>JAXCLR010000073.1:45066271-45079964 GCA_035584095.1 Annona squamosa
GTTGAAGATTTACAAATAGGGTTAGGGTTAGGGTCGAGGTGAACCCGAGTTTCATGAGCCCGAGTTGCACCCCTAGTTGTAGGTGAAGTCAACTTGGGGTGTGACTTTATCCGTTCATCTTTCAGTCAAAGTGTTTACGAAAACCTTAAGTTAACTTGGCTGTGGAACTTCACCCAAGTTGCTGGTGAAGTCAATTTGGCTGTGCGACTTCACTTATTGCTTGAACCTTAAAACTCCATAATTTATGTTTCTTTGCTTTCATTATACCAAGTCACTTGGTGGAGTTGACTTGGATGTGCAACTTGACGTTTAGTACTTAGCATTTGAAATATTGCTTGGCTCTTCATAAATGTAGTCGGAGCCTTAAGTCGACTTGGCCTTTGACTTGACTCAAGTCACAGGGTAGAGTCAACTCGTGGTGTGACTTCACACGTTCAATTTTCGGTCAGAGGGTTTATGCACTTGCCTAAGTTGACTTGGCTATTGATTTCGCCCAAGTCGCAATTGGAGTCGACTTAGGTTTAAGACTTGAACTGTCTATACTTCAAGACTTGCATTACTGCAACTTAGCCTTTAACCTAAGTTGTAGTATGAGGTCAACTTGGGTATGAACTTGACTCAAGTTGTTTTTCTGAGTCAACTTAACTTTGGAACTTGGTCTGCCATGATTTGATACTCGAATTTCTTATCTTTAAAAGCATTCACCAATCAAGTTTGTACCCTTTAATACTCAAAATTAGATTATTAATCAAGGTAAATTTCATATATACTCATATAGTTTCATCGATAATGTAGATATACTCACGTAGTTTCACAAAATGCATATTATCCCCACATAGTTTTACCAAAATTGCATATTACCCCCCACGCCGTTAGCTGCCTTTAATATCCACTATTATATTTTTTAAAAATGACAAAAATGCCCATGTCTATAGTTTCACAAAATTGCTATTAGCAACAAACAAAATTTAAAGGAAAATTTCATTGTAGAAGTCCGAGAGTACTGTGAGAGGGGGACGAATGTCAAAGAAAGATGAAAATAAAAAAAATATATATGTATATATACACACACACACACATTTGTTGCCCATTTTGTCGCTAAAGGCAGGCTTATGGTAAGTATTGAAGATTTAACCAAATTTCATTTATTCAAACTCAAAGTACTTTCGAATGAGGTTTTTTTAAAAAAAAAAAAAGGAAAAAAGAAAAGAATTAAAATTTTTTGACATGTTTTTTGTATTATTTTTTAATTTTTTGTAGCTGTTTATTATTCTATGACACGTATGCATCTAAGTAGATGCTTTGATTTTTTTAATATTATAATTTCTAGCTAAGTCATTTCTATACAATAATCCATTAATATTCCAAAGACTAGAAAAGGGTGCGAAATCAGCGTAAAAGTTAAAATATACTGAGTCCAAGTCACCCCAAACTCATCCTCAAGATCAAGTTCAGTGAAGTTAAAATTAACCTAATCCGAAATTCTAATTTAATATTTCAATTTGAGTTAAGTTTACATTAATAATAATTCAGGTCCTCATCATTTTTTAGCACGCATGTCATTCAATATGTTTCTAAAAGTACGTATTCATATATTAATAAAATATTTAAAGTTCGGTTTGTCAAGAGAAAGTCAAGCATGGGTACGGATATTCAAAGTTACACTTCTATTTCTAAATAATAGAAATTAATAAATTGATTAAATCAATATTAAATTATTTTTTGTGAAAAGTCATTAAGGATTAGGGTTGCAACTCGGGCTCATGAAATTCGAGTTCGCCTCAACCCTAACCCTAACCCTATATCTAAAACTTAGCCCTAATCCTAACCCTAACCCTAACCCTATTTATAAACTTAAACCCTATTTTTGAAATTCGAGCTTAGGTTGAGTTTCATAATAGAATTTTAATTGAAATTATTCTATATATTTGTTATATATCTTATACGTATTCAACTTTAATTCTATCATTAAAAAAATAAAAAATGATATTTTTCTATTTTCAAGCAAAAATTAAAGTGTTTAAGAATGTAAAGAAGAAAAACCTTATTTAAATATTCTCTTTATATTAAGTAGACTAATAATCATTTTTCAAAAAAAAGAATAGACTAGTAGCCTATTTTAGACAATGAAAAAGGTATATTATTTTTCTATTATGCAATTTAATATTAATATTACAACCATATACATGTTGGTCCCGAGTTTATGGAAATTACCCAAAAGGGGATGAGTGAATTGAGTATTTTAAAATTCTATACTTAAACAGAAATTTTCCCTTTTTGGAGTTAATCCTCTCAATAAAACAAACAAAAATATGGAGAAAAATAAAGCAATAAAACACAAACAATCAAGTCACACTAAGAGACAAAGGTTTATAAGATGGTTTTCACTCTTCCAAGCTCACACTCATTTTGACTTGCGTTCCACTATTGGATTTGAATACAACTAGAGCAACAACTATCTTCTAGATTCGAGCTCTAGGGGCTTGTACAAATACAGTGCAAGTAGGTGACGAGTCTTACTCCAGTCACAACACACTTTACCTTCTCTTGGTTTCGATTTTCAATATCAAACCAAGTGGTAAATACAAAGAATCAATAAAAGAAATAACTACAATTTATAGATTCGTGTAGGCAATTTGTAGCGCATAAAAGAACTTGTGGAGAAAGTAAGAGATTCAGCAATGCAGCTTTCAACAACTGGAAGCACGGTTCTTTACTTAAATTTGTTATAGATCAACTTAAATGCAAGAGAGAGTGGAATGTGAGCTCAATGAATGCTTCTGTAACCTCTTTCATGTTCCCTTGAAGCTCCTTATATAATGAGAGGTGATTTTCAAATGTTTGGTGGTAGGTGACGCATATTTAATGCACCAACATTCGAATTTTTTCAACTGTTATGAACCAAGTCGAATATGGAGTCAACTTGACATGCGAATTCGTTTAAGTTGCATTGTGGAGTAAACTTCGGGTACGACTTCACCAAAATTGCAGACTGGAGTAGACTTCGGGTGCGATTTCACCCAAGTCACAGACTGGAGTCGACTTTGGGTGCAACTTTGGTCTTCAGCTTCCACTTCCAAGTTTCAGCTTCAGGTCGACTTGGTCTCAAACTTAACCCAAGCCGCATTGTGGAGTTTACTTTGGCTGCGACTTCACCAGCCATTTGATTATCTTGGAACCATAGATTCTTGCAAGTGATCTGAATATAGTACATTCCCTTTTCTTCTTTTTGTTCTTCATTAAATGTCTCTGGTATACATCCGTTTTGCTTAAAAACTAAACAGTTTATATTTCTCTTGAGAGGTCCTTGCTTGTGGCCTTGATTCAAGATGATTGTTCTTCTTGATTTTGTTATTCAATCTTCAGTATATAGTTGTTCATATAATAATAAACCATTTTTGAAGATGTCTGAAGTGGCCAGTACTTGAGTCGCTTGTTTGGGTCGACTTAGTTTTCGACTTTACCCAAGTCGCATCTTCAGGTCAACTTGAGGTTTGACTTGACCTAAGTCGCATTGTGGAGTCGACTTGGAATGCGACTTGACTTTGAGAATTCGAAGTCTTCTGTATGGCTATACCCAAGTTGCATCTAGAGTCGACTTGGGTTTGCGACTTCACCTAAGTCGCAAGTAAAGTCGACTTCAACCGCAACTTCACTTGTCTCCGAGTCCCAATTTTAGCTCTGGAGCATTTATTGCATTTGAAGCCAATATTGGAGTCGACTTAGAAATCGACTGACCTAAGTCGATAACTAAGTCAACTTAGGACTGCAACCTGGTCTGCTATCTTTTGAAACTTGAGTTTTTAACCTTTAAAAATACTTTGCAAACTCATTAGTGCTTAATTAATTCTCAAATTGAGTTGTTAATCATCAAAAAATTAATTGTGCTTAATTTGCCTTGAATCCCAACAATACATAAACATTAATATCTAATTATAAGAAAAACCTTATAATGTCAATCATAATAAAAAATATTCAATAATCATAGTATTAAGTCAAATAAATTACAACAAAGTTATTTCAAGTAAAATAAATATCTAACTACTAATATCATATTGAAACGACCAAATGATAACATCCTACATAAATAGTTAAGTTAAAACACCAAATAAAACATCCCAAGTTCTAAAAATAGTTTTCATTTTTTTATTTTGAAATTGCTATTATATAATTGAACTTAAGCAGGAATACTATTTATTTATGGTATAAAATAAATATAATATATAAGGGGAATGGAACTAGATTTATATGGAGTATAAAATAAATATAAAACATATTTGTTATATATAATTCGGGTTCGGGTTTAGCTTAACCTGGGCTCAAGTTCTTTTCAATTTGGGTTTGGCAGGCCGGGTTCAGGTTGAGCCCGACCCAAGTTGCACCCCTATTAAGGACCAATTGGGTCAATTAAGGAGTGACACTTATCACTATGTTTGATAATAAAGAAAAATTACTTTTATACCAACAATATTTACCTCATAATTTTTAATGTACTTACAATTTTTTACAAATTCTTCTCATACCCATAACTTTTCACCTTATATTCCTTTTGTACCCATGTTATCGACAAAATCATCATTCATTCTTTTGAAAAAACAATTTTGAATGTAAAAAATTTCCAAATTCAAATAATTCGGCGCTAATATGACACAATTGATGATTATAAATCATCATTATGTGACGTTAATGATTCAAGAATCATCTTTTGAATAAGATAGATTATGGCGATATTAAGAGCATGGATATCATAAGAATTTAGGGTAAAATGTTACGAGTACAAGAAAAATTTCTTAAATTTTATGGATATATTAGAAATTAAATGTAAATATTGTGTACATAAAATGAATTTTCCTTTCATAATATGATACGAAGATTTGTCATGGGTTTCTTCTCCTTATCACATATTGAAATTTTAAGTATATGACAATCTTATTTTGCACTTTATTTTTCTTATAATTATATTATTTTTTAAATTTTACTCCTATCATATCATATCATTTATATAATTATTAAATGTAAACATTGGATACATAAAATGAATTTTCTCTTCATAATATGAGAAGAAGATTTGTCATTGTTTTTTTCTCCTGAAATTTTAAGCATCTAACCATCTTATTTTGCACTTTATTTTTCTTATAACTATACTAATTTTTTAAATTTTATTCCTATCACTTCGTATCATATCATTTACATATATTATATACTTTTTAAAATATTATATACTTTTAATTACATATATATGTATTTTGAGCGAGGACCAATCAAATTAGAATGCTGGACGACTAATGCAAGGTAAGATGAGAGTTGGCACTATCATATCGTCACATCCAGCATCAGACAAGCGTCAGCAAGCACCTCAGGTTTTGCGTGGTTCGAGAAAGCTGGAAAAGTCGTGCACGTGAGACTCACGTACTACAATTCCGCCAGCTCAGATCACGAAGGCCATTTTTTCTTGCGTACACACCACTTTCAATTCATCATCTTTTCTCTTTTAGTACTTGTTGATATTTTGAAGTTATCCATCTTTATTTTTTTTATCAGCATCATCATTTGTTAATCATATCATATTTTTATTAAAAACAATATTTATTTTTTGATCAAATTATTATTAAAAATTTATATTACTAGGTATATCTTTTGTGAATTACCATGCTTGTTCAAACTCCAGGACGAAGGTCCGTCCAACCAAACCATAACGGTATAACTCCGTCATAAAAAAATAATAATAACAATAACGGTATAACCGGGTTGTTTAATTTGGATGCATGGAGTAATACGAAAGGATAAAATTATAGTCAATAAACTTTGGTAACTGGGGAGGGTAATTTGCAAATAAACTATATAGTTACCATAATTACAAATATATTTACTTATTTTAGAAATTTTCAATGACCCATGCATAGATGGTCAATAATTATAGGCGCACCCACGACACTATTTGTTATCATAGGAGAATAAACTAATGTTAATATCATTCTTGGACATTTTTTGATTGGTCATTCTTAGACATTTTGGAATTGGATTAGGATCTTCTTAATCTTAACTCTATTCGTAAAATTTTAACTTAATTTTACATTCAACTCTATTTTTTCAAATTTTAAATTATCTTAAATTAAATCTATATAAATCGGTTCACGTCGAGTTACAAATTGGGCAAATATATGTTTATTATTTTTTACTTAATTAAATTATTCTTAAATAGAAATCTCGTATCCAAAAATAAAAACTAATCTCCTTTAGGGGAATATCTTCTAATTTATGACTAATATTGCAACATATTAGTGAGTAATTGCATTTCAAGGTAATGATGTCTAGTTAATGTATTAGTATCATATTATTCTATTAGTCAATCTTAAAGTAATAGTCAATATGGTTGTTCTTGTTTGACTATTTTTAAAATAATTTATTACCTTTTATACTAAAATATGAAATCAGGTTTAATTTACAATCATTTTTCCTGCACCAACTCACTTTTGAAATCGAGTCAGCTCAAATCAGGTTATGTAGCTTTTCTGTCAAAATTTCAAACCCAATCTTATCATAAATTGAGTGAGGTTAGTTGGGTTTGAGTTGAGACTAACTCTATTTAAACTCCTAGATGCAAGTGTACGGCGAGCCGACCAAAAATAACATTTAGGGGGATTTATGTTAGTAACACAATAAGTTTTAAGCGTATCTAGGTCTAAAATGGCTAAATGAGTAGTATTAGTTGTATGAAGATAAGGGGTAAGTTTACTTATGTTCTTCATGTTTGTCATAATGTTGCTGCTTTGTTTTCCTCTAGATATTGAATAGAAATAAAATGCTTATCTATTTGAAACTAATAAGAGAGGATGATTTTGGATGAGTAGCATGGGGTATGGAAGGATCAAGTGGAACTTCTCATGTGCATGAAAGAAGTTATGAATAAATCATAGAGAAAATGATAGCTGTTGAAGCAAATTAAGATGATGGGTAGCTAACCATTTCTAGCATGCCAACCACATGCCTCCAATAGATCCATCATGGTCGATGCTTCAAGATTAAATCGATCGTGTCTTTCATGAATTCAACAATGACAATGCTCCACTCTTCAAATTTCAATAACAACAAATAGAGAATTGCCACCCTTACTTCCTCCATGAAAATTGGCCAAGTGCATCGGCAAACGATGCAAAAGTGCCCATTGTTCAGTTTGTCTCTAACAATGGGATCTTATGTGCGCAACAATCTATGTGATGTTAGCAACCACTAGGAATCCATTGAGATTATTTCCATATCTTTGAGCAAATCAATGCTAGATGTGTTCCATCTTCATCGGCAATCATGCTTTGCCCTTCATTACTTCAATAGCTGTCAGTCCCATTGGTGTGACTTACAAAAGAATTGCAATGTAGTACAATATACGCTTAAGCACATGAATGAAAGAAATAATAAATAATAAGAAAATAGATAGAAGATACTGCATAACTATAGTGGTTCGGATCTATCAATCCTACTCTAATCTCCAAGGACAACTAGCTTAGGTTTCACTAATCAACTTTCTCATTCTAAGTTACAGTGACATAATAAATACTATCTTCTAAATTCTTAAGCTCCATGTGGCTTTTCTAAGATGATTAATCATAAAATTACAATAAATAAAAATAAAAATAAATCTTAAAACCAATTAAAACTTAGAAGCTTGTTCCCCAAAAGGCTTAGCAATAAATCTTTGTCGTAAAGCTCCAACTCAATCTTAAAGCTCCAACAAAGAAGAGATTAAAAGAAAAAATCAAAATAAAACCTTTTAAGTCAAATTTGAACTCCAACCTCAACCTAGTTATCAACAATTGAGAACTCAAATCTATTTTCAAGATGTCAATCCTAAATGAGAAAATGCCTTCGAAATGCCAATCCTAGATAAGAATGTGCCTTAGAGATGAAGATAAAACTCAACAATAAGTTAGATAAGCTTCTCAAATCATAAGGATTGTATCTTAGAAAAACTAGAAAAAATCATAAACAAATTAAGGTTTATCTTGAAAATTAACTACACATTCAGTTCTTTACCTTTGTCTAAAAAATGTTAACTTTCTAAAAATGACAAAATATTTGTCTTTTTCTAAGACAATAAATTGATGGTTCTCTATTTTAAAATCAAACAAAGTTGAACTTCATTTTTTAATTAAAAGACAAAATTTAACTTCAATTTTTAATTACATCAGAATATCTAAAACTCCTTATTTGAGCACAAGATAAAGTTCATGCAAAAAACATCGATATTTTTTTTGTTAAACTTCTTCTTTTTACAAATCAACATCAAAACATAATTTTTAAAAAGAATCAATTCAAACACATCAATAACTTTAAGCTCCTACATGTGTTATCAAATCAAATCATTCAACCAAATTTATCCAAGTTAGTTATCATCAAAATGAAATATATCAAAGTAGATTATCATCAAAACATAGGTTGAATAATTTTCGCCTTTGTAATGGTGATAAAACCATACATATATGTATATATGGGAAATTTAAAATACTCCCCGTGTCACCATGTTATACAAAACTAAAAAGAACATTTAATATAATATCCCAACAAATTCGACCATTCTATCCACAAACCCAAACTCGACTAAACAAACCACAAACTATCTCCATTTTGCCAGCCTTATGTTCTCCCCCTTTTTGTCAATAGCAAAAAGTGAAAATAATAACCTATGTAAGGATAAAAACATGTAAGAATGTTGATCAAGATGCCTATCGAGTTTTACTTTGCTTAAGGTGTGTTTGAGAAGTGATAAAACTTTTGAATGAAAAGTTTTTAGTGTAAAAGTTATTAAATTGATAGAAAATAATGTCATATGATATGGGGAATGATGATGTATAAAGAAAACAAAGTTAAAATAGATAGACTAATTGTATTAATAGTTGTACAGAAATTAGGGTAATTGCATAGGAAGATGTGAAAAATAATTTTAAAATAGTGTAGTTATGAAGAGTAAAAAATTTTAACATGACATTTTCTTCTCATTACCAAATACACCCTTAGTGTATCAAGTATAATTGATTATACATTTCACAATTTTTAAAAAGATAACAAAAGAGTTGGACTATTCAGATGTTCTGTCTTCATATGGTACTTAGTCAGCTCTAGAAAGCTTGAGACCTAGGTCATTTCCATCTTAAGATGATATGCGAACTAGGCTTCTCTCTCTTTTCTCTTCTTTTCTTTTTATAATCAGTTTTTATGGTTGTCTTTCCTCTAAAGGGTTTTGTTCCTTTCATGTGAGGTCATTGTGTAAATGGATAACATCCTTTTCTTATTTTATATTGACGCTTCTAATTCTACTCTACAAGTTCTTGTAAAAATTATTAAGATGAGATAATCCAACTGTTAGACAAATCCTATCTATATTATCTCTAAAGTCTTATATAAGAATATAATACAATATAATAAGATAGAATCATCTAGGAGAATTTATATTGTTAAACCTTCAAACTTTGCTTATGTGCATTTTAAGCCCTGTCAAGTTAGATTATTTGCATGTTAGACCTTCAGCCCTAATGACATTAAAAATACCATCGAAATCTTATAAAATGTCTAAAATACCTTTTTTAAGAGAATTTGTGTTTTAAACCATCTAACTTTGCATATTAGTATTTTAAATTTTGAAGTTTGCAAATTAACATTCTAAACCCAATGAACTTTGATTTTTGTATTTTACACATTAGCCTTCATGACATTAAAAATACCATTAAAATATTACAAATTTTCTAAAATATTATTTACATTTTAAACCCTCTAAATTTATATATTTGTATCTTAAAAAGGTTAAGGTTGAATCTTTAAAAAATTGAATTTTATATTGCGAAAATCAACCTACATGTGCATGAAGCGCAGTAAATCATTGGATCACTAGAAATTTTAACCTTCTTTCTCATTCATGGAATCAACTGTGGTTGCCAAGAAATTAAGAAAGTATCACCACTCTCTCCTTCAAAGATTGGTCAAATCAAGCATCAAGGAAAACTTCAACAGCAAATCTTAGTGTCGGGACCTTCTCCAATTCCAGGTAACAATTGGTTTTTTTTTAATTTCTTGGCATTCATGGTCTATTTCATAAATGAGGAAGAATGTTAAAATTTATGATGCTTCAATGGTCTACTGGCCTTTGTGCACATATAGGCCAATTTTTGCGATATGAAATCCAATTATTTTTAAAATTTAATCCAGTCATTTTAAAATACAAATATGCAGAGTTAGAGGATTTAAAATGAAAAGATATTTTAGGCATTTTACAAAATTTTAATGGTAGTTTAATGTCATGAGATCTAAGGATCTAAAATACAAAGAAACAAACTTGACAGGGTTTAAAATGCTAATTTACAAATTTCAAAATTTCAAATGAAAATTTGCAAAGTTGGAGGGTTTAAATAGAAAATTTCCCTATAAAGGGCATTTTAGATATTTTACAAGATTTTAACGGCATTTTTTAATGTCATTAGGGTCGAGAGTTTAAAATATAAATAGTCAAACTTCAAATGATTTAACATGAAAATATGCAAACCTCAAAACCTAAAATGAAAATACACAAAGTTATAGGGTTTAAATTGCAAATTCCTCAAATCATCTATATTAACTACATCAAAGCCTCCAATCCTTAGATACAAACAAAGAATGGAATGAAGCACTTCAAAATCAATAGACTTGAATTCTATGGATTGCTTAACACTTAACCAATGATTTCAAGTTATAGTTAAAATAGCCTCTCGAACATCATATTTTGTTGTTGCATCCCCTTCTCAAGGGAACATAATTGTTACAAATTTCTGAACTGTGAAAGAAATTTGTATCCCTTTAAGAAAGACACACTTGTACCCATCCTCTTTTAAATGCAAATAGAAAAGCTTCACCAACCCATCATAAATAGCAATGGATGTCTAATAAAATTTTCTAACCTAAATGCCCTCGACCATTGTGGAAATTCAAACCCCTCATTCTCAAACCACTTAAGATCCACTATTTTTTCCTTTGTAAAATTCTTATGCTTTAAATTTTTGTGAAATTCTACCTCCTCTTGAACATTATGAAATGCAATAGAACATTTATTGACTTCAAAAGTAGAGATAGTTTCTTTGATTTTCATTATTACACTTGAATCACTTTTCTTCTATTCTCATCAATAACTATTTCTGACACACTTCATTGAATTCTTCGTAGGGATGAAGATTATGGTGGAGCATCAAACCATCTTCCTCGGGTTTAGATGAGAAACCTCCACTTTAAGATGTGATTCTACATTAGAGATAGAAATATGAGTACAATATGTAATCAACAACTTAGAAACACCACATGACATAGTTGTAATGGATTTGAGAATTAAATTTTTTGCATCAAAATAGGGCATATATTACATGTATGAAAACCACGAATTCAAACTAAAAAAAACAACAAATTCCTTATGTGCATATCATTGAAAATAGAATAGTCTTTAACTCAAAAAAAATTAGAACAGGTTTATCAATACAAATGAATACACAAAACAAGGGATCTGAACATCTCTCAAAAACATAAACCTTAGTAGCAGTATCAGATTCACAGGACATGAGATTCACAAGATATGAGATTCATAAACTCATAAACTCATAAATGTTAATATGAAAGGAAGAGACATTAGAAATTGATAAACCCTTTTAAAAATCTCCAAGGAATGAAGAAGACGAATGGATTAACTCTCATTAAGATGATTTTACCTCACTTATAAAGAGAAATAAAAATTTTAAGCACAAGTTAAATCTCGCAAGCTTATCAGATTTTTTTGAGCTTTTGATTTTTAGGATTTTTGGGACTAGGACTTTCAGGGAAAAGATAATAGACGATAAAAAATTTAGGCACAAGTTAAATCTCGCAAGCTTATCAAATTTTTTGAGCTTTTGACTTTTAGGATTTTTGGGACTAGGGCTTTCAGGAAAAAGATAATAGAAGATGAATTGATGACCATTTATATTCATCTCATTATAGAACAAAATGTCAATATTTTTATGGCAACTTCATTTGATTTGTGACAACTTCATTTGAAGCATAGACAACATGGTTTGAAAAGTTAAAAACAAATTAAACAATGATATTTATATGTAAATGGCGACATTTTGATTTTTAAAAATTACAAAATGATCATCATTTTCTATTAAAAAATCAATCTGTTTTCAAATATAACACACTACTATACATCATGAGTGTAATGAATTATTCAAATAGATTGATCACTCCCACTTCCCTCAAATCTCCAAGCACAACCAGCTTAAGTTCTACTGATCAATTTTTTCACTCAAAGTTGTAGTGATATAGTAAATATCGTCTTCTCAATTTTCAAGCTTCAAGTGACTTTCCTAAGATAGTTAATCACAACTTCCTTATTATATTAATCTACATTTTTTTAGTTTAGGTACTTCAAACACCAATGTTATAATAAGAGAAAACAAAAAGAAATCCTACAATCAATTAAACCTCAGGTGCTTGTTCGTTAAAAGACTTATTTGTAGATCTTTATTACAAAGTTTTGATACAATTGTAAAGCTCCTACAAATAAAAGTTAAAATAAAAAAACTCAAAATAGAATTTTAAAACTCAAATATGATCTACCACCTCTCAACTTAGTTATCAACTATTCTTATCTATTTATAGTATTTTCAGATGCCAACTTAATAAGTTGCGTCTTTTTGTATATTTTATATCAATATGATACTCTTAATCATGAAAAGACCTAATTAATAAATATTTTATGTGAAATTCTATGAAAATTTTATTTTAGTAAAGTTTTTATTCTTATCGCTATTTGAAACTTAAAATGGGCATCTCAAGATATGAAAATGAAATGAATTATTTTGAATTATCTTTTAAGCAAAACGATTTCATAAATGAAAGCAAATATGAATGGAATTGAATATGTTTACAAATAACTTCAAAAGATTTATTAGCCTATTTTTTTTATTGGAGTATATTTACAACATATCTCAATTCATATTACATTCAAAGCTCCGAGACAATTCTAATAATATTTTCAAAGAGAGATAACAAGCTCTCAAATATCAAAGAAGGAG
The DNA here is from genome assembly GCA_035584095.1 of Annona squamosa. NCBI lineage: Eukaryota > Viridiplantae > Streptophyta > Magnoliopsida > Magnoliales > Annonaceae > Annona > Annona squamosa. Next base: position 45,079,336 of record JAXCLR010000073.1, read on the forward strand.
ACCACCAGCTCCCAACTAAATAAGGAGGACCACATGCCCCCACCAAAAACCTATGGTTCGAAATCCCCAATCAGGGATTCGAACATGCACGAGCGCAGAACAAAGCATTCGTTCTACGCCTAGTGACCAAACGAGCGGCGCTCGTTTGGTTATTTATTAGCCTATTAGATTGATTGATTTGGATAAATTTATATCATGTTCATAGATACATCTTTAGTAAGCGACACAAAATAGGTTATCGTGCAAAATATAAAATGAAATTAAATATATAAAACAAAATTAAATAGACTCAACATAACTTAAATAGATTAATGGCTTCTCAAAGTATTTGGATTTAAAGTACATAAATAAATATTTATTTGGATCGGTCCATAGACACATCTGTTGCATGTGCACAGGTTAGCATGCATCGCTAGAGTAGGGGTGGGAATCGGGGCAGGTCAGGGTGTGCCCAACCCTGACCCTCCTTTTCAAAAATCTTATTTGACCCTTATTTTATACCGAGTCGGGACAAGATTGGTTTGACCCTTACTTTTGTGGCGCCCCGACTCGGAGTGCCTAGAAGCCTTACTCCGGGATCTTTATCGATTGGTAAACGTGACTCAGGATTGTTGCCCTGATCACACGGC
>JAXCLR010000073.1:45080064-45091126 GCA_035584095.1 Annona squamosa
TAAATATAAATAATTAAATAAAACATGAAAATTAGCATTGAACGAGGTTTTTCTTTTTAATATAAAATATCAGAAAACGGGTCAGCTGGTAGGTCCATCTCGACCCGCCTTGACTCCCCCCGCCACCATGTAAAAAAACCCGAATTTTGCCCCGACCCGCCCCGCCCCACATTTCTTTAAAATCATTAAAATCCCGATCTGCCCCGGTATTAAACAGGGGCAGAGCGGGGCGGGTCACAGGTCGACCTGCCCTAATTCCCACCCCTACGCTAGAGCACCTATTTTCGATGCTCCATCACCTTCTCCCTCAAAATCATTCATTCATCCGAATAAATTCCCTGGATAGGCAGATCTTGATCAATTGCAAAACCACAACCATCCCATCTTCGTCTCCTCTTTACCATCCTCTTAATAGCACGAATGCATGACCCACTTCTCCATTTATTCTGACCACCTACAGTAGCCATGAAAACCCAAGACTTGCTAATTGCTATAATAGCCCCTTTCATCTCTGGCACCTCATCCTCAATCCGACCCTGATTCAATCCCAACCATCACTGGTCCGCTGGCCGATCAAAACCCCTCAATCAGTAGCAGAATTTTCCATCAATTCTAGCAAGATTTATTTGGTGCCTACTATCATGAATCCAACATCATAAGCCAAAGCCAACAGCAATGGAGCAAATGCCCGACCACTTAGCTCTTGTCAATAGAAATCCTAACCTAAAGAAACCCTTTTAAGTTCATTATCGGCAGACCATCCCCTTTTTAATTAAAAAAATCCACATTACTGGCAGAGCATCCCCTTTTTAATTCAAAAAAATCCACCGACTAGCAGAAGAAGCAAATCCATCTCTGTCAATAGCGATATTAGGAATCCCAAATTTGAGGTCCGACTTCAACTCCAGAAAACACCTAGCCATCCATTGCTGATTAACTCAATCTCAGAAACAACATGCAAGCTCACCTCCACTGATTTCAGCGTTAGAAAGTGCCAGCAAGGATCCTCTCTCCCAAGCCAATTGGAACTATGTATGTTTGGGAAGTGACATATAAAAGTTTTTTAAATTGAAAGAAAATTGTGTGATATGATATGTGTAATGATGAAGAATAAAAAAAATAAAGTTAAAATAAATAAGTTAGCTATGTAAAAATAATTAAAAAATAGAATAGTTACATAGAAAGAAGTGAAAAATGATTAAAAAATAAGGTAGTTATGGAGAGTAAAAAGTTTTAACTTAATATTTTTTACCCATTCTCAAACACAGATTTTTGGTCTTAATGCATGGTTAAGTGCTTAGGAGATTTGAGTTAAGCACTCAAACTTTTTCCAGATGGCATTAGTTGTGTAGCAGAAGATGTGTAAATAAATGTAAGTCAATCATACAACTAAAAATATACTCACGAACAAATATTGGTCAAAACTAAAAATTCTCATAGTGCCCACTTTACTGTCTATTACGGTAATTACATATTCGACTATCCAAACACAAAGATATAATCTTTTATTGACTTCATAAGTTTATCAATTCAATATTATAATCACATTATGTCAACTTAATAGAAGATATAAGTTCACTTTCTAACGGTTAAAAGTTTCTCAAGTAATAATATTTCTAAGTAGATATACAATGAAATCACAAAAGGAACATGCGAATTAAGCTCTAATGATGTGTAGTAACTCTAAAGTGAATAAGATAAGAAAATATTTCAAAGTTGATTATTGAGTGCTGGAGTAGAGACACCTAAGTTTTTCTACTGAATCCTCCATTGATTTCTTGGAAGTTAGTATTCAATAAATCCGTTATCAAACTGAATCTTTGCTTCATTTCCAGTTTTAAATAAGCTTTTGCGATATTACTACTTGATAACTTGAGGTAGGTGAACTACTAATAAAGCATGAAATGTAATTTCAAACATTACTCTAACATTTGTCAAATGTAATAGTTGCTTCTTTCGTCCTTCAACAATCTACTATAACATCTTATAGTAGCTTGATTCTTCAATCTTGCTTGATGTTTGTCTTTGAAAGTAGGCACTAATGTTCCTCTTATATTTAATTTCATTTCCAAAGTTAATTAAAAAATAGATGTCCCAAACACATCAAGTTTTGAATTTTTTTCTATGTTGTCCGTTTTTGCTATCATATAGCTAATTCAGCATATCTACTGTCAACATGATAACTCCAAAATAGATCTTTTGTCAACATAGTTTAAGTCTCCAATCCTATTTTCTTCAATATTTGCAAGTCTCAATTATTGTCTAAACTTTGATATGATGTCTTTCAAAGTTCTAAGTCTTTAGATTATGCTTGAAAACATCTGAAAAGTCATTCGGCACAACCGTATCTCCTATCGTGGGACCAACTAGCTACTATTAAAGTTATTTTCTCTAAAAATAATCATAAATTTAATCTAATCATTCTAATTAGCACCTGTGGCGTCATGTATGCATGTCGGGCACACTTGCCCAAGGTCCCGAGTTTGACCCTAAGATAGTTCATGTCCTAGGTTGTCAAATTGGGGAACCAAAAATAAAAAAATTTAATCACTGAAACATTTTTACAATACTATTAGTACCTTCAATTACCACGTAAGCTTATGTTAATCATCAAAACTAATTATGTAATCATATCTTGAATGATGAGGACAATGTGAATCCATGGTTTAGATAATATTGGTCCCGAGTTTATGGAAAAATCCAAGAAAGGAAGGGAGAATTGAGTTCACCAAAATTCTTTTCGAACTGTTGAGTGTAATCCCTTGTATAATAAGACCCCTTGAATGAATACAAGGAGAATGGGAACGTAAATGGAATAAGTAGATCAAACACAAGATATTATAGTGCTTCAAGACAACCCTCCTCACTCCACTCCTCTAAGAACACACCATTGTATTTTGAGTTTCACTATTTCAATGAAAATATAGTTAGAGCCTTTACTCTTTTCTAGATTCCAGCTCTAGAGAGCCTTTATAAATTTTGCACAAGTAGCAAGTCACACTCAAACCATACACTACTTTGCCTTCACTCAATCTTGGTCTACAACACCAAACTAAGTAAAATCACGAATACAAAGAATGGAAAATAAGAATCTACACTTTACAGATGTATAGGCAGATTTTTAGCTTATAGAAGGACTTGTAGAATGAGTGGATGAATAAACACTTCAACACTTGCAGTCAAAAATCTCAGTTCTTCTTTTAGATCTCCTTAACGAGCACTTGAATGCTTGAGAATTGAAAGGTGAAGGATTAATCAATGTGTTAGCTAACGCTTTTTCCATTTGACGTATATTAAATAGGAAAAGAGTAAATTCGAATGTTTGATGGTACGTGGCACGCATTTAATACATCAACGTTAGAATTTTTTTCAACCATTACAACTCAAGTCGCACTCAGAGTCAACTTCATGTGCGACTTTACCCAAGTCATGTACTAGAGTCGACTTAAGTTGTGACTTTGGTCTTGCTTTTCTGCTTCAAGTTCCACTTCTGGTCCACTTAGCATCAGATTTAATCCAAGTCGCAAGTGAAGTCGACTTGGGTCGCGACTTCACTCTCCATTCAGCTCTTTTGAACTTGATGCTTTATTATCTAAATTCTTTAGTTTGTATGTCCATGTTTCTTCATATTTCAACTCCAAATAACTTTATTTGTTAAGTAGCCCTTTGAACTTTCTTGATTATTGAGTTTAGTACTGATCATTTGAGAATTCATGAATGGGCTTGTGTCTTTGACCTTGAATCATGTTGGTATAATGTTGCTTGAACCATTCTAGTCATCCTTAGATTTGAAACTTCTTGACTTAACCTTCTTGTAGTTAAGTTGAATGTTGGGGTCAACTTGGTTTGCAACTTTACTCAAGTCGCGCGTCTGAGTTGACTTCATCTGTGACTTCACCCAAGTTGCATGTTAAAGTTGACTTGGGTTGCAACTTGGTTTTATTAGATTCAGCATCGGACCCCTGAAGATTAGTTAAGTCACTGACTAAGTTAACTTGGGGTGTGACTTCACCCAAGTCACATGCAAAGTCGACTTTGTGTCCAACTTCGCCTACTCACTTGTTTGTTATTTTACTCTGCCAGAAAGTGCACATTTGAAGTTCATATCAAAGTCAACTTGGGAAATCAACTTCATCCAAGTCACATGCGAAGTCGACATCGGGTGCGACTTTGCCAGCTCACTTGTCTGCTCTTTCACTCTATCAAAAAATGACCACTTGAAGTCAATACTGAAGTCGGCTTGAGGATCGACTTAACCTAAATCAATGCTTGAGTTGACTTAGCTTGCGACTTGACCTGCCATGCTTGAAATTTCAAGCCTTAAATCATCTCAACACAAGTGTTAGTACCCTAAACTTTTCAAATTAAATTGTTAATTATTAAAACATGGATTGTGCTTGATTCGTCATTCATTTACAATAATCTTCCCTTTTGATGATTAACAAAGCCAATTTGAGATTAACTTTTCATTAAGCAAATGAATTTCTATAACTTGCGAAACCAAAGTCATTTCGTGCAACTTACCAAAGTTTATAATGCATTTTCATTATATCGATTTACCATGGTATTGTATACAGTTATCCAGTATCAATAACCTTTAAAAAAATACATTTTACACGTTATACAAACAGTGTCATTTAATTTGCTAAAGAAAATGTCATTTCATTCAAAGAGAGTCATTCATTCACATCAAATTATTCCATTCGTAACTGGACCAAAGTAAGTCAAAGTGAATCATTAAACTAATTACATTTGCCCTAAGTAGAGCCTACCCAAACACTAAAGAAGGCTATCCCTAACCCAAAAATCAAAAATTTTCAAATTCCTCTTCCTTCTTTTGTTAATCACCTAAAGGGAGTAAAGTCAATGAGTTGGGATTTGTGAAAAGCAAAAGATGAGATGAGATCAGGCAACTATTCTAGAGGGAGCATTTGATAAAGGATATCATCATATAGGGCATGAGAGGGAGAGGCGAGGGTGACAGGAGAAGACAATAGTGGAGATGATTTATCTTGGACAGTTGGATTGGCACGAACTGGCTCTCCCCAATATTGATCAAAGTCAGGTAGACTTGGAATAGGTTGGCTCCTCCGACTACCAGAGGCAAGATGATAATTTATATTTTTAAGTTCTTGGTCCAATTTGTGTTGCCTCCCGTGCATTTCCATGAGGGAGATGTTGATAGACCCAAGTTCTTAAGATATTTTACTCTCCATTGCTTGAAGGTATTTTAGAATTGCATTGGAGGTAGATGGATAAGTAGGGGAGTTGACAAGATGATCTATAGCCCGAGATCCTCTAGAGGAACAAGATGCATGAGAAGCAGGGGATGTCGGGGCTCTTAGAGTAGGAGGTGGAGGTTGTTGGGAATCCTGATGAGGTTGATCCTCCCCTTCAAATGGAGTTACCTTTGCTCGAGGTTCCTCCCTATCTTGGGCCACTGGAGGTTCTTCTCCCATCCTTGCCTGTAGCTGTGCTGCTCGGAATGCCTCGACATTGACTTTCATATGAGTGAGTAAAGCTCGATTAATGGTGTTTGTAGGCTTCAAAACTTCAAAAGATTCCATCAAGATCAACTTGATAGTGATCTAGTATTTTGGTGATCCATGTTTCATAGAGTAAAACTCCTTGGGGGTTGTCCTTTTTCAGGTCAAGTGCTTCCAAAAACAATTGAGGCAAACTGACCTTGACTCGGTTTGCCACCTTGCATAAAATCTCTGCCTCTTGAGGATTTAATTGGTTTATTCCTCCTCTTTTGGGATAAACACAATGATCTATTAGAAGTCATAACACTCTCGGTTGGGGTGGCAAGTCCATGTAGTGTAGGAACTTAATACCGGGATGATATTTGTTGTTCGTAGTCAACTGATTATACATTTGCCAAAGGGTTAAACCTTCTGAAAGAAGATCTCCAAAGTTGTGATCTTTAAATTCACTAAGTCCTGGTCCATTTGCTAGTTTAATTTCTACACCCTTGACATATGTAAAGTAATTTTCTTGATCCCATAAATAATAGAGTAGCCTGGTTAAATCTATGTAAATCTGGCCATCCTCTTTTAGTAACAAAGTACACCCTTGGAAGTCTAATAACTCATCAATACCAAACTCATACTCATGTAAAAACTAAAAATCAATAATCTTAGTGGAAATGCCTTTCTTTCATAAAAACGTTTATAGAATCTACTATGTTGGCGCTCGGTATGGAAGTATTCCATTGGCATTTTAAGAACTTGATCCCGTGGAGCAGGGGCATCTCTTTTCCTTCCTGTAATTTCCACACTTTCACTAATCTCAGGGTTTTCTTCCTCTCTAGGCATGGATGAAGAGGGATTACCTTCCCAGAACCTAACCCAGCACCCGGTACATGTTGTGGCCTCATCCCTAGCCTATTTGGATGGTGTCCTTTGGCGACGTGGGACCTCCTCGCGAGTAGGTGATCTAGACGGCCGTGAGATAGGGAGCTTAGATGGTTGGGAAATCGCCTTGAGTGCCATTTAGAAATGGGAAGGGCGAGCTTGAGAGTTTGGAGAGATTGAGAAATAAATAGTCGAGGAGGATTCGAGTTGGGAAGTTAGATGGGGGACAAACCAATTTGAGAGACAAGAGGAAGTGAGGAGAAGAATGGGAGAGAAGACTCGGTTTTGTGCCCAAATAGACAATCGAATCAACGCATGCAGAGTCGACTTCGAACCCTAAGTCAAATTTGAAGTCCACTTCGCTCATCCGAAGTCAACTTAGGATAAGCAGAGTCGACTTGGCTCCACTGACCGAAGTTGAAGACATCTCCTATATGATACCCATTTTGCCCTTCCTACTAACATACCATTTCATCAATCATAGCAATCAAAAACAACATATTTAACAATAGTTTTACAATTTTGCACCAATTTCAAGCCTCAATATCAATCATACCTATTTCATGCCTAAGTTTATAAAAAGATTCATTTTTAGTAAAGATATCTACAATTTGATTTTCAGTTTTGACAAATTCCAAACAAATATCATGATTTTTAACATGTTCTTTAATGAAATGATGTCTTATATCTATGTGTTTAGTTCTAAAATTTAATATGGGATTCTCAGTTAATCATATAGAATAAGTATATTTTTAATGTCTAATTCATAATCTCTAAGTTGTTGTCTTATCCATAGTAATTTGGTACACAATTCCTTGTGGCTATATATTCGACTTTCATAGTAGATAAAGTAACACTAGTCTGTTTTCTTGAAAACCACGTGTTGACACCCCACTTAGATGTGAAAATTAAATTTTCAAATAAGCTTACTACCATTTGGCCCACCTATTTAAGGCCTTTCATGGATTTATATTTGAATTTTAACCCATATATTTGCAAGCCCAATTTTGTACAGGATCCATGTGAAAAATGGGTCTTCAATGCTTCAAGCCCACTTTCGAAGTAACGATCAATAATCCATATGTTTGATCAGGAGCAATTTACATTCAAAATGAAGTGAAGAATACTTTCTCAACCCAATTAGAGTAGAGTCGACGTGATGAACGGTTTAGATTAAACAAGTAATTAGTATTTTATGAGATTTTTAGTGGTAAAAAAGATCTAACAGAGAAAGGAGGTGGATTTGCAACATTTCAAATGATAGAGGAAAACTACAAGATCTAGCCCACTAAATGAATATCTGAGTTGTTAAAGTGATTAAGGGACATCAACAAGTGCGAGCCTCATCTAAAATCAAAGACAAATAGGTGAAGATCAAGACATGAATGAAAGACACAAAATGCACAAAATCAATGGTTGAGAGAGGTTTGACTTACTAGCTAAGCAAAATGATGGGTCTATTGGTGGTTTCCAAAAACCACTCATAAAATTACCAAAGAGTCTATTTTAGTTAAAATTTTGCAAAAGGAAAAATGATGGAGTTGTGCAAAATATTACCAATATATACTAATGTGCAATTTTCTAAACCTAAAAGGCTATAAAATGAGCCCTCTCTTCCCCCAGAATCTTCATGCCAAACACACCCAAATTCCTCCTTCATCCATTCATTCAGCCCCCTTATTTTTCCATCACCAAAAATCCCCACATCAGCTACTCTCCTCTAACATTTTTGACGCCATCACCATTTCTCCCATCACTGTTTTCATTTCTATTCTATCCACTGTCGTTCCAGTTTATTCTTCCTTCACGTCATCATAAAAAAAATCAAGAAACATGCATATTCGGTAATCTACATCTGTTCTTTGTTTGCATTCCAACGTCCTTTGCATCATCCTTTTTTAAAAGAAAATTCAATATTTACATCCCACTCTAGCACATCATAGCTATTTATATACATTCATTTTTTTCTAAGTTGCACGTCATTACATGTAACGTGCCCTTTGCATTAGTTTATTTTTAAAAAATGTGCACTGAAATCTGGTTACTTTCTCCGAGTTGTTGAAAGAAAATTTTCTTTTAAAAAAACTATTTATACAACGCGCTGCTGTTGAGCCATTTCAAAAGAACCATTATGTGAATCATATATTAATTGGTATATTTTGCTATTTTAAAAAAAAAAATTGTTTAACCATGCCATTTCTTTCCAACCATTCATAACTTTTTTACCTAAATCAAGTAATTATGCAACAGGTACTTGTCTTTTCAATAAAATATATATATAATCAAAACTAAATCATTATAAGAAAATTTTTATCTCATGCAATGGGAATAAATTCCTGCATCCAACTTTTAGTTTGAGTTAGGGCCTAAAAAAAGCTTAAGGATTAAATTCCTACCTCCACCCTCCTAAGCTCTTATATATAAGATATATGTTAATTTTTCAGAACTCCTAAGACCAATGTACTAGAAGAATAATAAAGTTTTATTTCTTCTAGTTGTGAATTCACTCAGATAATCTCAATATTCAATGCCTTATTGTAAACAGAATAACCACTGTTATTTGGTTAGTGGCAACTCCAAAGAAAAATTAATATATTCACTTTCTTTCAATTTACTATGTGTCTCTACATTTGCATGCTTTTTACTAATTCCTAATTGCGCCTAACTAATACATATGTTTGTGCATGACTAACTCGTATTATTTAGAAATCTTTAAGAACTTGCATCATCTAAAAGCTTTAACGCTTGCATCTCCCTTCTTTAACCCCCATATCTACACCTTTTATATTTTTTTTATTTATGATCTTGTACCCCTTTTCTACATTTTTTTATATTTTTATTTGCATGTTTAATTTTTTTATTTAATTCGCATCATATTTTACCAGCTAACCCTCTAACTCGCATTTCATATTCAATCTTGCATTTGTAAATTTATTTTCCTAAACTTTGCATTCATATTTATTTTTCTCTTTCGCATTTGCACGTTTATTTTTGAGCTTAGCTCACGTCTATTTTTATTTTTTTAGAATTTTGCAGTGTGCATATCTTATAATTTTAGGCCCACTTATCGGTCCATCGTAGCGCGCCAAAAATTTCATGCTACACCAAGAAACTATCAAATTTCCAAAAAACTAACAAGTTCTTCTAGCACTTTTTTCTATCTACTTTGTAACCAGAAAAATCTGCATTCGAGTAACCGATTAGATCAAAACTAAGAATTTTAGATAAATAAAATTATAAATTTATCTTGAAAGAGATCCTCTCGAATGTGGGAAACTCCTAAATAAATATAATCAAATCTCAATAGCGATAAGAAAATGAATATATCTATCATCTTAGCATAAACCATAAGCATATATAATCATATAGTATCAGTTATCAAGATATTTATCATGAACTTCATCAAATTAATCAAGTAATGTCTTAAATTTAAATTATCATTTTATCATACAATGTCTAAAGAAATGATAACTCTTACAAGCATTCACCATAGATCATACAAACATTCATCATATAAATAAAAAATTTTCAAGTCTAAAATTTTTTTGCTTGAAATAAAATGTCCAGATCTCCCCCTTTTGATAAGCATAAAAAATATAGTAAAGATGAATTGCGTCATGTAGATGTGTCTAGATTAGCTAGTAGAATAGGAGGTTAAATAGAGAATCGTGGTTGGGGAGGATGGATGATCCTTATTGTTGGACGGGTATAGAGGATAATAAGTGTAGTTGAAGAAATAGTATATATAATGCGTGGAGGAAGAGTAATAGGATTAATAGGTGGCATAAAGTGTACAAGTCTAGCTGTAACATAAGTGGTGAAGGATGTTTTATCTAAAGAATATCCATGATAGGGGTGTCTATTAAGATTTGGTTGAAGGTGTCGGCGTTATGAGAACTCCGTGATTAATGGCTCAATGTCTTCAGGTATGGATCATGGTTCACTATTCTCCTCACCAATCAATAAAAAAATGCAAAATCAAACTTTTGATAAATTTTATAAAACTCATAGTTGGTAAGTAAAGCACTTACCTCTATTGGAATCTAAAGCAAATTAAGCACAATCCATGTTTTGATGATTAACAACTCAATTTGAGAAATATTTAATCACTAATGAGGTTGTTGAGTGTTGCAAAGGTTTATAAAATCAAGATTCAAAAGACAGCAAGTCAAGTTGCAACCCCAAGTCGACTCCAGAATCAACTTCAAATGACATAAAATCAACAAAACTGAAATCGGGACTCGAAAACAGGTGAAGTTGCGATCGAAGTTGACTCTGCTTGTGACTTAAGTGAAGTCATAATCTCAAGTCAACTCCATATGCGACTTGGGTATGGATTTACTGAAAACTTCGAAATATCAGAGTTAAGTCACTTTCTAAGTCGCATCCCAAGTTGACCTGAGTATGCGACTTGGGTAAAGCCGAAGTCCAAGTCGACCCAAGCCTGCGACTCAAGTATATGACTACCTTATAATGATTCAGAAATTTCTTGTTAAAGATTGGAAAATCAGACCAAGAAGAAATAACTATCATGAACCAAGGTCACAAGTAAGAATCTCTCAATAGACTAGTATTGTGAAACCCGCAATCCTAGAATAGCACATGTAAACCTAGGGTTGTAAACCCTATATCCATGTACTGATTTTATGATAAATAAAATTTATGAAATATGTTATATTTTACAAATGTGTACTAGAGGTTAAAAT
>JAXCLR010000073.1:45091226-45124654 GCA_035584095.1 Annona squamosa
CAATCCTGATTCACACTTACCAATCGACAAGATCTTGGAGTAAGGACAAATGTGACGCCTCGGTTCGGGGCGCCACAAGTATATTGCTATACTTCAGTAAAACAATACACAAACAAAGACATTTATGAAAGTTCAAAAGAAGAAAGAAGATATAGACAACATATAGATCACTTTCAATACCTTAAAGTTCCAATATGAATAATGGCTGATGAAGTCGCATCCGAAGTCGACTCCACCTGCGACTTGAGTCAAGTCTGAGACCAAGTCGACCTGAACCTGGAACTTAGTTTGGAAGCTAAAGACCGAAATCGCTCCCGAAGTCAACTCCAGCTTGCAACTTGGATAAAGTCGCACTCGAAGTTGACTTCACCTTGCAACTTGAACAAAGTCTCATACTAAGTCAACTCCAAAGGCGACTTAGTTCACAACGGTCGGAAAAATTCAAACATTGGAGCATTAAAAGCGCGCCACCTACCACCAAACATTTGAATTCATCTCTCATTATGTAAGGAGCATCAAGTGAACGTAAATGTAGTAGGAAAAATATTGAATGAGCTTACTTTCCACACTCTCTTGCATTTAAAATGATCTACAAGAAGTTTGGAGAAGAACTTGGCTTTAAAACTGCTAAAAGCTATATTGCTCAATAAACAACTGCTTCCACAAGTTCTTCTACGTGCTTGAAACTGCCTACACAAATTTGTAATGTGTAGATCTTTTTATTCATTGTTTACTTATTTTTCCCAGTTGGTTTGATATTGGAGATCGAAACCAAAAGAAGGCAAAGTAGTGTGTGATTGGAATGAAACTCGTCACTATTTGTGTTGAGATTTTACAAGCCCCCTAGAGCTAGAATCTAAAAGAGAGCTGTTGCTCTAAGTTATATTAAAAATACAATAGTGTGACCTAAGCCATAACGAGTGTGTACTTGGAAGAGTGGAGTAGGGGAGGTTGCCCAAACCACTATAAATCTTTGTCTCTTGAAGTGGATTGATTGGTTATGTTTTATTCTTACATTACTTCTCTCCAACTTACTGATCGTTTCATTGAGGGGATTAATTCTACAAAGGGGAAATTTTCATTTAAGAAATACCCAATTCACCTCTCCTCTCTTGAGTAACTGTCGTAAACTTGGGACCAACAAGTAGTATCAGAGCATGTCTTTGAGTTTATACCAAAAAGATCTTACTAATGGCATCCCAATCAACTTCCACCCCCGCATTTAGTGAAGGTCAATCATTCACAAGCCCAATATTATTTGATGAAAGTAACTTCGGTTACTGAAAGTTGAGAATGAAACAACTTATTAAGGCCACAGACATAGATTCTTAGATTGCTATCCAAGATGAAGTTATTTTACCAATTGATGAAAGAGCCTCTGCATGGTCTGAGGAGGAGGTTAGAACCATAAAAAGCAACGCCAAAGTCATGAAGTCCCTCTTCTATGCTCTTACTGCTTCTGTTAGGGTATCCTCATGTCAAACCGCCAAAGAAATATGAGATACACTAACATCTATCTATGAGGGAACTTCTCAAAAGGGACGAGAAGAAATATTTTGAGAGTTAGAAAGTTTTATAATGCTAGAGACTGTAAACATATCTAAAATGTTTGCTAGATCTTCAAAGATTACTAATTCACTAAAAGGTCTCGAAAAATTCATTTCCGAATCTGAGCAGGTCATGAAGATCTTAAGGGCTCTACCTGAGTCGTGGACTCCCAAGATCATGGTCATTGAAGAGGCAAAGGACCTAAACACTCATGTTACATGAGCTGATAAAGACAAGAAATGAGAAGCAGCACAAAGAAAAAAAAGCGATTGCTTTGAGGGCTACAGCAAACTCAAATGAGTCCACTTCATCTTCTCAAAATGATGATGAAGAGATTCCCTACGCACCCGAAGGTTCAGAAAATTTGTGAGAAAGGGAAAAAACTTTAAAGGATTCAAGGAGATAAACGGAAAGGAGAAAAAGAAGAAGATAAATAAGTGCTACCGGTGTAGAGGAGTAGGACATATGCAAGCTCAATGTCCCACACCAGAGGAAAATAAGACAAAGGAACAACGAGAGAAGAAAGATATAAATGAAAATCAAAAATTTCATAAAGCTAAAAGGAAATATATGTAAATGAGAAAATGTCCATAACAAGCAGCTCGTCGAATGAAGATAATGAAGCTGCAAACTGTTCTAGGATATGTTGCTTGGCTACGATGGAGGAAGAAAACAACATGATCTACCTTGCTGCAATAGAAATCTTAGATGAATAAACTACCTCAATAAACTGCACAAGCAGTGAAGAGGTAACTTCTAAACTAAGTACTCGGTCTATTTTCTCTTCTACAAATGATTGTCTCAAATGTGCTGAATTAGAGAAATTACAACAAACATATGATTCATTATATGATGAAATAAAGAAACTAGAAAATAAATTTACAATAAAGAAAAGACAATGTGACTCAATAATTATTGTAAATGAAAGCTTGCTAAAAAGGTCGACCACCTAACAAAGGAGAAGAATACTTTAACAAACAAGGTGGAAAGACTGAAGAAAGAAATTGAGTCGTTAAATGAATCATTAGCAAAGTTCTTTAATCCAAAAAAAAGTGTAAAAATGTTCCTAAATATGATCACCTAGAACAACAAAAGAGGACTTGGCTATTCTACATTTGAGAAAGGTAACTGTAGTAAATCAAATACTCTAAGGACTGCTAAAAACCAAACCAAACTCATCTATCCTAAACCAAAATTGAATTATGTTGCTTGGACAAAAAGACCAATTTGGAAATCATCTACTGTATGGATTTCCACTCCAAAACTTCCAAGGGTATGCAATTTTTGCAATAAAATGGGCCACAAATTTTATCAATGTAAATAAAAAAATTATATAACTATAGTGCAAAAATGGTTTGGGTACCAAAGAGCATTGGATTTATGCCTTCCAGAATAGAACAACGTAGACTCCAATAGCTTACAAACCCAAATGGACCCATAAAATGAGTACCAAAGAGATGAACACTACATGATTTTATTTTACAGGTATGTTTTAAAGCAAAGGCCACCAACATATGGTTTATAGATAGTGGCTGCTTATGACATATGATGGAAGAAAGATGATCATTCCGCAAGATCAAATCGTGTAATGAAGGGACTGTTGCATTTGAAAATAATGAGAAAGGTATAATAAAAGGTAAAGAAAATGTTTATGATATTTCAAATGCATGTATCGAGAATGTACCATTTGTTGAGGGACTCAAACATAATTTAATGAGCATTAGTTAATATTTTTTATAAGGATCACATAGTCTTTAACGGGCAAAAGACATGAAAATGTATATTTGGTTTGCCTTGATAAACTTGATGGAAAATGTCTTATAGCCATTGAAAATGATCCATAAATATGACATAAAAGGCTTAGACATATAAATATGTCAAATATTAAGACTTTGTGGAAAAAGAGCCCAGTGGAAGGATTGCCAGAGCTCAAATATGATCAAGATGAAATCTGCAAAACATGTCAATTATCCAAATAACCCAAAATGTCATTTTCCACCAAAAAAATTTTAACAACTAGGTCACTTGAACTATTACATATGGATCTTTATGGATCATTTGACATTTTAACTCTTAGTAGGAAAAAGTATGTATTTGTCGTAGTTGATAATTTTTTAAGATTTACATGGATAATACTTTTAACTAGCAAAGATGAAGCCTTCTCGATGTTTGTTACTTTCTCAAACTTGGTGCAAAATAAAAAATAAAATACTATCATATCCATTAGAAGTGATCATGATGATGAATTTGAAAACAAACAGTTTATAGAATTTTACAATGAGAAAGGTATTCACTACACATTTTCTGCACTAAGAACTTCCCAACAAAATGGGATAGTTGAAAGAAAAAATAGAACAATACATGAGATAACTAGAACTATGCTAAATGAAAGTAAATTATTTAAAAGATTTTGAGGTGAAGCTATAAGTACAGCATGTCATGTACTAAATCGAGTTACCATTAAAAAAGACTTCATATGAACTATGAAAGGGTAGAAAACTAAACATTTCATATTTCCATGCTTTTGGATATACTTGCTATGTGTTGAATAATAGAAAATCAAACTTAGGAAAGTTACATACCAAAAGTGATGAAGTAATATTTATTGGATATTCATCAAATAGTAAAGCATATAGAGTTTTTAACAAAAGAAATCAAATAGCAAAATAATCAATACATGTTGTATTTAATGAATTTACTAAAAATCCAAAAAAGAAGGATGAGCTAAGTGATGCAGATGAAACTTTAAAAAAATCCAGAAAGGGAACAGTTAAAACAACAAGGAAAAGTTGCCAACAAGGAATCAAATTTTTGCATTATATGGACTTATGTCCAAGGCTGCGGGTTCTCAGGCTACTGATTGCTCATGGCATCTACCCAAAAGGCGGTGATCAAAATCGGTTGAATCCACAAGAAGTTGAAATCTTGTGGAAAGTTGCCAACAGGGTCAAAGTCTGTCTCCCAAGACTATTTTTGGAGGCCCTTGAACATAAGAAAGAGAATCCATGATGAGTTTTGCTATATGGGACGTGGATCACCAAAATTATGGTATATTATGGTGTTGATCTAGAAGGTGAATCATTTGAGGTTTTGAAACCTACGAACGCCATCAACCGGGCCCTCATGACTAGCATGAAGATTAATTTGAAGGAGTTCAGGGTTGAACAGTTATAAGAAAGGATGGGCAATGAATTTCAAGATCATCTTGAAGCCAAGGGAGCTCGTCCTAAGGGGGAGAACCTACCCCGCCATGAGCCAATTCCATCTCCACCTTTAGTACCTGCCACTCCTGCATCACCACAGTTCCATGGGTCATGTTCACCACATGGATCACAGGCCACAGACCATCA
Organism: Annona squamosa; assembly: GCA_035584095.1. Taxonomy (NCBI): domain Eukaryota; kingdom Viridiplantae; phylum Streptophyta; class Magnoliopsida; order Magnoliales; family Annonaceae; genus Annona; species Annona squamosa. Next base: position 45,096,125 of record JAXCLR010000073.1, read on the forward strand.
TGCTTGCTCTCCAGATCGATCCTCTACCTCCCAGGCTATTATGGATTACTTACAACAGATGGAGGGTCAGATCTCCTAGGAATTGGGGACTATCCACACAACTTTGATGGAAATACAAAGTCGCCAAGACAAATTGAATAAGGAGTTAACGTCTATCACATATCACCTAGCCTCGGGTAGCCGTCGTGGTAGACCTATCCCGAGTCTTCCTAACTTTGATTCATACTGGGGCGAGTCTGTGAGAGCTAAACCCACCATTCAAGCTCCCTGGTCTCCGTTTTCATCAGCCTGCACCCGACCCATTCCTCTAACCTATCCAACTATCTACCATATCACAACTTTCCAATTTCATAAGTTCTGCTTTCCTTATATCCCATTTTGATGCCTTGATAAAAAGGAGGAGAGAGAGTAGGACTTGGACTTAGGATTTAAATTTTTTTTGAAGATTGCGTAGCATGTAATTTTCTTTTTGAAATCATTTTTATATGAATGACATGATTATGAATGATATGAACTTGTTTTTGTGCAAATTGTTGCTTTTGAATGAACATGAACTGTTGCTTTGGAATGTACATGCTTACATGCTATGCAATGCTATGTAAATCTTGAGTAATCAAACAATATGTCAATTCTAAATGTTAAATAAAAATATGACAATACTCTTTATGAAGGAAAATGAAAGAACTATCTCAAATTGATTTTATCGATCATCAAAAAGTGAGAGATTGTTGGAATCTAGGAAAATTAAGCATAATCCATGTTTTGATGATTAACAACTCAATTTGAGAAATATTTAAATACTAATGAGGTTGCTAAGTGTTGTAAAGGTTTATAAAATTAAAATTCAAAAGATAGCAAGTCAAGTCGCAACCCCAAGTTGACTCAGCCATCGACTTAGGTCAAGTCAATACCCATGTCGACTCCAGAATCGACTTCAAGTGACATAAAATTGACAGAACTAAAATTAGGACTCGGAGATAGGTGAAGTTGCAGTCGACGTTGACTCCACTTGCGACTTAGGTGAAGTCGCAATCCCAAATCGACTCCATATGCAACTTGGGTATGGATTTACTGAAGACTTTGAAATATCGGAGTTAAGTCACTTTCCAAGTCACATCCCAAGTCGACCTAAGTATGAGACTTGAGTAAAGCCAAAGTCCAAGTCGACCCAAGCCTACAACTCAAGTATATGGCTACCTTATAATGATTTAGAAATTTCTTGTTAAAGATTGGAAAACCAAACCAAGAAGAAATAGCTATCATGAATCAAGGTCATAAGAAAGAATCTCTCAAGAGACTAGTATATTGCTCGAATTCAGTAAAGCATTACATAAACAAAGACATTTATTAAAGTTCAAAAGAAGAAAGAAGATATAGACAACATATAGATCACTTGCGAAACCTTAAAGTTCCAATATGATTAATGGTTGGTGAAGTCATATCCGAAGTCGACTCCACCTGCCACTTGGATCAAGTCTGAGACTAAGTCGACCTGAACCTAGAGCTTGGTTTGGAAGTTGAAGATTGAAGTTGCTCCCGAAGTGACTCCACCTTGCGACTTGAATGAAGTCACATACCAAGTCGACCCCAAATGCGACTTAGTTCGCAACGGTCGGAAAAATTTGAACGTTGGTGCATTAAATGCGTGTCACCTACCACCAAATGTTCAAATTCACCTCTCATTATTTAAGGAGCATCAAGTGAACGTAAATGCAGTTAGAAAAACATTAAATGAGCTCACTTTCCACTCTCTTTTGCATTTAAAGTGATCTACAAGAAGTTTGGAGAATAACTTGTCTTTAAAACTACTAAAAGCTGCATTGCTCAATAAACAACTGCTTCCACAAGTTTTTCTACATGTTTGAAAATGCCTATACAAATCTATAAAGTATAGATCTTTTTATTCATTGTTTACTTATTTTTTCTACTTGGTTTGTATTGAAGATTGAAACCAAGTGAGGGCAAAGTAGTGTATGATTGGAGTAAAACTCGTTATCTACTTGTGCTGAGATTGTACAAGCCTCATAGAGCTAGAATCTAGAAGAGAGTTGTTGCTCTAAGTTGTTGCTCTAAGTTGTATTGACAATACAATAGTAGAACCCAAGCCACAATGAGTGTGTGCTTGGAAGAATGAGTAGGGGAGGTTGCCCAAACTACTATAAATCTTTGTCTCTTGAAGTATATTAATTGCTTGTGTTTTATTCTTGCATTATTTCTCTCCAACTTACTGATCGTTTCATTAAGGATATTAATTCCACAAAACGAAAAATTTCTGTTTAGGCAAAAAACTTTGAAATACCCAATTCACCCCTCTACTCTTGAGTAACTGTCATAAACTCAGGACCAACAACCTCTTCTAGTGGTTTGAAATGTTCCTCAGGCATTAGAGAAGCCAATTTAATTTTTACTCCATCATTGTGAAAAGAATAAGTATTATTGTAGCCATCATGAAGAACTCAATGATCATATTGCCAAAGTCTTCAAAGAAATAAGTGGCAAATATCCATTGGAATGACATCACACCATACATCATCTTAATATTTATCACCCATGGAGAATTGAACAAGACAACCCCAATTCACCTTGACTTCACTTCCTTTTCTTGACCATTGTAATTCATAAGGTTGAGGATGTGACTTTGTCTGAAAATCAAGTTTTTCTATCATATAATTTGCATTTAATGTTTTCACAACTTTTACTGTCAATGATGACTTGCATACCTTTCCATGCGAAGTACATCTAGTGAGGAAGATACTATGACATAGTCAACTCTCATCTTTAGTTAATGTGGCAGTAATGATGCTATGACAAATCATAAGACACTCACCTTCATCAGCATGAATTTCTTTTGCTTCACTAATTACTTCTTCTTTAAGCTCTTTTGCTTCACTTGCAGGAATTTTAGTAGTCTCTTCTTCAATAAATGCAACGACTCGTATATTTGGACAATCAGAAGCAATATGACTAAACTCGTGACATTTAAAACACTTTCTTGAATTGATAAATCTATGGAAAAATAAAAAGTTTTTTAAATAGGTTTTTTAGTACTTAGCTCGAACTTACAACATTACACTTCTTTTAAAGAACAAAGATATAAAGAAACATAATCTTGTTAGCCCGAACTAATTAATAACTTACTCGGCTAATGCTAATAAACTAATTTTTTTATAAACTTATTAACTAGATGTATTTAATATATAAATCAAATTTTATCATTTTTGGAAACATGTATACATATTTTGATCTTTAAACACAAGGGCATTTTAGCCATTTTTATAGTTAAAATTTGTTAAAATTACCTTTGTTTAAAAATCTAGAAAATATACACACGTTTCTAAAAATGGTAAAAATTTAGTTTACATATTAGGAGGATGGGGTGTTTGGAAAACAAAAACAAAAAAAAAAAAACTTTCCCTACTAAAACTTTTCAATCTTTACTACTACTTTATTTTTTAATTATTTTTTTACATCTTCTCATATAACTATTATATTTTTCAATTGTTTCTACAACTACTCATATAATTTACGTATCTATTTTAACTTTATTATCTTTACTTTTCATCATTACCTTAAATCATATAACGTTATTTTCTACTAATTCAAAAAATTTTCCGTGTAAAACTTTTTATCAATAGCCTTACCACTTTCCAACACACCCTAAAACACTTTAATTAATGAGTTTAGGGGAAAAAAAGAAAACAAAATTTTAATAAGTTCTTTGGACAGAGCTAAGTAAATTATTACTTACTTTGGGCTAACAAAATTATGCATCAAAGCTTAAGACTATGTAGACTAGACTTGATTTCATCAGCAATTGCTAGGAATCGTCGCATGAAATTGAATCCGGAGAGAAAGATTGGACAAAAGAACGTTGGTACATATGGCGAAATGATACATTTTATTGAGACTGAAAAAATTAAATTGTTATGCATCGGAAAATAAGAAATTAATGTAAAAACTTAAAATTAATGGGAAAAAAATTGGAGAAGTAAAAATCTCTTCTCAATCCATCTAATGGGATGATCCCGAAAATTGCCCAGTCATGAGCCAAACGAAATGACGTCAGCCATGTGCTACGAATTAGTATTTAAAAATAAAACTAAGGTTAAATATTGGAATTGAAATGGGTGTAGGTTAGGCCATGGATGGGGTTTGTTGGGTTGACCCAAACTGTGGTCAACGCGACCGACTTGCAAGTTCCCAAGCGAAACCCTTCACCCATCGCAGCCAACAACCAACGAATCTGATTTTGACGCAAGGCCTTGCATTTTCTGACCTGGTGGTGTCATCCCAACCCTTTTCCAGCACATCGAACACTAGCAGCATGGAGGGCCGTAGGCCGCTGGAGTAGGAAAAACTCTGTATAGAAAGTCCTACGTGGCATCCGTCCGGCCTTTACTGCTCTTCTCAGATCTTTCCAGCTTGTCTTTTTGACCACGAAATCTCCCGATCCTTCCCCTGCTCACAGCACTTATCCGCCCGCATTCGTCATCCAATCCATGATTTTATTATTATTATTTTTTAAAATTTAAAAGAAGAGCCAACCCATGATTTAATAATATATTTATCCATGCTAATAATGAATATATAAGATAATGATCCTAATCCTATACATCCAAACTATCTAGTTGTTTTATATTTTACGTTACGTAAGCTTAATTTAGTTTTTTTTTTTTTGATTAAATAAGCTTAATTTAGTTGTGCATTAATTCTATGGAATTTTTTTTATTTAATTCCTTACCTTCGTAATATTGTAATGTTTGATGGATCATAAAATAATTTTACTTTTTGTCTAACATTACTGGAGACAGGATTATCTAAAAGTTTTTAAAATCAAAATAATAAAATATTTTAATACAAAAGATTAATTTTAAAGTTGCATTTTAATATCTAAACTATTTAAAATATCATTACAACATAAATAAATAATTTTATAAAATATTTTAATGCAAAATATTAGTTTTAATGTTGCCTTTTTAACGTCTAAACTATTTAAAATATTTTTACTATATAAATAAATAACTTTATAAAGTGGCATACGCACGTGCTTGATTTCAAAATTTAATTTTTATCAAATATTAAAATTTTTATATTGAGGAAATCAAAAATCTTTAAATTAATAGTAGTTAAATGGACTCACTTGTATGTAATTTGTATATGCAGAAGTGAGTTCAATTTATTGAGTTTATATATTAAAATTTATTATTTTCAAATTTTTATTTTTAAAATTTTGTAAAAATATATACATGAATAAAAATGCTAAATTTTTAAGATATAAACTAAATACACATAATCTAATGTAAAAATAAAGAAAAATGTATAAAATATTTAATACTATTACGTATACTATTTTTTTTGGAAAAAATATTCCGTGTACTATTTAACCAAATAACAACCGTTGTGTATTAAAAGCGTTTATATTCTAAAGATTCAAAATTATATGGAAGTACATATACAAATATCAATTTTAAAATTAAATAATAATTTATATAAATTTTGGTGTATGTAAGTATATTGATGAATTTATAAATTAAATTAAACTATAAAAAAATCAATTGATTTCATACAGTTAAGGCCGCTCAGATTCAATACTCTTCCATTTTAGTTTTATTTATTAAGCCTAACGAAATTATCTGCTTCCATCTCAATAATTAAAAGAAATTTATAATCGTCATTATTATTATCAGTGATACGATTCACAACCACCCCTTTTTCTGAAGCATATCCGTCGGTATTATAATATATCTGCTTTGAATTCCTATTTTTAAATCACGCATGCGAAATCCCTCGGCGCTTGCTTACGTAGCACAGTCACGCGGTGGGCGAATATAAATTATAAAAGATTTCATTTTCCAACTCCACACTTTCTGTGGCGCACTAAATACCATGCAAACTAGCTCCTCCCATCCCCATTTCCGCAATAGAATTCGATCATCTGTACCCTTCAATGGAAGTATCCCATCTAGATAATCTGAAAAGTAAAAAATTCTCAGAGATAACAAATAGATAAATAATATTTGAAAAGAAAATTCACTTTTTGGAAGGAAATCTCAAAGCAAGTATGTTTTCCGTAGTTAATGTTAAGATATTTTTATATTTTATGTGATTAGTGACTTGTGCAGGATAAACGAATGGAATGAGGTGATGAGAGATTAGATAAAGAAGAATTGTTCTATATTACATTTAAAAAAATTAAAAATTTATTGATCATTGAAAAACAGTATTTAAAATTAAAAAATAGAATTATTATGTACAAATGAAAATTTGTATTACAAATAGGGAAAAAAATTAATAATTGAAATATAAAGGTAAAATGGAAAAAGTATAGTCCCGTGGTTATGGTTTATTTAACACTAATAAAAACTTTTCAATATAGAATTTTTTAGCCTCCATAATTGTTCTTTTTTAATCTTTTTTATATTTTTCTATACAATAATTCTACTTTTTAATGGTTTCTCTACAACTATCATCATTATTATCCATTTTATGTTACATTTTTCTCTCATTTTAAAAAATTTTAAACTAAAAACTTTTTACTCAATAGTCTTATCAAAATACTAAGCATACCTTAAATGGAAAAAATTTTAAAAATAAAAAATCTTATTCCATTCCCTTCTTGTTCCAAACCTATTTTAGATATGGAATTTACTATTCTCAATTTTTAATACAAGGTGCATTTGTTTAGTTCTTACACTTTTTCAAACTAAAACTTTTTATTTATCATAACTATTCTATTTTTTAATTATTTCTTCATATATTTCCTATAAAACTATCATACTTTTTAATCATTTTTACATAACTATCTTATTTATTTTGGGTTTATTCTTTTTACTCATCATCATTATCAGATTATATTATATTATTTTCTACAATTTCAAAATTTTTTAAACTAAAAATTTTTAATTCAAGAGTTTAATCACTTCTTAAATACAACTGTAATCTCCCACTTATTCATTTCCAACATAATTTCTTTTCAGCCAAGAACAAATATAACCAATTCTCACACTGATGTATTTGTTTTAAGATAAAATTTTTACCTAAATATTTCAATTCGAAAATTTTTACTCTTCTTAACTGTTCTATTTTTTAATTATTTTTCTTCATATATTTATATATAAACTATTTTACTTTTTAATCATTTCTATATAAGTACTCATACTACAAGCTTATCCTTTTTAATTTAATTTTATTTACTTTTTATCATATTATAATATTTTCTATCATTTAAAAAAAATTATCTAAAAATTTTATTACTTTCTACACACACCTGCAATCACCCGTGATCTGCTAGTGAAATTCATGTCCCAATCGCCTCTTATCCACTAGGGGTGAGAATCGGGGTGGGTCAGGGTTTGACCCTACTTTCAAAAATCTTATTTGACCTTTATTTTTATACCGGGTCAAGACAAGTTTAGTTTGACCTTTACTTTTTTGTATTAGATCTCGGGATAAAATTCGAGTCGGTATCGGACCGGTTTCGGGATAGCAGGTCGGGTCAAAAATACGGGTCAAAGTAAGATAATTTTCAGAATTTATATACCTATCAAACATAAGTATACATCTATACTAAATTTAGATATTATACGTTTCAATATTTCACTAATTTTTAAAAAACACAAAATTAAGAAAACAAAATATTTGAAAATACAGTATACATTTATTAAAATAGGTTAATATACAATTACACATAATGGTTATATATGTATAAATTTTTTTTATTGATTCTTATATTGTTTTTTGAATAAATTAATTTTTCTATTGTTGATAGAGTTGATTATAAAAAAGTGAGAAATTTTAAAAAAAAATTTTAAATACAGGCTTATAATTTTTAATAAATTAGTATATTCGGGGCGGGTCGGACTTTTCAGGTCGATACATGGCCGACCTACCCTGACCCTATTTTTGAATTCGGGTCAAAATTTTTAACTCTTTCCTATACCGGGTCAAAAATATATTAATTTTACTCGGTAAAAATGAGTCGGGTCACGTCGACCCGCCCTAGTTCCCAACCTATTGTCCACTCCTGCACCACCGCAGGTCTACAGTTAGCAGGAAAAGGAGGTCGGTGAGAAAAGGCGACGGGATTACGCGGGTGTATTAAAACGAATTTTTTTTTAAAAAAGAGCAAATCTTGTTTATATCCAGGAAAAATCTTCTTACATCGTAACCGCGTCGTCCGGCGCGTAGTCCTCCCTCTTCCTTGAAACCTCCTCATCCGCGTTCACAACTACTGCCACTACAAAAGGCCTTGCCGCCTCCTCATTCCCATTCTCAAAATTTCCCATTCCCATTCTCCTTTTCTCCGCTTCTCCACCCCGAAAACGCATTCGCACATTCACATTTGAAAAATATCCCAACACCCCACATTTTTGACGGAACTCGTACAACAATTCCATTATCTTCACCAACCCCCGCCGCACCCCACGCTTTCTTATTCATTTAAAATTGAGTTTTACACCCACCCCGTTTATACTATATGAAAATCCCACCTCCCTCTGATAATCTTTTCCTCCCCCACTTCGAATTCGACCACGACTTTTCCTCTCCCGATCTTGACCCCGCCTTCTTCCAAGCCCTCGCCTCTCTTCCCCCGCTCGACATGGGCATTCTTGGGAACAACAGCAAGAAGAAGAGGCTCAAGCCCGGATTCGGCAACGGCGGCGGGGACGGCGACGACGACGCCAGCAGCGGCAAGTCTGCCGCCTCCGGTGGAGAGTCCAAGAAGCGGAAGAAGAAGGCGATCACGAAGCTTGTGGCGTCGCTGCTGATGCTGGACGAGCAGGAGAAGGCGGACGAGGAGGAGAACGAGAGAGCGTCGCAGCAGGAGAAGCTGCTTTTCGAGGAGAATCACAAGCGCAAGACGCAGACCATGCTTAAATACTACTCGCAGCTGCAGAACCTATACTCTGACGTGGATGAGTCGGATCGCTGCCGCGCCAAGCGCGCCCGTATAGCCGGGGCTGGGGCGATGGCGGCAGCTGCAGCGGCTGCGGATGAGTCGGCGGTCGCTGCGCAGGGCGCCGGTGGGGCTGGCTCTGGTGCCGGGGCGGCGGCGGCGGCGACAGTGCATCACCGGCGGCTGTGGGTAAAGGATCGGTCGCGGGCGTGGTGGGATAAGTGCAGCCACCCGGACTTTCCCGAGGAGGAGTTCCGGAGCGCGTTCCGGATGGGGCGGGCGACATTCGACATGATCTGCGATGAGCTCGGGTCGGCGGTGGCCAAGGAAGACACGATGCTCCGCGCCGCTATCCCCGTCCGGCAGCGCGTGGCGGTTTGCATATGGCGGCTGGCGACGGGCGAGCCGCTGCGGCTGGTGAGCAAGCGATTCGGCCTCGGTATCTCCACCTGCCACAAGCTCGTCCTGGAGGTGTGCTCTGCTATCAAGACCGTGCTGATGCCCAAGTTCCTGCAGTGGCCGGATGACGCCTCAATCTCGAAGATCAAGGACGAATTCGAGGCGGTCTCCGGCATCCCCAATGTGGTGGGCTCCATGTACACCACCCATATCCCAATCATCGCCCCTAAGATCAGCGTCGCTGCCTACTTCAACAAGCGCCATACGGAGCGAAATCAGAAGACATCCTACTCAATCACAGTCCAGGGCGTGGTGGATCCCCGTGGCGTCTTCACCGATGTTTGCATTGGGTGGCCGGGATCAATGCCGGACGACCAGGTGCTGGAGAAGTCGGCTCTCTACCAGCGCGCCATGGGCGGCCTCTTGAATGGGGTTTGGATCGTCGGGAGCTCTGGCTATCCTCTTATGGATTGGATTCTGGTGCCCTACACCCACCGGCACCTCACATGGACCCAGCACGCATTCAACGAAAAGATTGGGGATGTGCAGCGGGTGGCCCGCGACTCGTTTGCTCGGTTGAAGAGGAGGTGGTGCTGCCTGCAGAAGAGGACAGAGGTGAAGCTGCAGGACCTGCCGGTGGTGCTGGGGGCGTGTTGCGTGCTACACAACATCTGCGAATTGAGGGGAGAAGAGGTTGATCCAGAGCTCAAGTATGAGCTGATGGATGATGAGATGGTGCCAGAGACGAGCATGAGGTCTGTGAATTCGATGCAAGCTAGGGATAACATTGCTCACAACCTGCTGCACCGCGGCCTGGCAGGCACTGCTTTTCTATAGCAAGCAATGGTTGGTCTGTTCTGCCATTGAAAATTCTTTTTCTTGTAGAATAACATGAGTTGCTCTCGTGGTCCCAGCGATTTGTTTATTGGGCGGGGGGTCTTTGTAAAGAAGATTCCTTGTTTTTTGCCCCCACCCAATAGCACACATCCGACCACTAGAAAAGGCATAGGTTGTTATACTTCAATCAGGTGTCAAAGGATTAAAGAGGTTGAGAATGTGTTAGGTGTATTCTTTTGTTGTAGCATACCAGGGAATGGCGTATTTATTCTTCTATAAATGAAGCATTTCTTTGCATTTCTGTGTTTGGCGAAGTGGTTATGTGAGCTGTTTAATGGAGGAATCTTAAAGAAACTTCTATTTATATTTTCACATATGGAAGGTTCTGCATTTCCGATGACCTACCTTATCATCTGGAGAAGAAATATTTCCTGAGAGCCTAATGAATTTCTGATGCATTAGATGTTCTTAGCTCTTGACACGTTCTTGCTTATCCTCCCTCTGGAAAGGGGTAAAAACAAAATTCGTGTCTTCATTGGTAAGTAATATGGTTATAGCTGTGGGCAGGAACAAACCAGGAACTGGGTTGGAGGCTCTTACAATTGGTTGTACTCATTACTCAATTTTGACTGTAGAACAAGGTTGCCTCTGGCACATTGGCATGTGAGAGATGTAGTATAAGATGGTCCTCTGTCACAGTGATTGAATGAAATGATGAAAACTTTCTTGGAAAGATGTAAGCCTTCTTAACAGGGAAAATGAGAGAAAAATAGAAAAATTTGAGCAAAAAGGGAAACATTTAGAGAGAAAAAAGATGAGGAAAATTCATCTTTTTCAATTCTCTAGACTGCTTATAATCCTGATGCGTGCTACCCTCTTCATAAACAATTGATTGACAAATCAAATCCTAAATGTAGCTGCATATAAATAGTGTAACATAAACCATCTACTGAGTGGATTGATGTTTTGATCACTCGGATCATACATCAAATGCCAAATGAACCAATTAAATTTCTATAATCTCAAGTAAAATATTCCTTAAAATATAGAGAGCAAATAGATGCCTGATTTATATGCATCAACTGTATTGCTCTTATGTCATTCTCCATCCATACTAGGACCAATGTAGCATGATATCCAGCGGATGGTTGCAGAGGATATCCCACCTAGTGAGTGCGAGCATTTGTATTGCTGAGAAATGACAAATTTATGATATCAATGGGGAAATTCTAAAGCTAAAACAATTTTATGATTTTGACTTATGGATGATGTCTGCATGAGATTTTGACAATTTGGAGGATCAAGAGTGGTGAAACTTACATAATTTTTGGCTTCAATAATGATACAAATTAGATAAGTGAGGGCATCTAGAGTGATGCAAATTAGATAGCTTAAAACATCAATAATCATGCAGCAGAATAACTGGCAGCATAAGTAAGTCTCGAGGTTTTTTTTTTTTTCTTTTTCTTTTTTCCATGTAGAAAGGCGTTTCTGAACTCTTGGCATCTTCCATCTGTATTTGGTTGTGTCAGCTTCAAAGCACATTTTCCATACCAGGGAGATATAGCAGGCATTATTACAAGCATTTAGAATGTCTGCTTCTTCAGTATTCTGGCGATGTCTGTATCACACTAGCATTGCTTCATCAGTCCCTTGTATGATTGCTAGAACGTAGACAATGCATGTTTTGCAGAATTCAGGCCTTTCTGAAGCTGAGGTTGGGAATAATTCCAAAGTGCCATTGCTTCATTATTCCTTATATGATTGCTTCAATTTGGGTAATGCTTCATTTCAAATTCAGGCATTTCTGAAGCTAAGGTTGGGAATGGTTTTCATATGATGGGATGTATGAATTGATGTTAATGATATATTTAGGTCAAAATTTATATGATTCAAGTTATGTATTTGGAATCAATTTGTCTCTTTAGCGCGTCATTTTTATGGTCAAAATTTCATCCATCTTCACATTTCTATCTGATCTCATTCTGGCTATGCTTCTTGAATTTAAGCATCCTGAAATGTTCTTGCTTCTGATGATTGGGTGACTATGTTGATGATTGTTCTTTTTGATGATTGGGTAACTATTTCAGTGATTTTTGCTGAACAAGCAAAGCTCATGACTTTGGTTATTTTTATTTTCTTCTCCTTCCTGATGATTGGGCGACTATGTCAATGATTCTTTTATTTTCCCCTTTTTCGATGATTAGGCAACTATTTCAATGATTTTCCTCAACAAGCAAAGCTCCTGACTTTGGTTACTTTCAAACTCTTTTTCATTAAATGAATTAGTTGCCTGGTTGTCAGGTGAGCTCTGTTACTACATGTCTTCTTATTGTATCCCCACCACATAGTTGTTGTCTCTGATCATTGCTAGTAGAATTGATCTCCCAAATGTTCTTGGTGTGCAAAGGTTTTAAGTTTGGGCGTTTGAAAAATTCCCTATGCTTATGATTTTCCAAAGAAGTATATTTGTCAGTTCAAAATCAACAGCATCCTGTAGATATGCATGTTCAGGATGAAAATCTTAACTCTCATAGTTGATTCTTACGAGACATTTGAACTGCAAGTCTGCAAAAACCCCACTTCATGAGAAATCCAAGAAAATATTTTTTCTCCTCCTACTGAGAATTAGTTTGGAGAGCCATATTTTTTTTCAAATCCTACATCCGAAGGACTCAAGGATATCATACTGTATATGTTTTTCTCTCTCTTCCAACAGGTTAGTGCCTCTTAATTTCATATCAACATTCTGATCTTCGTTAATGCCACCAACATTCTTAAATCAGTAAGTTGCAGTACTTGCAGGATATTGTTGATGTTATTGAGTCTTGCATGCTAGAAGGTCCATACTTGAAGGCTTTAAAATGTGTGCATTGCATGTGAAGTTCAATTGATCTAACTTCTCTGTTGTATTTTTTTTTCACCTCCCTCGCCTTTCTCTTTTAAACCCCTAGGGTCAAGTACAATGTCCTGTTGATTTTTACCAGCAGTCATGGCATGAATCATGACTGGAGATCTTCTTTTGAGACTGCTTTAGTTCCTGGAATTTCTGATGTAAGGTTTTCTCCTCTGATGAAAAATTGATCTAAGAAGTCTATTGCATTACGAAAGGTACTAGCTTAACATAGCTTTCCCTTGACCATATGATTGTCACGAGTTGATGATGTGTTTCTTTCTGTAAGCATAGCAATTATGTATACTTTCTAGCAGCGAAATATTTTTCAACATTGTGAGTTGCTTCATGGTGCACCTTGAGCCTCTCTGGAAGTGGATGTGGGAAGAATTTGTGATGTCCCTTTATGTTGCTTGTAATAATCATTCCCTGACACAAACTACAATGCACATTGATACCTTTGACAACATGGGTACACAGATGATACAGAATCTCCCTGGCATCTGCAGTGAGGGTTTCCATTCTTGCAAGTCTTTTGGCACGGGTCTCGTGATCCAGGCTCACCCTTGGTACAGAGCATTGGAGTTTCATAATTCACATTGCATCCAGGTGGGACAACCCTCTCACGGCTGTTCTCGTCATCATCTTGCATCTTATCTCTGTTATCTCTGTGTGTAATCAATAAAGTATTGGAGTCATAATCTTTACTAATTTTTTGTCAGCTCTATCTCTAGCATTATTTTTTCTCTTCCCATGGTGGGTGGACAGGAGGAGCCATGCTGGAAGAATTTGCAATCCTAATCATGTGTCCCAAGGAAATCCATTCAAACTGTCTACAGGTATCAGGCATCTCTTGCATGGTAATTATTTGCAGTTGATTTGGATGTGCCTCTTTCCACTCTCTCTTGCAGTCTTGCTAAGCCAGTGGTTTTTTTTTTTTTCAATGGAATTTCGGGGTTGAAGTAGGTTATGCCCTTGATCAGCAAAAAGCTCACTTTTGCAGCCGTTGGGTTGAAAGGTTTGATGTTGACGTCCATGCGTGCTTGGAGGGCATTTTAGAAAATAATTTCTTTTTTTTAAAAAAAAAAAAAAAAAAAACTAACGGCATGCATATATGCGTAACTTATGGCAAATAATGTCAGTTTATTTTCTAATTTCCAAACAAAGGATATCAATAAAATAATGTGGATATGTTTGAAAAAAAAAAAAAAAAGCTGAATAAGATTATATGGTGGGTTCGTCAAACTCTATAATATCCTATAAAATTTTAATGAGCTTTAAATAGTTTGATGAAAGTTATCTTGTTGTGTAAATTCTTCTATCTTGGTATTTTGTTATGTTTGATATAGATTTATCTCTATGTTTCAAGCAAAAGTATACATTTACAATCGCAATAAAACAAAGGAGATATATTTGCCAAAAAAAAACACTGAATTAATATTACATGGAAACTTATTAATACTCTATAAAACAATTAATGAGCTGCAGTACAGTTTAATGAACTTTTAGAGATGGTATTTATTTATTTATTTATTTATTTTTGTACGGGTGATCTTCGTGAGCTTTAAAAGGGTTCAAAAACTAAGCAAGTGAACTGGACATTCAGGGAAAAAATACATCACTTCCCTTAGAACTTTTGTATCATTTTTAGTTTTTGCATCTAAACTGTTTAGTTATCTAATTTTTTTATTACCTTTGTATTTCAATTATTTTTTCAAAATTTTCATATAACTATCCTATGTATTTTATTTTTATTTTTATTTTCTTTGCTACTAACTGTTATTTCTATGATGTTACATCACTATCTCATTTTTTTTTTTCAAAAATTATCCTCACTTTTTTCACATTGATTACCAAGCACACTGTAGCACCCGTTACGGACACTACAATGAGCAAGGATGCCTTCCTAACAATGAGCAAGGATGCCTTCCTAGCATTGTGAAATTTGGGCCGAATCAAATGGGTTGGAACATGCGTCTCTTATAAAATAAAAAGGCTGTTAGTGTATGAATGTTTGCATAGGATGGACCATGATCTCGGATTTGGTCTTTAAACTTCTGGAGCAGCAGCATATGCGCGGGATTTCTGCATCCCTATGGATTCAGCGGCGCATCTTTCGGAAAGAGGGGGATGTTCTCGCAGATTCAGCAGCGTGATGGCTGTGCACATTGCTGGAAGAGGCTGGACAGCGCCCACCGACCCTGTCGCAGTTTCAACTCAATAAAACGTAAGTATCAAATCAAACAAAGTATAACAAAACCTTAACAACCAACAGATTTGAACTGTTAGATGGAATCGCCACTGATCTTCGAGGGGAGATCAGTCTCCATTTCCATTAAATAAGGACACCGGTCATATAGAGCTTGGATTCCAGTCTTCGGATTAAAATAAATACGGCAAAAATTTGTTAACTCGAAGCTGTTTACATGGGTATAAAAAGGGAAAAAAAATCTAAAGAAGAGGGACAGGGGGAGCAAAAAAAGAGGAAAACTAGAGTTGGAGAAGAGAAGTCGGGGCGCCATGGAGCTGCTACAAACTCCTATCCTCTTCCTTTGGGATGTCTCCTCTTGTGTGTTTGCAGCGGGAACTTGCCCCTCTATTTATAGAGGGAAGTTAGGCGCGTGGGCTTTAGGCCATGGCTGGGGAGCTCAGTTTCTATTGGGTTGCTGCCCTGTTGGACCATTTTGCTCTAGGTGGGCTGTGGCTGGATTTGGTGGGCTGTTGTTGTAGAGCCCATTTTGCCGTGGGGTGAAGCTGAATTTGGTGGGCTATTGCTGTAGAGCCCATTGGTAATTACTTTAGGTTGATTTTCGTTGTGATTTTTGGGCTTGGGTTATATATATATATATATATATATATATATATATATTCTTTGTTATTTTTTTTGTATATTTATTTGGGCTTAAGGGAGGGGTGTCTACAGCTGCCCTCCTTTGCCAGAGGCGTCTTGAAGATGAATGATAAAGTTTCAGACATCCTTTGTGGCTTAGGCTTAAAATTTTTTTATATCAGGGGTGATCCAACACAATTGTTCTAAATAATATTTTTGGACATAATCTGGCAACAATGGATCTTCTAATTTAGACAAATAATAAGCTTCTTCTTGTCTTAATTATTGTAATTGTTTTCTATAATGTCTTAACCAAATCATGAAAGCATGGAAGCAAATACAACTCACAAATATATATATGCAAAGGGAAGAATT
Source organism: Annona squamosa (assembly GCA_035584095.1). NCBI lineage: Eukaryota > Viridiplantae > Streptophyta > Magnoliopsida > Magnoliales > Annonaceae > Annona > Annona squamosa. The sequence goes on from JAXCLR010000073.1 coordinate 45,112,355, forward strand.
ACAGAAATCTTACAGAGAGGAGTCTTTAAAGAGCGGGAAGCGACTCAGATGAACCTCAAGAGAAGCACACACAAGAAAAGAAGAGAAAACTATCTAGGGAGCTCGGATGTTTTCTTCTGATTTTTTCTCCGATGCCCTTACAGACTAACTCAAGACTCTATTTATAGACGTAGAAAGATAACTTGTGGATTCCAACATCTTTGAAGTCCGCGGATTTAACAATCGATGAAATCTGAATAGTGGATTCGGATAAGCTTGCGCCGAAAGCAGATGACACGTGTCCTTGTGTTATTGGAGTCGGGCCGCATCTGCTACAGGACTTTGTCGGCGAATCTTTACTTTTAGCTTTAGCAACAAGATTTTGAAGATGAACCTCTGCTTTTATCTTTAGTGCTGGCAACCTTTATAGCTGGGAGGATTATAACGAATCTTCTTTTGAGTTGGCAATTATAGCGGCTGATTATAGCTTGTCGCCTTCTTGAGAAGGAGAGAAAGACGGGGTAGAGGCTTCTGGAGTAGAGACCTCCATATCACTATTCGGTTGGCTTTCGAACATGAATTCAAAGGCTTTCTTCTTTAACTCTTTTCCAGAAAGAGTAGGAAAAATTCTTTTAGCAGTGGCCATGGCTTCCCTGAATGTGGCTTTTTGTTCTTTTATAATTTGTTGAAAATGTTCTTCGAACTCATCTTCAACTTTTTCTTCTTGTTCCAGATTTATTGACATTTCTTTTAATTCTAAAATTTGAATGCGGGTTTTTAACTCAGAAATTTCTTTTTTCATTTCTTTAATTTCTTGTGATAGATCATCTATAGAGATGGGTTTTGGCATGTTTTTAATATACTTTCTTTGTTTTTTTATAATGTTCATCATAGAAGAAGTTTCTGGAAACACAAATGGTTCCGCTGGTTTTGACATATATAAAAATTTATTTAACAACTCAGCTCTTTGATTTGGATCTTCAATCTGATTTATAAGATCAAGAAGCATTTGATTTGAATTATTTAACATATTTAGCGAATAATATCCTGAATCTGATGATGACTGATACTCAGGATGACTGAATGAACATTGACAATGATGTTCATCTGAATCTTTATTGTATATCTCATTTAGCTCATATTCGCTCTCTTCTTCTGATGAGTTTTCTGATTCACTTTCAGAGGTAATAATTAATTGATTTAACTTTTTAGACAATTCTTCTGCATTTAGGGTTTTATCTGCTAATAACTCTTTAACTTGATTTTTATAACACTTAGATGCATAGTGTCCCATTTTTCCACACTTATAACATTTTATTTCTTTTATATTTTTCTTTTTAGAGGGCTTCTCTTTGAATTTTTTAAATTTCTTTTTAGTGTAATATTTCTTTTGAGCCTTCTCTTTAAATGGTTTTTCTTTATAATTCTTTTGATATTTTTTAGCTTTAATTAGTTTAGATTTTTTCAGTAATCTTTGCACAGAGGTTTGTTCTATACCATAGTTTGAACAGAATATAGGTAAATCTTGAGATTTTAGAAATTTAGTTTCATCTATATGTTTTTGATTACATAACTCAATTCCGACTTGTTTTATTTTAGCAAAAAATGTTCCCCATGTATAGGCATCATAATTTAGCTTTCCATTATTTTCTTGCTTTATTAGGGTTTTAATTTTATGTTCAAATATAGCTGGTAATCTTTGAAGAAATTTTTCTTTATATACTCCTTGGTTGACATCTTCTAGCATTAAGACATCTGTCACAAAGACATCTTTATACCACCTATATTTTGTCATATTTTTACATCTTAATTTTAATACTCTTTCTCGTATAACAGATTGATAATCTTCTATAGTTCCAAGAAATTGATAAATTATAGTGCTTACTAGGGTATTAACAGGGTCTGAATCTCCTAATATTTTTGTTCTAAGGTCAGAACTTAATTGAATATTCCACACGCTTTTAGCTGTCCTATGAATCCCCAAGCTATAATAGTGGCGGCATCAGATTTAGTAATATTATTAGAGACTTGAAGAATTGTGGCATACATAATCATACTATGAGTCATATTCCAAATCTGGTATTCAGACATGCCATCAATGCTCCATTCATATAGTGCATTCATATTAAAACTATTTTGTGTGGCGGTTCTTTCTTCTTCAAACTGTTAGTCCATTGGGGATGGACGATGATAATAGTTTTTAAACATTTTGTTTATATCATAATGAGGATTTTCTGTTATAGTTTGTAGAAATTTTTTATTTTTTAACTCATTTATCTTTTGTTTTAGATTTTCCATATTTAGCATTTTTTGTTGAGCCATATTGCTAAAATCTTTTCCTTCTGTTTTATCATCTAGGGATAGGTTTTTCATTGCTATTTCAATTGTTTTAGTGTAAAATGATTTAGCTTGTGATGATTTAGGTTTTAATAATTTTTCTATTTGTATTAGTTTATAGTTGGTAAAGTTTCCTTGTTCTATAACTTGAGATAAGTCTTTAGCTGATATCAAACTATCTTTATATATTGATTTTTTAAATGGTTGTTGTAGAATTTTACCATCACATTCTTTAGCAGGTTGTCCTTTATATAGTTCTGGAATATAGTCTTCTTGTGTTTCATTTGTTTTAGAGGTGGAAGGATTTCCTTCTTCAATATTTAGCATGTTTAACGAGGTTTTTACTTGAGAATCATACCAATTAAAGAAGTAAACATTTTCTTTAATGGTTTTACAATAGGTAAGCCAAGATTTTACCAGTTTATTTTGCTCTTCCTCAGAGTAGGTATCAATCAAAAATTGTCTCTTTTTATAGTTGTGATCTCCTATGAATTCTTCTAATAGCTTGTTATAATTTAATTTGAATTGTATAACATTTATAGAATATTCTGACTCTGAAATTTTAGGTTCTAGACGAGCTATATGATGATCAAATTATAATGGGAACCTTTCAGAGGTTGAAGACAGTGTGGTCTTTTAGCTTCTATAATAGCAGGTTTTGAGGTTGATGGCCTGGATGAACAGACAGATCATCTGGGAGAAATGGGTTCAAAATGTAAAGTTATACTTTCAAGATTCTCAACTATAGTTTCTATTTTATCTGAATTTTGTTCAGGAATGTTATAATTTTCTTCCTTTTTAATCTTCCATTCCGTTGGAAGTTTTATATCGGACCATAATATTTTCTTTGGTTCAATCTTTTTATGAATAGGATTTGATTTAAAATAAGTTGTAGTACCTCTTTCTTGTTGGACAAGGGACTTTGGTGCTAAGGTTTTCATGGCTTTATAGTAAATTCTATATTGAACGCATAGAGGATTTGATCCTAACTTCATGTCAAACCCTTGGGTTTGCACAAGTAGGGATAAAACTTCTAATGCATGTGGATCAGTTAGACTTATAGAAAAGTTTGAAAAACTATTGAAATATATCGGACCAACATGTAGGGAAGTTTGAACTATCCCTAATATAGAATCTCCAAAATTTTTATGACGGTTATCTTTTAAGCAAGCAAGAACAGAGGCTTGCAGACCTGTTCTTACCAAAGGTTGTATAACAATTTGTATTAACCCAAAATGTAAAAATTTAAATTGTTTTTCGCATAATTCTTTTAACGCAACCTTTTCCAGAAGAGGGATTTGATGAGATCCGGCTCCGAATTCTAAGACTGTTTCTACAGTTTTAATTCTAAACTCTGTTTTAAAATCAAAACTTCCAATCTTATATATTTCTTTAATGGGAACTTTAGGAATTTTTCAGTTTCTTAAGGATTTTTCAATATTTTCATAGGTTCCTTCAGACATGTTTTGGATTTCATCTAATTTCATTGAATGAATCTCAGTATTTACTAGAAGAAGAAGATATTGAAAACATCCTTGTAAGATAACTCATCTTTCTTTCTCACAGACAACGACTTACAACGCCTTAACACGCCTTCACACGGCAACAACGGCTTAACTGCGCGACGAGTGAGAAATCACAGAGTTTTCTTAGAAGTTTGTTTAACAACAAAGTTCTTCACTGGCTCTGATACCAACTTCAACCCAGGAAAAATTCGATAATCTTTTATAATTTGTTGAAAATGTTCTTCGAATTTATCTTCACTGGCTCACACCAGGCATTGATCCCTCCTTTTTCATTTATCGCTCTTTTTTCTTGTTGGCATGTTTGAGAGCAATTTAAAATTTAACACAAAACTAAAATCAATCTAATTCAAACTCAAATGTTAACAGTAAAGTTAAGATTTAAGTTCACCTAAATCTACTACAACCTGATTCGGATTGCACTTCTTGAACACAGCGGGCTAAGGTAGGAAGGATTCGCCTCCCTTGACTCAACCCGACCGCTCGAATAGGAACCGAGCCGTGCAATCCCGACGAGGCTGAAGAGGAGAACCCAATTCGCCTCCCTCGACTCAACCCGATCGGTCGAGTGAGAACGAGTCGCAATTCCGACGAGGATGAAGAACCCGTACTTGCTTGGCGAATGGCATTCGCGAAGCGCCGCAGATGACACCATATCTCGGGCCGCTTCGGTACAACCACTGTATGAGGACGGTACAGAAAGCGACGGGGGAGAGATTTCACTGCGCGAGCCGGTAGTGCGCTAGGGTTTCCAGGACTATTTATATGAGCTGGGCCACAGAAGGCGGTGCGGTGCAGCAGGTCCGTCTGCCCTCCCGTATTTTATTTTCCGGTCTCACGCCGTCGTCCGTTTGTCTGGTTTATCTCCGATACCCTTATCTTCTCTCCCTCTCCTCCCTCTCGTCCTCTCCTAATCTATCCCAAAAAGGCAAAAAATATTCAATCCGTTGAAATCTATCCAAACAGAAAAAAACCAGAAAAAAGAAAATATCCATCATTTCTAGCTGGTTCGATCTTTTAATCGAGTCGATTATCAGTGTGTCTGTCTGTGTTTCCCTAGGGTTTCGTTTGAATAACAAGAGGAGAGGGAAAAAAGGGAAAAAAATAAAAAAAAAAAGAAGTCGAGGTCGGTTAGGGTTTTCGTTTGGGGATGGCAGAGGTTCAAGTCCAGCCACAGCCTCCGCTCTCTGGGCCCAACGCCGCGGCCAGCAATGGCGGAAACCAGTTTGCGACGACGTCTCTGTACGTCGGCGACCTGGAGCCCAACGTCACCGATTCTCAGCTCTACGATCTGTTCAGTCAGCTGGGGCCAGTGGTCTCCGTCCGCGTCTGCCGGGACCTTGCGACCCGCCGCTCCCTTGGATACGCCTATGTCAACTACAACAACCTGCAGGATGGTCAGCCTTCTTTTCCAGCTGAGTCATTTGTATATATGCGATTCATTTCTTGGTAACAGACATCGGCTGTCTGCATGCATGCTATCCGTTTTTCTTTTGTTGTTTTCTCAGTTGATAAGTCAATCGAACGGCTTTATGATCATTCTTATGTGGTTCAGCTCGAATTAAACTATGGTTTTTGATGAAAATAACTGGAACTTGTTGTAAATTATGACAAAGAAATAAATTGCTTCATGTAATTCTGTTGGTGGTTTGTTTGATCAAAAATGGCATCTTGCAATTTGCCCTTGTAAGAGCTGGTGAGAAATTAATGAGTGTGGAATTATCTCGTGTGGCATTTTGGAAATGGCACTTAGTGTATTGCCTCTGAAACTCGGACCTGACCTTGCCGGTGGTGGGGGTTGAAGGATCGTTGTACATTTTTTGATTTTTGAAAATTCTTCTGCAGCTTCTTAGCAGTAGCTGGCTTTAGTGCCTTATGCCCTTATCTGTTGATGTCAAAGGGCTACTCATTTACCCCGAGTGTCAGCATCTGGCCCTGATGTAGGAAACGCCATGTGCCCTTCTTTTATGGAAATACTGGTGTTACCTTTTCTTCTTGATCATGCTCTTTAAGATGGAGGAGAGCTGCATCTTCTAAGCCATTTCTTTACTTCTTACAAATTTTTATGATGCTGATGGCAGCGGCAAGGGCATTGGATGTCCTGAATTTTACCCCGCTCAATGGCAAGCCAATTCGAATAATGTATTCTCATCGTGACCCCAGTATTCGGAAAAGTGGGGCTGGTAATATATTTATCAAGGTATTTTTTCATTTCACTATTGCTTTCTACCTTTTTTTTGTGTTTAAAAAAGTTTACTGCATCCAGTATCTGACTAGCAACTATGAGCTTGTGTTACTAGGTATCTTCAGTGTTTCTTACTTTTATATATTGTCTTTTTCTCCCAGAATCTGGACAAGGCTATAGATAACAAAGCACTGCATGATACATTCTCCGTATTTGGCACTATTTTATCTTGCAAGATTGCCACCGACCCATCAGGCCAATCAAAAGGCTATGGATTTGTTCAGTTTGAGCAAGAGGAGTCAGCTCAAAGTGCAATAGATAAGCTGAATGGCATGTTGTTGAATGACAAACAAGTTTATGTTGGACCTTTCCTTCGTAAGCAGGAACGAGATGTTGCTGCGAATAAAACAAAATTTAACAATGTCTTTGTAAAGAATCTCTCAGAATCAACAACAGATGAAGATTTAAAAAATATTTTTGGCGAATATGGGACAATTACTAGTGCTGTGCTTATGAAGGAGGCTGATGGAAAGTCCAAGTGTTTTGGATTTGTCAACTTTGAGAATGCAGATGATGCTGCTGCAGCTGTTGAGGGTCTTAATGGGAAGAAATTTGATGATAAGGAATGGTATGTTGGAAAGGCTCAGAAAAAATCTGAGCGAGAGATGGAACTTAAAGGCCGGTTTGAGCAGAATATGAAGGAAGCTGCAGACAAGTACCAAGGTGTAAATCTTTATCTTAAAAACTTGGATGACAGCATCACTGATGATAAACTTAGGGAAATGTTCTCAGAATTTGGCACAATTACCTCGTGTAAGGTATGGTTCATTGAACACTAGTATGTTAGCACATTGTTTCTTGATGTTGATGAAGCTGCTTTACCTATGTCTGGTGTGGATGGAAATTTGAGCAGGTTATGCGTGATCCTAATGGCATTAGCCGGGGTTCTGGATTTGTTGCTTTCTCTACTCCTGAAGAGGCATCTCGTGCTGTAAGTTTAAATGTCCAGAATCTGTTTGTGTCAACAGAATTGCAGTCGGTAAAAAGCAGTAGTTCAGAGAATACATCTCATTATTATTGTTGTTTTGAATCTATGTAGCTTACTGAGATGAATGGGAAAATGGTTGTTAGCAAGCCTCTCTATGTTGCAGTTGCCCAACGCAAAGAAGATAGAAGAGCAAGGCTGCAGGTAATTTTGTACAAAATGCATTTATTAGTTCAAATCTGATATAGAAATGCTACTACATTGAATATATGTAAAACAATCATCGTGTAATCCTCTCCTCTTCTCACTTCTCTCTCTTTACCCCTCTCTAGCTTGCAAGAAGCTTTGATCTCAGACAATGAATGAATTGGGCATGTTGAGGTGAAACATCTACTTTATACTTGATGCATACAGTTTCTCAGTTCTTGATAGCTTTGATTATCCATTTCCAATGGATAGAAATTTGATCCAAAGAGAACACGAATGGGATGGACCACAGTGAAAGGCTTAAAAGAACCCCAATCTGCCAGATGGCAATTTTTGGAAGGCAAACTCTGAAGAGGCACTCCCGGACCATTATGATTGTATGATACTATGCAAATGCAAGGAAAAACACCCAAACCCATTTCTAGTTCGAATCTCCAATAATATCAACATTCCACTTCTGTTGTGGACTATTTTATGCTATCATACAGAACAAAGGGTTCTCAACATGGAAAATTGTCCATTGAACCAGCTGGTTGCTGCTGCTATGTTTTCCTGGATTTAACATTGTTTTGAATGTCTATCCCCATTTAATGCATCGCCGAAGACTTGTCATTCCTGATGGCTGAGTGTATCCTACTGAGTTCCGAGTGCAATAGAGACTGAACTTGCACCTGGTGTGAAAAATGAATCCAAAATAAAGAAGAGGGAAAAAAATCTCCTTGGCAACACAAGATATGAAATGGCTTAGGCTTACTGAATTGTTAACCAAAGATTGAGAGGACTGGTTCAATAGGATGTGGGCCATGCAGCTGACTATTTGTCGTGGAAAGTCAGATATGATGTTGATGTTGCTTGTATTAGTTAACCCTCTCCAGTTGAGCATCAGATTATTTGAAATGTCACTATTGATTTGCAAGTCCTGCTTCTAGCCTGCTACTCCACCTTAATGTGGCGGCCAGAGGAAATTGAAGAGGTTCTCATTTGGCAGTCTCCATTCTTGTATATTCAAATCATTGCTATTTTGTTGTCATTCTTGATTACTTCTATTCCCAATTCATTGGTATTGGCTTCATTAATTCTTTGATGCAGCCCTGTGATGGTTTGGAGTTAACAACTTGAGCTGTTAGTTTGTCAGGTTCATAGGTAAATTAAGCTGCAGAAAGGGCTTATAACTGCTAGCAAGAGCTTAAACCATCAGTATGTAGAAAATTGCATGATCCAAATCTGATTGATTGTGCAAGTAACTGGCTTACATACGTGGAACTCAGTGTCTTGACTTCATTAATTTTTTTATGCATCCCCTTGAAGGTTCGGAGTAATTAATTTGAGCTGTTAGTTTGTCAGGTTCATAGGTAAATTAAGCTGCAGCAGGGGCTTATAATCAGTAGCAAGAGATTAAAACCACCAATATGTAGAGCATTGCATGATTTTTGATCTGATTTATTGTGTAACTGGCTCACAGATATGGAACTCAGTGTCTTGGCTTTGAAGTTCTGGGATAAATTTGATTCGTGGTACAGTTAATTATCTGTTGGTTTCTTCCTTGGATAAATCTGTTAGTGTGTTTCTAGCAGGCAACATGTTTTCATATGCAGGCAACATTCCAGTTTCCCCATGTGGATGCAGTTGGTGATAAACTGAATTCTTGTGTAATGCTGTTTGTGATGTGACTGATGCTAGTTTTAATTTTGTCCAAAGGGGTGCAAAATTCTTTTACCAACAATGATCTTGGCGATAAAATGTTGGGTATTTTGATTTTTATTATTTCTGGCAATGTTTACATACCATAAAACTTTCTGTTCTCCACAATTAACCTATTTTTAATCATTCCCAATCTTTCTATACATCTACCTTACTTTTCGATCTTTTTTATACAACTATCCGTACAACTTGCAAAATTCTATTTTTATTTTTCCTTACTCTTCATCATTACCCTTATCGTATCACATCATTTTCTCTTATTCAAAAACTTCCTCACCAAAAACTTTTCATCCAAAAGTTCTATCACTTCTCAAGCACACCCCCTATCTTTATTTTCATATTTTTTATGAGTTAGTTTCAGATATACCACAACATTTGCCCTTAATTACAATTGTACTCACTTAATTTGAAATCTTTTACAGATACCCACTAAGTATACCATTATCTTCAAATATACCCAAAATTAAATATCCCGTCAGTTAAGTCTGGTTTTGCATTTGTAAACAACCATATTTCCCTAAATGAAAGGGATATATTTGATTCATTTTATTTGGTAACTTACATTTTCATTTGACACAAGTGAGAGCTTCAAAGATTTTGTGCGGAAGAGGTTTTGCTTATGGATCAGTGAAGAGATTTTGCTTGTGGATTTGTTTTTCATAGGGTTATTTTTGTCATTTTGAATAAATATTAATGGCCATCACAAACCATCTGAGTTTGGGTATATTTGAAATTAATGCTATACTTAGTGGGTACATCTGAAAGATTCTAAACTTGATGAGCATATTTGTAATTAAGGGCAATTGTTGTAGTTCTATTTGAAATTAATCCTTTTTTTATTTGTGATGAGTTGCTGTCTCAATTCTACCAATTATCCCCCATCCTCCAAGCAGCTCGGTTTCAGCAGGAAAAATGCTTCCTCTTGAGGATAGCTTGTTGTTTGATATCACTGGCGTTTGTCAATGGTTATGATATTGTTTTTTGATGTAATGCACTGATGAATGCCTTATCTTTTGTAATAGGTGGGTGCTAGCTTAACAAGTCCTACATGTTTGGTAAAGATAAAAGTTCTTGCATGATTTTGGAAGTAGAGAAAATTTTGTATGGGTTTAAAGCATGTGGATATCTGTGCTATTTGAACATGCTACAAGGACTTGCTTTGATAAAATGGGTGTTGTTATGCTGCCTTTTATCTGGAATGTGATTCATTCATGTCTTTACCTTTATGTACGATCAAGGCAATGCTTTTTATAGGCTTGTGTGGCTTATTTTCTCCAAAATATCCGGGGTCTGTTCAGCCTTGGGCAATTGGGAAAAGAGGAGTGAAAATAGAATTTGGAGAAGTGTAGGTGAAGGAAGCAATTGTTGTAAGTAGAAATAAAGTAAACGAAGACAGAGTGGAAGGGCATTTTGGTTGAAAAGATAGAAGGTAATGATTGACAGGTATTTGTAATAATGACGAAAAATAGGTCATTAAATTTGTTATGTGTCATCTTAATTAAAAGGTATGGGAAATAGAATAAAATAGAATCACCTCTTTTTTAATTAACAACAAAAGGGTTTTTCGTGGTTGATTTTTTCTTTTTGAATTCTTAGAAGTTTGCAGATCCTTTTTTCATGTTGATTTACATTTGCCTTGCCTCTGGCTGATGCTCAATTCACTTTTCAGTCAGTAATGTTTTTATCATATTTATGCAGGCTCATTTCTCACAAATGCGGCCAGTTGCAATGCCACCATCTGTCGCTCCTCGTTTGCAGATGTATCCTCCTGGTGGTCCTGGTCTCGGACAACACATTTTTTATGGTCAAGGTCCTCCTGCCCTCATTCCTCCACAGGTAAGTTCTGTTCTGCTCTCTTTTTAGGTGACTTTCATGGTTGTGATGTTCTCCCAGAAGAGCAGGCAGGCTTTGGAATGGGAAACCATTTTAGGCTGATAATTTGTGTTCGATATTGTAATAAGTGGGTCATGGAAGATTATTCGCTATATGAGTTGGGCTTGCATTTTGGGAAGAATTGTAATTAGATACCTGAGGGCCTGTTTGGCCGTGCGGTTTAGAGGTGCAAATGGGCTTCTAAAGAATTCCAGTATCTACATTGGCGTCCATCAGTCAGTGGTGGGTGTCTGGTCAACTAGACAAATGACCATCAATTCCATAGTCAAATATTTTCCTGAGGCAAATGGACTGAGATGGTGGTTGACTTAGCATGGTTTCAGTGTATCCCTAGATAACAAATGCTTCTAGTTTTTGATTGATGGTGAGTGAAGCCAACAATTAGGTGAGAGGTGCACAGCATGCTTGTCTTTCATGTGGAGTTTTAAATCTATGACTTCCTCTTGCACTACAAATACACTGTAGGAGTTTTATTTGGGCTGCCTGTGGCTGTGGCTGTGGCTGTAGTTTTGCTTGAGTAGATGCGCTAGCTGTAGCTGAGGCTTTTCCTAGGGATTATCAGCTCTAAACCCCGCTGCTGACATCTTTTTGAGGTTGATTTTCTTTGGAATTTCGTTGGATATCAAGGATTGCCCCTGGTGGCTGAGCATTTACTTTAGATTCTTTTTTCAAAGTTGAGATTTGATCTGGTGCGCTTGTTGAGGATTTTCCAAGGGGATCGAGCCATTTCATTCTTTTTCTTTTTTAGAGTTGAGTTGTTTGGTGGACTTTGTTTGGACTGGATCATTTGGTATCAAAGTGTATTCTCTACATAAGATTGGATAAATTTGGTTTTGGAGTACGTAAATGTAGAAACTGGATATTAAAGTTTCTCTTGCATTATTTGTGGTTGAAACTTTAAGCAACGTAGGTTGTAGACAAATTTCCTATGTTTGGGAACTGATTCTATAGAGTCAACTGCATGATTGGCTCAGGGATCAAACCTCCATTATTGAAAATTTTTCCGTACATTTGTGGGCTCCACTTAAGTTTTGTGCAACTTTCTTCAGATTTTTTTGACTTATTTAAATACATATTTAAAAATCAAAAAATGCATTTAGATAAGTTAAAATATCTTCTTTGAGAAATTATATAAAACCTATTTGAGTTAAACAAATCAGATTTTTGACTTATTTAAATACATATATTTAAAATTCAAAAAATGCATTTAGATAATATAAAAATATTTTTTTAAAAAAATTATATAAAACCTATTTAAGTTCTACAAAAATTTTTCGAAAAATGATTTCGAAGGTGGTGCTGATCCACAAGGCAACTGCATGGCTGCCCCACGTGGTTGATTACGGAACGCAATCGTGTACACCCGGGTGCGTGCAGTCTCAACGCACCCGGGTGTACTACACCTATTTTTTATTATTTTTTTTTGAAAATTTTTTTACACAATGGTTAATCTAGGTTTATTTAACATATGTATCAATTTTTACTATTTT
>JAXCLR010000073.1:45124754-45150841 GCA_035584095.1 Annona squamosa
ACCGCTAAAAGAATTTTTCCTACTCTTTCTGGGAAAGAGTTAAAAAAGAAAGCCTTTGAATTCATGTTCGAGAGCCAGCCGGACAGTGATATGGGGGTCTCCACTCCAGAAGCCTCTACCCCGTCTCTCTCTCCTTCTTGAGAAGGCAACAAGCTATAATTAGCCGCTATAATTGCCAGCTCAAAAGAAGATTCGTTATAATCCTCCAACTATAAAGGTTGCCAGCATTAAAGCTAAAAGCAAAGATTCACCGACAAAGTCCTGTAGCAGATGCGACCCGACTCCAATAACACAAGGACACGTGTCATCTACTTTCGGCGCAAGCTTATCCGAATCCACTATTCGGATTTTATCGATTGTTAAATCCGCGGACTTCAAAGATGTTGGAATCCGCAAGTTATCTTTCTACGTCTATAAATAGAATCTTGTGTCAGTCTGTAAGGGCATCGGAGAAAAAATTAGAAGAAAACATCCGAGCTCCCTAGATAGTTTTCTCTTCTTTTCTTGTGTGTGCTTCTCTTGAGGTTCATCTGAGTCGCTTCCCTCTCTTTGAAGACTCCTTTCTGTAAGATTTCTGTAATTCTTCCCTTTGCATATATATATTTGTGAGTTTGTATTTGCTTCCATGCTTTCATGATTTGGTTAAGATGCTTATTATCTGTCTGAATTAGAAGATCCATTGTTGCCAGATTATTTTCGAAAATATTATTTAGAACAATTGTGTTGGATCACCCCTAAATAAAAGCTTTGGTAAAAATCATCGAATTTCTCCTGGGTTGAGATTGGTATCAGAGCCAGTGAAGAACTTTGTTGTTAAACAAACTTCTAAGATAACTCTTTGATTTCTCACTTGTGGTGTAGTTAAGCCGTTGTTGCCGTGTGAAGGCGTGTTAAGGCGTTGTAAGTCTTTGTCTGTGAGAAGAAAATGAGTTCTCTTTAAACAATGTTTTCAACATCTTCTTCTTCTAGTAATGATACTGAAATTCATTGAATGATATCAGATGAAATTCAAAATATGTCCGAAGGAACATATGAGAATATTGAAAAATCTTTAAGAAATTGGAAAATTCCTAAAGTTCCTATTAAAGAAATATATAAGATAGGTAGTTTTGATTTTAAAACAGAGTTTAGAATTAAAACAGTAGAAACAGTTTTAGAATTTGGAGCCGGATCTCATCGAATTTGTTTCAGACATCCTTTGTGGCTTAGACTTAAAAATTTTTTAAGTTTCTGGGTTGTCTTGTAATTTTTGCGAAATTGTAATGGTCTTCTTGTAAGTATGATCTTATGCTGACCTTTTTGTAAAATCTTCATGATCTTGCAGGGGTCGTTTTGTAAAGCTTTTTGAACTTGCTAAGACCATTTTTGCGTTTTTCTCCAATGGTGTGGATTTGTAATTTTTGAAATTTGCAAAGGGGGGAGCTTGGTTATTTTCCTAAATCTTGTCTTGATAGGGTTTCCTCGCTGGCGGAGCTTTTGTAGTCCTCGAGGAGAAGTCAGTGGGTATTCCTATTAGTGTCAGTGCCAGTGGACGAACTGAGCTAGATCGAGAACTAGTTCTTATTCGGGTCCCATTGGATGCCTGTGAATAGTCGGAACCACCAAAACAGCAGACAAACTGGAGTTGCGGGTCGAGCTTGCTTCACGCGGTTCGGCTGAAAACGTAAAACCCCAACAATATTTAAAATTCAACTGCCGTGTCGCCCTGAAGCGAAAATCTCAATACCCAAATTGTTTCCCTAATTCGATTGTCTACCCCTGCCAAATCACTCGCAATTAGCAGTAGCGTTGAACTATCGAAGTGTTCCGGTGCTCGTCGACAATCGGCTCGCCTCTGTCCACTTTTGCAACTAGCAGCATAGCAGGGGTGCTTTATCCTCGTTGACGACCTTTCGCGTAACTCGTAGGTGAGCCTCCATCTTGATTCGACAACGCCAGTTCTCACAGCCCTCATCTTCGTGTCCATGTCTCGGTGGCCGTTGCTTCTCCTTTAAGGCTGCTTATCGGCGTCTCAAGAGATCCCTTCTCCAGCTCATCGACGTTACCCCTACTTGTTTGCTCTTCTTTTCTTTGTCAGTGTTGTCTCCTTGTTTCAGCCTAGGCCTCCTTGTTGTTCGCTGGCATCATAGGTCCCTGTATGCTCTTGCGACGGCGAGCACTTGGGCGAGTTAACTACTGGCGCTCTTCAAAGTTAATGCGCAAATCAATTGGTACCCTTCTTCCTCTTCTTTTTTTTTATTTTGATCTTAATTTGTTGGTCCTTTGACGGTGCTAACTTTTGGTTGATCGTCGGTGTAGAGCGATTGTGCGATTATCACTAGGTGACTTAGCGCCATGGCCCAGGTGATTTGGGGATCCATCGGCAATCGTCCAAGCGCTTTGGAAGGGGGTTGTTGGCGTCGTTGAGAGCCTATTTGGGCAGTGGTCTTCGGCTACTGTTGATGTTGCATGTCTTCTTCCTGTTCCCATTATTTGATTGGACTCTTTGTTTTTTTTTTTGCGGTTTGATAGGCTTATTGATGGGGTGCTGAGGATTAGTGTCGGCTTGGCGGTCCTGGTTGTTGGTTTGTCGTTGCTGGAGTTCGTAGTAGAGCTGATCGTTTGTCCGTTTTGGCAGGTATCACCTTTCTCTTGTTCTTTATGTCGTCGTTTCCCTTCTACTTGCGTAGGATTTGCCTAACTATTGGGTGTCATATGTTGTACCTTGTTGCGTCTGTCAATTGTCTGTATTTTTATATGGCCGATACCTGGTGGTGACAGTTGTGGGGTCTCGGATATCGATGTCGTTATTTGTGAAGTACTAGGATGCCTTTGGATTATTTCTTAAGTGAAATGAAGATGGTTTGTTAAGGCACCTTTCCTATTGTGGCTATATAGTGACTTGAGAACG
Organism: Annona squamosa; assembly: GCA_035584095.1. Taxonomy (NCBI): domain Eukaryota; kingdom Viridiplantae; phylum Streptophyta; class Magnoliopsida; order Magnoliales; family Annonaceae; genus Annona; species Annona squamosa. The sequence continues at coordinate 45,127,645 of JAXCLR010000073.1, forward strand.
GTGGTCCCTGTCTCCTTTTTCATCCTGCTAGAGTGCTATATGAGTAACTTTTGGCCATTTGCACGTGCTTCATCTTTCATGGTTTATGGCAATGGTCCCTAACTTGAGTTGTAAAGGGATAACTTACTTTGTCCTCCTTTTTGTCTTTTCTAGAAATATGTTGATTTTGCTTTTCGTCTTGAATGTGGATAGCACATGGGTCCGTTGCTTTTCGTCCTTTTGAGTCGAGGCATTTTTTTTCCAAATTGCTTATGCTTGATAAGGTGGCTGCCTCCTTTTGCCATTTTGTCATAGCTTTTCTTTTCTTTTTTCAAATTGCTTATGCTTGATAAGGTGGTTGCCTCCTTTTATTGTTGTCGTTGTTGTTTTTTTTTTTCTCATCTTATAAACTTTGACTGGTGGGTATGAGCTGGCTTTGTGTTTTGTATTCTCTAGGATATGGTCTTTGGTCTCTTTATGGTGTGATATTTCTGATATGCTACCCGTTGTTTTGTGTTAATTCTTCACATTTTCCCCTGCAGGTGCAAAATGTCTACTAAAAGGAGTATGGCTTGCAATCTCGAGCTAGAGAGGTGTGACATGATCCCAATGAGCTGGGTGGATTAGCGGATATGCCTATCAACATCCCTGATGATGCTACTAGGCAGGTTAAAAAGGCTCGATCTTCAAAGGCTTGACCCCGGACTACTTCCTCGACCCCAGATACCTCCTTGAGTAACCCCGAAGTGCCAGAGGGTGTTCCCTTGGCCAGGGTTTTACGCAGTCGCGCTAAGCTTCTAATACGGCATCATATTGATGTTGCTCCCATCCTACCTGCTATGGTGGAATCTTCTCCTTTTTCTGAGTCTGGGGAGGGATGTGCCGCTGTTCTTGCTCCTTCCTATGATAGGGCTGGAGGAGTCACAGAACTCGAACTAGTTGTCAAGGCAGAGGTAGATATTTTGGAAGAGGAGGCTCTTGACAATGAAGATACGCCGTCAGTACAAAAAGATGCGTCTCCCGCTCAAGGAGATGAGCCTCCTACCCAAGGAGATGAGCCTCCCACCCAAAGAGAGGTTTCTTTGATGATCTCGCCTTCTACCCGACCTACCTTGGGGGAAGATTCCTTTTATGTTTTATATGAGGTTAATGCCCTTGTTGTCGTGCCAGCTAGTAAGGTATATATTTTTTTCTTCTTTAGGCATATTTTTCCCTAATTGCATACTAACTCCTTATTTTTATCTCTTGTTCTTTTTCAGTTAGATTCTCATGTCACTTTTTATCACTTCTAGAATAGAGTATACTCTTAGTTTGATAAACTATCTATTGCTCATCCGGACATTTCGAGCCAAACTCCATTATACCAATTGGCGAGCCTTAAGCCAGTTCTGATTCCTCGTGCATTGTAGTTGTCTTTGATAGAGCAGTGGCAGCTTGAGACCCATAACTTTCATCTCCCTATGGGTGAATGGGGTATTTCATTGTTGGACGTGGAGATGCAGTTAGGGCTTCTTTCTCTGGCTTGGGAATGCATCATCCTTTCTTCTCTTGACCCTATTACTGCAGATGACTACCTAGCCTTGACTGGTCTGGAGGCATCCTCTTCCTAGCCCTTCCCTTTGGAGGAGTTATGAAAGTTCTGGGATCTAGTGAGGACTGATGAGGCTAGTCTTGAAGATACTCACTAGGAAGTTCGCAGCTTTTTGCTTTATCTTATTGGAGCATTTTTTCGAGGGGATTCGTCTCAAAACGTCGATCACAGGTGGATTCATATTTTGAGAGATTTGACTTTCTCTTGACCTATCGCGTGGGGATGTATACTTTTGAGTCATCTCTTTGTTAATTTGGACGCGGTTAGTCATGGTTCCAAGAGCTGCTCCGGCTTGACACATCTACTTGGGGTGTGATTTTTCTTTCCTTCCTTTCTTTATCTCGGCCTGCTCTGTTTCTTATATTCTTTCTTTCTCTTACAACTATGCTTTTATGAGTATTTTTCCATTGGGTGTCCACACGATGATTCTCCCAATGCTCTTCCTTGAACCGCTCAATGGGCGGAATCCCACAAAACACATATCCCTCCTTTGATGTGGCGATCCCTCAACAGTAATTTATCAAAGGATCAGGTTTGCTCCTTTCGTTACCTTTTTGTTTCTCATCTTTTGGCTTTATTATTGACATAGCGCATACTTTTCATTGTACGCAGTTTCATGCTTGTCCATATGTGCAGTGTATGAATGAGCATGTTGTGAATGCTGTGGCGGGAGAGTCTACCAGCAGTTTCTTACTCTTGGATGGAGCGCATGCCACATGGTACTTTGGGGACAGACTGTTATGGCAACTAACTGGTGACAAGCAAATCCCGTTCCTTCTTGTACATCACTTTTTTGTGGAGCAATCTTTTATTTCGATAGAAGACTTCTACCGATGCCAAGATGGGTGGCAATTAGAGAACTTCAAGCTGCCAAAAGGGGGTTATGCTTTGTGGTATTCACGGTATGGCTGCAATATTCGAGCCCCGGACCTCATCTCTGATGGTCGCCACGAGGTTTCAAGCAGTGACATCCTGCTCATGCTAGAGCTGTTGGTGGGATGCGCTGAAGACACTTTGAAGTTTATCATTTATTTTTTAACCATACTTATTTTTATAAATCTGAATGCGTGGATGCTCATTTTGATGTAAAGTCGCATAGATGTTGGTTCTTTTTAGGAAGCTTTCTTGTCCTCCTTTTGAGGGTATATATGTGATATTTTGCTTCTGTTGGACTTCATTCTTGTTAAACCTTGTTCTTGATGTTATTCATGATGTTCTAATCCTTTGTAGGCTGTGGGCTGTTGCAACTTTTGCTCCTATCACTATATTATTATATATATTATAGACCTAAAAACTTTATAGGTTAGTCGGCGTCATCTTTTTTTCGCGATCTGTTTGTTGAAAACGCATCCCATGCGTGCACTTTGTCTTTTCTTGATTCAGTGAGCGCTGCTCATGCATCGGATTTGAATTTCTTCCCAATACTTCTTCTATTCAACCCTTTCAATGCTGTCAGGTTGCTGTCAGTCCATTACCCAATGGTTCCTCCCTTTGCCTGCTCATTTTCTCTTTGGACCCCCTCTCTCTTAGAGCGGTTGGATTGCACCCCCTTAAACACAAGCAATCCTCGAATCTGGATTTGGTGCTATTCATTTTTTATTGCAAAGATTTGAGGTATTTATCCTCCATTAATGGCTGCAGTCCTCTCAAGCCAATACTTGATTTTGTTCTTCTTTTCCTTAGATTTTCGGCAAACCATTTTGTGGAGGAGCTGCCATCATCATTCTCCTGCAGCCATTTCAGTAGGTATGTGGTTGACCTCCCTTCTATTTAAACTCTTTTAATGGCATTTTCATGGCTGCACCTTCTCAATCTGTTTCCCTCATGCTGCTCGATCCACATTTACTACTTGTTTCCATTTATGCTTTACTTTTGTTCATGCATTCACTCCCTACCTACCTTATGGCTGACTTTAATGGTATTGAGGATGATCTGTCACTCGCTAATGGGGGTGTAATATTGCCAAATGGGGGCCTCCATTGGAGGACCTTTTGGCCCCTGACAGCCCCATTTCTCCTCCTGTTTCTATTTTCCAAGGTCCTTATGCGAGGGAGAGTTTATTAGAATGGATTGCCGATCTTTCTAAGGAAGAAAGATTATAACTAGTTGAGTTGGACCTTCTTGATGTGCTAGATTTAGCCAAGGTCCCACCGAACTTTGATCTTTTAGTAGCTGCGATGGGGCATTTGGTATCTAACTTGTGCGTGCTTCGATTTGGGGAGGTGGAGCTTTCACCCTCCCTAAAAGAAGTTGTTGCATTGATGGGTCTCTCTTTAACCAATAATATATACGTGCCTTCCTCCATTGGTCGATTGGGGGACGTTTTGTTTGACCTGTTCGGTTTGCATGCTTCTACCATTGCCTTGGGTTATACTAGTTATGATATGCATATGCTGCTGGATGTGTTTTACTCTTTCTTTTCCTTCAATCGACAGACTGATGAATTGAGACAAACGCATTGTTGGAATGTTTTGATCTTTGCTTTGCTTAATGAATTGCTAATCCCTTGCCCAACTGTTGGTTTTAGGCCTGAATTGGTCCCCATAGCATCCATGGTCATTTTTCGTAAGTCTCTTGTTTCTTTGATATTAGTCCACATCTATGAGGGGCTATCTTTGAGGCATTTGTAGAAAACACCCTTTCAAGGTTGCTTTTCTGTTTTCCATGTATATTCGGGCTCCTTTTTTACTCTTTGCTTTTGTTATATCTTGATACTTCTCTTGATGAGGACTGGTGCATTTTTTGTGTTATGGCTCTTAGAGCATTTAGGGATCTTCTTGGGTGTGCCACGGGCTTTAAAGGAGGGTCCTAACCTTGTAAGAACTTTACTTAATTCCCAATTAACCCATTACTTGCAGATGTCCATACCCATTTGAGAGAATTAACTGAGGTTGATGTGATATGGTTACCCCCTTAGTTAGTAGTTGACCCCATCTTTTGCACTAAGAACTTTGGTTGCCTAACCTTACTGGGACTTTACAGGTATTCCTCCTATCTTCCTCAACACTTCATGAGGCAATTCGGGATTTTGCAAGACCTTCCATATATCCATAGCTCTCTTTTTGCATATTCTACCTATGATTCCCATTTTCTATCTTTGATTGGTGTCGTTGAGTAGGAATGGACTTCAAGTCGTAAGGCTTTAGAGTTGAGAGTCATACCAACCATGGTGGCAGAAGTGACCAGTGACTATCGTAGTTGGATGAGCCAGCTCTGGCCGGTGTGTGCCCTTAGGGTCTTGTTGCAAATGGTGTTGTCTCTACTGCAGATCTATTCATGGGATCAAGGCTTGTATATCAGGATATGCAAGCCTAGCTTACTCAGTTGGGGGTTTTGGCTTCCTTGTCTTCTCATCAATCGGATGCTTTGTTTGCAATGGGAGGAATGATAAATTGTCATGAAGCTATTTTAGAGTGCCTTAGTCAACTCTTGAATGTAAGACATTGGTGGCAACTTATTGAGCTGTTCTTTTTTGTCTCTTTCTTCCTTGTTTTTTTTGTAAAGTGTTAGAGGCATGGGGCAATTTGACTGTATAAGCTCCTTTTGTTTTCATAAGTATTGTCCCTTTTGGATTCTTTTTGGGGCTATGATGTATTTTTGATTTTCCTTTGATTATAATGAAATACTTCACTTTTGTCACGTCTTGACATTTTCCTTTTCTAGATTCCTTGCTCTGGTTTGGGACTTTGTAGGATTTAAGAGGCTTGTGAATTTCTGTAAGTAGCTTGTTGGAACCAGATTTTTCTTTTAATGAATCTGAATTTGAAAACAACCCCTTTGTTGGGTGTTTAGCTCCACTTCACATAGGCTTCTTAGCTTTAAGCATTGCTTTTAAACTTTCTACATAATCTGTATTGTTTTCATGCTCCTATTATGGCCTTATGGCAATTGTTGCACTTTGCTGGATCACTTTGACATCATAAAGGGAATGAGCCTTTCATCTCATCCATCTAATACAGCTGCCATATTTTTAAATACAACAGAACTGCATTCTTTCAATTACGTGTCTTAGGAATCCTCTGTTGGCTCAGATATCTCTATTTTAAATGGGTTAGGGGATGGCTTGGGGTCAGCTGGAATTCGTCTCCTATTTGTCAATCTTTGTTTCTTGACTTTTAAGCCTCCTGGTTGTATTGGGGAGCATCTTATGGATGTCTGGAAATTTTTTTGCGAACATCGCCATCAAACCTAAAAACTTTTTAGGTTTTCGACAGCTATCTTGAGCACTAGTAGTCAAGTGGCTGGAGATTGCTTCTGATGACATAGAGAGTGCTAGGGAGTGTTCTAGATACCATTCCAACCTTGTTGTTGAATTTGCAACTATCCCGAATCTTACACTTTTCATCTACCATTATTTTTTAGATGACATACCTTTTTACGAGTAGAATTTCTTGATATGGTCTAAACTTATAATCTCAGCTTTCTCAGCGTCTCTAGATCTTGCAGTAGCCAAAGCGCCATTTGATAATACCTTGGTGATAATCTATAGATCCTCCCAATTAGGCTTAAACTTGCCCCTCTTGTCAGAAGGATGAACTAGTAGAATTTTCTTCATCACGAGATCGCCTTCTTGGAAGTTTTTGAATCTTATCGATTGGTTATAAGCTCATGTTATCCGTCTTTGGTATACTTGAGTATGATGAAGGGCTTGAATCTTTTTTTGTCAAGTAAATCTAACTATGATTGACATATCTGCACCTATTCATCCATTTCCATTTCACTTTCCTTCAATATTGTCCATGTTGAGATCTCTACTTCAATTGGTAAGACAACTTCCATGTCATAGGTCAAAGCAGAGGGTGAGAATCCTATAGCGCTCCTGATAGAGGTTCAATATGCTCACAAGGTGTAAGGCAGCTTTTCTGCCCAATCTTGATAGTTTTCGACCATTTTACTGAGGATTTTGATTAAGGTCTAGTTTGCAGCCTCCACAGCTCCGTTTGCTTGTGGCCGATAAGGACTGGATTTGTGATATTGTATTTTGTATTGAGCTAGAAAATCTTGTACCTTCTTACTAATAAAGAGTGTTCCATTATCACTGATGACAGCCCGCGAGAGCCCAAACCTTGATAGTATATTCCTTTTATGAAGTGTATAACTTATGCAACATTGATAGTAGTGAAAGATGTTGCTTCGACCCATTTGGTAAAATATTCTATTGCTACTAATATGTATTCGTGACTGCTAGAGAATTTAGGGCTATTTTACCAATTATATTTATTCCCCAAGTTGAAAAAGGTTATGGGGTAGACAAATAGTATAAGTCTGCACATATTCTGAGCAGTCCTCCTCCATTGTGATCAAATAATAGCTTTAGCACATTATCTTCTTAGACATCATAATTCCATCCATATGTGCTCGATAGTCTCCCTCATGGATTTAAGTCATGATCTCCTTTGCTTCTTGCCTATTAACACAACGTAATAGCATTTTGTTGTGCAATCTCTTATACAATATTACCCCTTGTATCATATAAGTAAAGGCTAATCTTCTAATGGTTCTTTTTTCAACTGGAGTGATTTGATCATCAAATGTTTGGTACTCCAAAAATTGTTTTATATCATGATACCATGATTTTTCTTCTTTTCGAGATTTTTCGACTTCGGCTATTACTTGCAAGCAGTATGCGGGCTGCCGAGATATTTATGTTATAATTTCTTGAGTATCTTTCCCATAAGGTATTTCAATCATGGATGCTAGAGTTGCCAAGTCATCGGCCCATTGATTTTGAGTCCTTAATGCATGGGTGAAAGTGACTTCTTCAAATAAGTAAATTAGGCTAGATAACATTGTATGATAAAGTTTTAACTTTTCATCTCGTCTCCCATCCTCCATTGGCTTTGTTGGTTACTAGCTACAAGTTTTCAAAAATTTGAAGCTTCTTAGCTCTTAGTCTATATGCTTCCCACACTCCTACTATACAAGCCTCATATTCAGCAATATTATTTTCCATGGGAAAATTAATCTCTTTGATATTATGATGGAAGCCTGGCTAGGAGAGCAAAGTACTACTCCTATCCCATTGTTTGAAGTATTCCATGCACTGTCGAAATAAGAGTCCAAGAGTCACTTTCTTCATCTTGTTTAATTAATAATATTTCTTCATCTAGAAAATCTTCTTGTAGTGGTTGGTAGTCCGGGAGTGCCTGTGCGGTTAAGTAGTCTGCTATGATTTGTCCCTTGACTGCGTTTCTTGTGACATATATTATGTCAAATTTCATGAGTAGCAATTGTCATCGGGCTAGTTTTCCTATCAACATAGTTTTCTAGCAAAGGTACTTTAAATGATCCATCTTGGAGATTAGCAATATGGTTCTGGATATGATATATTACCTTAGTTTTTGTACAAACCAACTAGGGATAAGCATGCCTTTTTAATCTCTAGATATTTGATTTCTGTCGTGGTATATTTTCTGCTCAAATAATACATTACTTGTTCCTTTCTTCTCAATTCATCTGATTGGCCCAACACTGCTACTAGTGTTGTTAAAATGATTAAGAGATATAACAACAAGAGACCTTCTTTTCTCGGTGATACTAAAATAAGAGAGTTAACTAGATAGGCTTTGATTTTATCAAAGACAATTTGACAGTCTCCATTCCATTCTTTGAGGGAGTCCTTTCTTAGTAACTTAAAAATAAGCTCACAAATTGATGCTAATCGGGCTATAAACTAACTAATATACTTAGTTTACCCAAAAATCTTTTTACCTCTTTTTTGGTTGCGGGAGACGGCATACTTAGCTTTGACTTTATTCGGGTCTACTTCTATCCCTTTTTTACTGACGATGAACCCTAACAGGTTCCCCTTTTGTGCACCAAAGACGCACTTTTGTGGGTTAAACCTTAATTGAAAATTTTCCATTTTGTTGAATAATTTCTCCAAATCTTTTAGATGATCTTCAAAGGTGTAGGATCAGACTATCATGTCATCCACGTAAACTTCCATTTCTTTGTTCATCATATCATGGAAAATTGTTGTCATTGTGCGTTAATACGTAGCTGCGGCATTCTTCAAGTCAAATGACATTCCCTTATAGCAAAATATCCCCTAAGTAGTAATGAAAGAGGTCTTCTCCCTATCTTCTTTGGCTATTTTGATCTGATTATACCAGAGAACCCATCCATAAAAGAGAACCATGTATGACTCGCCGTGTTGTCTATTAGAGCATTGATATGAGGTAGTGGGAAGTTATCCTTAGGGCTAGTTTTGTTGAGATCTCTATAATTAATGCACATCTTGACTTTTTCATCTTTCCTAAGTACGAGAATAATATTAGCTAGCCATTGGGGATAATGTGATATTGGTTTGAGCGTCCTTAATTTTTGTTTCACTGGTTTGATGCCGGCGTTTATTGGGAGTTGATGAGTAATTAGGTCTTCGTCAAGTCCAGGCATGTCTTCATAAGAGAAAGTAAAATTGATTAGTCGGGGTTTGAGAAAAGTGAGAATTTGATTCTTTTCCTCAATAGATAGATTCTTTCCAATACGAAGGCATTTTAGTTGCTCCGAAGTTCTCAGGTTAACGATCTCATTGTCTAAAGTTGCATCCTTACTTTCATGCCTTTCTATATTATTACACAGCTCCTCATCAACTCCTCTTCTTCTGTAATTTTAGCAATTCATGGGACCAGCAGATGCTAGCCCACATTTTTCGGCTATGTCCGTTTCTTTTTCTTTTGAACAGATATTATATGTGGGGTGTAATCTTTTGAATCGGGTCTTGAGTAAGTTAGTGTAGCATACCAATTTTTGGCTTATCCTCGCATAGTGGCATTTTTTCATGTCAATCATTGTGCCTCATCATTAAGATCTCTTAAGCCCTTAATGTTTCGGGTAGCACATACCCTGCACGTATGAACTGAGTTTCTTTCTTTATTTTCTTGAACTTGTCTTCCTTTGGTTTATATCCCAAACCTCGTTTGTTATTCTTTCGCTGAGGATTGAGTAGTACCATCTTTCCTCTGTATTTGATGCCGAATCTTATATCCTGCCTTTCAGCCGGGGGTATGACAAATGGAGTAGTAGTCTTTGCTTTGCCGGGATGTGATGATCTTCATGTATATTGTTTATTTTAAAAGGAAGAGGGTTTGAAGATTCATAAACTTTGATAAGTGGTATTTCATGACAACTTTCAACTTCTGTTGGAATAACAATCTCGGGATCGACCTCTACGACCACTAGATTTTCTGCTAATATATATTTCAACTTTTGATGCAGAGAAGACCGAATGACTCCTATTTGGTATAGCCATGGCCTTCTAATAATAAGTTGAAAGACGTCGGGATGTCTAGAACTTGGAAGGGAACAACCATGGTGTCTAGCCCCACATGGATTTTTATGTCCAATTCACCCAATACTGTCTTTTGAGAATGATAAAAAACTCTTACACAAAAATCACTAGATCTCATTTGATCAGTAGAAATTCTGAGCCTTGTTATTTCTTAGTGGGCAAACATTAAGGATTGCGCTAGTGTCAATGGTAACCAAAAGGATCTTCAGATCTTTGTACCCAACTGTAATGCTTAGCGGATGCCCATAGTTGCATCCTTCCATTGGTAGCTCCTTATTGGTGAAGATGATAGCCTTTGGGGTCATTATTTGCCCAATCATATTAGCTACAACATCGAGAGTTACCTCCTTGGTATGTGAACTTCACTTAAAACCTTAGTGAATGTCTCTTTATGCTTTGTTGAAGTACATAGTAATTTCTATATGGATATTTGAGCTGATAGGGACTTGAGTTATGAAGCAATGTCATATGATGATTCTTTCTCCGGATTGGTAGCTATGTTACGGGTTGCTTCTTTTCGGTAGACTCGTCCATTGGGATAGATGTTTCTTATCTCTGAGCATTGAGGATATTTCTATGGGACTTTATGTGAATCATATGCTAGCTTTGGTTTGGCTGCTAAAAAAATTTGCTCTTGTCGAGTAGGAGCGATCCTTAGATTGTTCATAGCAAGTAACAAGAGGCGATCTTGGCCGTACCCTTCTTGAGGCTTATAGAGGCTCTGCGGAGCTGCTCCTTGTAATATAATCGTCTCTTGTTTGGCTCGTTGTAGAGTGATCATGCATGCCTTATGATTCATTTTGGTGGGTTCTCTTGCGGCTTCAATGAAGTTTATAGTTGTTGTATTGGAATTCCGTGCTGCTTCATGCATAGGTAGGGGATTTTGGATTACATCTTCATGGGAATTTTGTGAGATTTTGATTTTTCCTTCGTCTATTAGGTTTTGGATGACATGCTTGAGGGTATAACATCTCTCAGTTGAGTGACTTCTTCCTTGATGATAGACACAAAATTCATTTTCTTGGTAGTTTTTAGGGAGGGGATTTGGCGAAGATGTCGGAGCTAGAGGTGCAAGCATATTCTTTTGGACGAGTAGGTTGAGAATATCAGGGTAGGATTGGGCTAATGGTGTAAAATCTCTTAGTATTTTCCTTTGACCCGGCTTAGTTATTGTGTCTATGGCATTCACATCTAGAGTTTTTGAAGGATTACCATTTTTGAGTTCTTGCTTTCTTTGGGTTGCATTTCCTTAGTATGTCCATGGAGAGATAGTCCCATACCTGATTTCTGCTTCTACTTAGTTTCGTACTTGGAGAAGTTGTGTGAAGTTGACATAGGGATGTGAAATGAGGTAGTCCGAGATGCTAGGGTGAGCCGAGTTAATGATGATGGAGATCTGCTCATTAAAAGGCAAAAGACTCTTCATTTTCACCGCCAATGCTCGTCATCTAGCCACGTATTCCGAGAATGTTTCATCACCTTTTTGCTTTAATGCTTCTAAATCGACTCTTTTGGGTGTTGTGTTTAACTTATATAAAAAGCGATCCATGAAGGCTAATGAAAGTTTTTCCCATGTCTTGATCAATCGGCAATCAAGTGATGTATACCATTTTAGTGCTTCTTTCTTCAAGCTATGTTGGAATAGCTTTATTAGAACTTCTTTGCTCTTTAGCAAAGGGTATAGGATGCCATAAAAAGGCCTTGAGATAAGCCCTTGGGCACAAGTCTCCTTCGTATGTTGGTAGAGTTGGTGTCTTGAACTTTTCGGGTAGCTTGGTGTCAAGAAAGGGACACAAATCTTCTATTTTGGCCAAAGGTAGTCCTTTTCCTTTATGATGTCTGATCCGGTCCTCCATTTCTATTTTTATTGAGGGTAGCTTTGGACATTTCGAGTTCCTCTAGTCAAATGATTTGGGACTACCTAGCCCAACTTGTTTAAGGTGTTTTTGAAGAGGCTTGTGGACCAAACAACTTTTTAGTACTCGAAAAAGGCATGGTTTTTTGGCCAAATTTTTCTTAATGGCTATTGGAAATTTAACTCTTGGGCATTAATTTCCATGGCTCGTTGTACCCATACACACTTTTATGACATCATACACAACAACTTGTGCCTTAGAGAGCCTCCATAAGTTACCCGAGTTGATCCCTTTCAGAACTAAAAACTTTTTAGGTCTGAGTGTGTGCCCCTTTTTTGAGGCGTGATTTTTTTGGCGAAAAATTATTTAGTGACAATTAACAACATAACTCTTGGAAACCCTTCCTCTAGGCTCGTTTTACATGTATGAATAGTTACGAGCTAAACTCAATAGTTTACCCCTATTATGAGGGTCCTCTTCAATTCATGAGTTAAACGCCTCTGGAACTAAAAACTTTTTAGGTAAAGACATTTTTAGGCATTTTTCATTCCAGAAATAGCGAGACCTTACTGTCCAGAGAGAGGCAACACTACGTGACCTCGCCGTCTAGGGAGGAGCAATGCCATGATCTTCAAATTTATGTTCCTCCACTGTGAGGACCAAGTATTTTATTTTATTTTTATTATAACTTTTCTCTATTTATGAGGTAACTTATGAACATGCTAGTAAGAATTTTATGATATTAATGGATATATAACATATATGGACACGATATTTAGGGGATGTATAGTACATATATACATGTATTATGATCTTAGCACATTGAGTATAAATTCAAGGTGCATGATTAGCGTTCCATTGATGGACATTATGACTATTGTTTCCCTCGCAGAGTAGGTACGAGGTTCGACCTGCCCGGTCAGGTCGCGAGGTCAAGGGGGTAGCGCCGCCGATGAAAATTTTAATTATTAAGTCGTATGAGTGGGAGAGTAAATTACTAATTGCAATTAGACCTAATCCATGCTTCGACCCGACCCGACCCGATAGGGATTCAGTAATAAAGGAAGCCTGCGCGCTAGGGTTCATTTTTCATCCCGCACCCGGCTATCTTCCTTCTTCTTCTCTTCCCGTTCTCTGCTTCTTCTCTTCTTTCCCCACTATTCAGTTCGGGCTAGCCATAGGTTCATTCAAGGAAGCTCTACCGATTGTTTGAGGATCATCAACTCTAATCGTGGAAATTCTGAATCTCTGCGTCTAAGTTTGGAGCACTGTCTTTGGGGAAAATTTTGATCCAAGTAAGTAGATGTCGCCCCTTCTCGATTTAGTGATGAAATTTTTATGTTAAACATGATTTGAGCTAGAGGAAATGTGTAGTGCTTGACGACTCTATGGTATTAGGCATAGGATTCGTAACAGTTAGGATTCATGGGGAATTTACTTTGAATGTGCGATTTCTATGATGTAAAAGACTTCCTAGCAGTTTTTATATTGTTGAAATGTGACGTGAATTGATTTGCCTCAAACGAGAATATGAATTGAAAGTTATTTCATTTTGCGCCTATCATGTGTTTGATAAAATGCTTGTGTGACAGATCTATGTGTTGAATTTGAATTGCGCTGATGTTGTATGCGTGGTTTGCGACATGTTTCATTGTTTATTAAGTATGATGTGTTATTTCAAATAGTTGGTTACAGGGGTTGTTCATGGCCCCTGATTGACATGATGAGAGAGTTGTTCATGGCCCTTGATGAACATGAGTAAATAATTGTTTGTGTTGTTTAATTTGTTTGTGGTTATATCATACGATCTTGGGAGTGGGTATTGGACCCATATGTATTAGCTCATCACTATATGAATACTCATCATTATACTTATTTCCACTTTGTACTAACCACTATCTACTTACTGGGTCTATTTAGACTTATATCGTTTGTTATTGTGCTTTTAGATCACAGGTCGGATGGGGAACTTAAAGATGGGGCAAGTTGAAGATCAAATACAAGAGACCATAGCACAATGTGTTAATTTCAGTTCTTTTAGATTTGTGCTCTTTTTGATAATCTTATATGTAGACAATTATTTAGGCAGATTCGCTTTGACAACTATAATATATTTGGTATTTTAGATTGGATTATAATTCTTGTTGATGCACATATGCATGGTTATTATATTTGCTTGATGTGTAAGGGTAATACTTAATGATTTCCTTTCTATATAAATGTCCTTATTATATGAAAATGCAAGTATATGAATAGGATTGAATGTCACAGATTGAAATGTTTATGAATATTAGGTCATGTATTCCATATTACCCTTGTATGTTATGGGGAGATATTGTCGAATTTTTCTTAGAGTGTGTAGCCCCCATTGATTAGTTATTGAGTATTTCTATGAATAGGCCGTTACACCCGCGCCTAGTGTAAACTAGTGGTACCGTCCCCAGTGAAGTCGCCAAGCTGTAGCACCCATTGCGGACGCTACAATGGACTAGGATGCCTTCTTAGCCTTGTAAAATTTGGGCCGAATCAAATGGGTTGGAACCTACATTTCTCATAAAATAGAAAGGCTGTTAGTGTATGAAAGTTTGCATAGAATGGGTCATGGTCTCGAATTTGGTCCTTAAACTTCTGGAGCAGCAACATATGCATGGGATTTTTGCATCCTTATGGATTCAGCGATGCATCTTTCGGAAAGAGGGGGCTATTCCAGCAAACTCAGCAGCGTGATGGCTGCGCACGTTGTTGGAAGACTCTGGACAGCGCCCACCGACCCTTCTACAACTTCAACTAAATAAACATGTTAGTATTAAATCAAACAAAACATAAAAAACTTTAACAACCAACAGATTTGAACCGCTAGATGGAGTTGCTACTGATCTTAGAGGGGAGATCAGTCCCCGTTTTCATTGAATAAGAGCAACGGTCATACAAAGCTTGGATTTCAGTCTTTGGATTAAAACAGATATGGTAAAAATCTGTTAACTCGAAATTGTTTATATGGGTATAAAAAGGGGAAAATAAAATAAAAATTTGAAGAAGAGGGAAAGAGAGGGGGAGCTAAATAAGAGGAAAACTTGAGCTAGAGAAGAGGAGAAGCTGGGGTACCATGGAGCTGCTACAGACTCCCGTCCTCCCCCTTTAGGATGCCTCCTCTTATGTGTTTGGAGCTGGAACTTGCCCCTCTATTTATAGATGGGAGTTTGGCGCGTGGGCCTTGGGCCATAGCTGGGGAGCCCAGTTTCTATTAGGCTACTACCTTGTTGGGGCATTTTGCTTCAGGTGGGCTGTGGCTGGAGTCTGGTGGGCTATTGCTATAGAGCTTGTTTCTCTGTGCTAAAGCTGAATCTGGTAGGCTGTTACTGTAGAGCCCATTTTGATGTGAAGTGAAGCTGGATCTAGTGGGTTGTTGCTGTACACACACTTATAACAAATTTTCTATTGAGTTTATTAGGCTTTATTACGAGCTTGATGAGGGTAACAAACTTTAATAGATTTTTCATCGCGATTGATGTTATAGAGCTGGTGCACTAAGTTTCAATAGACTTAGGGGCAAAAACTCATATTTTTATATTTTTTTGAAATTTTTTTAATACAACTATTAATTTAAATGTGTTTAATATGTGTATTAAGTTTTAACATCTTTAGAGATTTGTAAATATTTTTTTAGATTCTTTTAAAAATTAGTAACATTTTCATAATTTTGAAATAATATAAAAAGAATGAGGATATATTTCAATGATTTACACGTTTCATACATGAAAAACATATCTTTCTACCATTAGGAAGGTAGAATTGAATAGTTTTCAAGTCAAAATATATCAGTTGAATTTGGCAAGTTTGTCTACGAAAAATTTGCAAAATGATATGTAACAAATCCAAGCCTTGGGAAGAAACAAAAAGAACCTGATTACATGAATGATCTATAGAAAAAAAAATTTTAACTAATGGATGCCATAAAAATATCCAAGAAAAAGTTCATCAAAACCCAAACGGCTGAACATATGATATAGAGACACAACCGTCAATAACACCACAACCATGAAACTAGGAAGCAAATGTATGAAACGGATAAAGTGGCACATCCTGTATTCTTAGAGTGTAAAAAATGAAAAAGAAGAAGTAAATAAGATTCGAGAACCAATAAAGTATAACATGTTCTATATAATTTTTAGATGCCTTCGACAGACATACTTGATTTTAGAGCATTGGAGAATAGGGAAAACAAATTTAAAAGGTTACCTGAAATTTGTATTGCTACAAGCAAGAAATTACTTTCTCGTGCCTTCCTCTTTTATGGCCACGAAACCAGGATTTGAGGAAACTAATAAAATCTTTAGACACCTTTATCGTTATATGCAGATGTGCTCATTTTGCCAAAATATGGATTTTCACTTATGCATTTAGATGACAAGATCAGGACATTCAATTCCATATGCAGAGACAGAAGCTTGCATGACAGAACTACACGTTATTTGTTGAGGACAAAAAAGGGAAGAAGGAAGATAAAAGCGCCAGCAACATGCAAGCGATGAGGGCATCTTATCTTTCTCCAACAAGTCGTAAGCAACCTTGTCGAACTCACCGTTACGGATGATCTATGGTGCATGAACTGCGGGACATCGTACCTGATGTTTTCAACATGAGGAGTTGCTTCTTTGTATCTGGTATCTCGCTCTCCTCCATCTTCTTTCTTGCATCTCAATAGCACTTCAAGATCCCCAACTCAGGCAACTACTGAGTCAACGTCCACAGTACTCGAGTGATATATTTAATATGTTATGAGGGAAATTTAGGAGTCGATTTAAAATTTTTCATGGAAAGATATTATAGCAAAATTTTTTAGTTTACAACTTTTTTCATATTTATGTTTGTGTTTATTAATTAACTTTCTTATTAGAATTAATATGAAAATTTTTTGATTGGTTAAAAATTTTTATTCCTAAAATAAATTAATAATATTAATTTTCTGTACTCTCTTTTCTAGCTAATATTTGTATATTCTTCCTCATCAAAAAAATTTGAATATTCTTTTTTGGTATAATCATTGTCTTTGTTTGAAATAAATTATAACATGGTGGATATCAATAATTTAGTTCAAATAAATTATAGCATGATAGAGCTATAATTAGATGAATATATTTTTAAATTAAAATAATAAATTATTTGATAAAATTATTTTTAGTTGTATTACATGATTATTTTGATATATATCATAAAATAAATTGATTTATAATCATTTAAAATGTTTATAAATATAACTATAATGACGTTCAATATTACTCATTTTAATGTATGCCCTTGCCCAAATTACATTACGACAAGCCTTTGGCTTTGTTATAGAGGAGTTAAAATTATACGATTTTTATTTAATAATAATTTTTAAATTATTTGCGCAAAAATATTATAAAAAATATAATTTAGATTAAGCATCATTGAAGTGCAGGAACATGATTTCATATAATAGCATTTTACCGTGCTTAAAGTGGTTGTGCTTAAAATTATATTTAGGTAAACATTGATGCATATAGTAAACTTTTTAATAGAGAAAGTGATTACATAGAATAGTTTTTGTAAAAATTAAATGTAATGAAATATGGCTATCTATAGTATTCTTTTTGTAATGATTAAGTCTACACATAGTAATCATTATTGTAGTGATTAAAGTGGCAGCATATAACTAAATAATGATTATAAAAAGTGAATTTTTCAAGATATATAATTTTATTTGTACGTAACCAAAATTAGCTAGATATATTAGTTTTTTCTATGATTATTATTATATATAGTGAATATCTAATGGCTACATATAATACTATATATTGTCATTGCTAGCCACTTATATTTTTTAAGCAACAAATTAAATCTGTTACATTCAAAATCCTCATTCACTCACTCTATCATATGATATTAGTCCACAAGTAGTTTATTTATATTAAATTGCATGAAGACCCTTTTGCTTTGCAATTACAACATTTGTGCCATCCTTTTTCAACTAGCTAAGATTTAAGTGAGTACTATCTTGAGACTATTTATGATACTTCTAACATCTTTTATTATTTAGATTTTGACCTGAACACACTTCCTCACAATAATCTAATTCCTTTTTCTCATTGGTTATCTGCAAAATAATCATGAATAGTGAGGTTCATTATAATCAATAATAGTCAAGAAAGCTGTGTAACACCGACAAAGTCAATGGTCGCTACTAAAGTAGAGGATCGATGATATGGGAGAACATACACAGGTGCAATAACATAGTTCACTAGATAATTATAAATTAGTTGTTTTACTAATTTCAAATTAAATTAGATCTAAATAATTAAATCCATAAAATATATACTTCACAACTTTACTACATTGTTCTTAAAAATCAAAATAAAGAATTCTAAATCTAGATTTGTCAAGTCCTAGCCTCATCCGGTGCACCAATTTCATGTTAATCTCCATCCACATACTTGTTGTCTAAAAAAAAATTATTAAAATATGATGAGTCCAAGGAAACTCAATAAATAGAGCATATAAATGTAAACTGGCATAACTTGAATAAACAATATGCATTGGGGTTAACAAAACATAGATTAAATCACATATCCAAATCAATTTAAATCCACATGAAACATATGTTAATGCCCAAGCATACATCAATGCATCAAACACATGTCATTTCTCAAATCCATCCAATAAAGGTCTCAAATCCACTGGGGAGGTTTGATATTTCACCATGTAATCTAGCCCGCTGATACTCTGTTGCTCTCACCACACGGCCATACCCACGCCACACCATATTGCGCGAATGGCTTTGACCTCAACCGTTATATTAAGGACCATGGACTAGTCACAATATACATTATCCAAATCAAAAGGGTCAAACAAATTAGGTCTGTAGCCCACCAATCAGACAAGTAGGTCTGAATCAATGCCACCTAGGCTATCATATCCTGATCCCTAGTCAGGATGTGCCAGTGATTGTCATTAATAGTCTAGCAATAACACTTCACAAATCTACAACTACAGTTATGACTCATAAATATGCCAACATATCAAGCAATACATGTTAATACCATAATGCATAATGCTAGCATGAATAAAGGCCAACATCGATATTACAATAAATCGTTATGACTAATAATATTTATTCACTCAAAAATTTAAAACTAACAGAATCCAAAACATCCATGCCTATAACCATACATTATAATACAAAATCAAAAAAAGAAAAGAGCTCTACTTATGTTGTATAAATCTTAGATACATCCTTATACGATATTTTGCTATAATGCTCAAATCATCGCACTAAAAAATAACACTTTTCTTTCATTAATATTTTAACTCAAATAAATTTTTTTAATCATGATTAACAATAATATTTCATACTAAGATGTACGGATACCTCTAAATATCCTAACTTTATAATGTAATCAACATGCAGTTTCTTATATTAATTATATTGTTCCAAAATTATCATTTATAATAAATTTTATTAATTCTAAAATATTACTTTCTCCAAGTTGATAAAATGATTAGTTTGAGTAAGAGCCCATTTTATAGAATTACCAAATTACTTTTCTACTTTTTAATCTGTATTTTCTACTTCGTATTCAACCCTATCTTATAAATATTCAATTTTATCTATTAAATATCATTATCATATTATTAATTGTTAACTAATAATCATTTGATCTCCAAAGCTTAATATAATCACAAGCGGATAACTTTCCACGGTCTATTTGTATCCCATTTAACTTTCAATATTCTTAAAATATTTTTATAGAGATTTTCCATATGAATTAAATAATAATCATATATTTTAAATAACCATATTAATTTGGATAAATATTATTTTAGTTAAAATTTTCTTTTTGATTATTTCTCAATTCGCCCATATTTGTTGAATCAGAGACAATGAGTCCTTTTATTTTTGTTTATAATCAAATCAAAAATTTTAAGTCTGAAATTCTTTTCATAAATCAATAACAACATGAATAACCATATTAAATATTTCCATCATAAAATATTAATTATTTTTATTTATTTATTTATATTTTACTAGACAAGGGTATGAGTTTAGGGATTGTTCAAATCATGCTAATTTTTACCCATATTTATATCATCCGAAATTTTATTTTAAATTTTTTCTGAGTGATATTCAGAATATATTCTATATGACATTCAATTTCATTGTATAAAAATTATGAAATATTAATTAATATAGCTAGTTCTGATAACCATTTTGCCCTGTTTAGGCTAATTTTCTAGGATTTTTAATTTATAGTTTGCTAAACATTTTACAATGAAAATTTAGCCGTTCGTTAATGATAATATCATGAGGCAGTATAAAAATTTTCATACCAAAAATTATTTGTTCACTATTTCTTATATATTTTTCTTTTTGGGTTCCAGATTCACCACATGGGTAATGTAAATTAAGTTATAAGCAATTATAATCGTTAGTCTAAACCACTAATCATAATTATAATCATAATCTTAACACATATGTCGTAGCGAATAACTTATTGGGTCTTAATCCAATGATTTAGATCATGAAAATATATTTTTAATTAAATATTTAAAAATCTAGATCAATTTATCACCATTTCTACTAATATAAACATTATTGAGATAAAATTGCAAATACTCAAATCTAATCATTCATCAAGGTATCCAAACATGATCTAATATCATATCTTTATGTAAAACCAATTTTTACAAGTATCTAATGGTTTGGATAATCCAGATTACATATGGAATCATAGGTTAAATGGTTAAGATCATTCTCATGTTGTGCAGTGGTATATAATCTGTTTGGGCCCACTATGGTCTTGTCCAAGTATCAAAAATCTCCCAATTCATAAATTCAAACTAAGCTCCATCAAATTTAATAAATCCTGTTTCTAGGGACATCAACTTCTTTCCTTCAAATCTGAACTTTTTCTCCCAAATTCAATGATCCAGATTAATCTCTACCCTTGATCATTGCTTAATTTAGAAAATATGATATAAAATAAATAACAACTTACTTGGATGATGATGGTAATTGATGTCTGAGATTACCCTTATCAAAGCCCCATCTCCTCCTCTCTTTCTCCCTCTTTCTCTACTAGAACAACCTCCTTTCCTGGTACGTATATATGCTGATATATAGTGTTTATTTTATTTATTTATTTTTATCTTGTATAATAGCATACCACATTGAAGATTTTTCATCAACACTTTTGACTTATGCTAATTTGTGATGCCATCTTGTCATCTCTAATTAATATTTATACAACATATTTTATATATTTTTGTTTATATATTTTGTTTAAAAATTAAAATAATTAATCCTATTAGTTAAGTGTAATTAATACAATAGAATAAAATAAATCAAAATTTTGATTCGAGAAGATTCGAACCTTGAACCTCATATTCTAAGCCTTTGTTCTCTACCACTTTAATAACATCTATATATGCATGATTTAAGAACTAAATATTATATATGTTAAGCATTTCATTTATCCCAAATTTCCACAATTCAAGTCGT
Organism: Annona squamosa; assembly: GCA_035584095.1. Classification (NCBI taxonomy): domain Eukaryota; kingdom Viridiplantae; phylum Streptophyta; class Magnoliopsida; order Magnoliales; family Annonaceae; genus Annona; species Annona squamosa. The sequence continues at coordinate 45,148,884 of JAXCLR010000073.1, forward strand.
TGGTCAATTTGTTGTCTCTTCTTTTTTTATATATTTATAATTTGAAAGTTTTCATTTGTAGAGCTATTGAACACACAACTCTAAATTTTTTGTACGTAATTATGTTTTGTGTTCCTTAACTATACATTTACTAAGAATTACATTAATATGTAAATTCAAAATAACAAGGGTTTACAGGTAGAGTACTATTTAATTTATTGTCATAGCATATATAATTTTAAAAAAGCAAAGAAGCAACATAATAAGTATAAAAGTCTTGAGGTCTAAAAGATGATTTTGAAATACTAAAAACCTATAGAAAAAAGGTTATGGGATCTTCTTTAAGAAGTTCTTCTCTTGCAATTATTTTCTTATGCTTTTGCATCAGCTACTAAGTCTCTCTTGGGAGCTTGATTACATATATCTTGATATATTTTAAGCTAAAATACAATATTCATTTAATTTTACAATTACCTATATTTTTTAATTTTTTCATAAGCATGTTTATCTAAGTGTATTCAATCTATATACAAAGTTATTTCAATTTACAATACTTTTACATTTTTATTTTTTATTTTTTAAAAATCAATTTTTTTAAGGAACAAAAAATGACTAAAATGTCTTTGAAATTGATATTTTTAAAAAATCAAAAATAAATATGTAAAAGTATTGTAAAATGATAAAAATTTATATATAGATTGAATACACTTAGGAAAATATGTTTCTGGAGAAAAATAAAAAATACAAATAATTATAAAAATAAATAAATGTTGTATTTTAGCTTAAAATACATCATGATGTATTTAATCACATTCCATCTCTCTTATAAATTATTTTATTATTGCCAAAAGTCTAGGAATAAATTCTCTATAAATATTCTCTCCTTGAATTTGATCCAATTTTTGAAAAATATTTATTCTCAACAAATGAAATATTTTAAGAGATAAACAACCTTTTATGGAGCATCACACTTATTACCCTTTTAAATAGAAGAATAATTGAGAAAATATAGTGTATCACATTTAAATTAAGTTTACCATTATTTTGAATATGAATATAACAGAGACACTGAAATACATTTTGATGGGAAATTTCAATTTTTTTTGCAAAATTTCCAGAGGAAATCTAAGTTTCATAATCTAGCTTAGCAGATGATCAATAAGATAACAACTAGTAAAAAAAATCACACCAATATTTTTTAGAACATGCGTTTGAAATAATAAAGCATCGGTTACTTCAAGCAACTGCTTCATTTTTTGACTATTTTTACTAGGAAGCCCTTAAGTGAGGATAAAAGATCCAACATCAATCTTTTTAAATGTCTTATTTTATTTTAATGATCATAGCAGAGCATCTAAATTCCTCCACCTTGCCTTCTTCTATGTGAAGAACTTAACCTCTTTTCTCCATATTATGTAAGTCTTTTAAAGTTAGATTTAGTGGCAAAGACAGGCCTTTCGTATCTATTTTACTACCTCATTTCATTACATGTCTTCTCGTTTGTTTTTTTTTTTTTTTTTTTGATGAGACGTTTGTTCTCTTTAAATGATAGCATAGAAATTAGAAAATGAAGCACGTGATGGTCTCATTAATATTTCTTTTAGAACCCTCATATAATAAATTTACACTAGGTAAAAAACTAAAAGATTCTATTTTGTTCTTCTCTATTTAATAATTTTCCATTTTTCAACCATGTTCTGATAAAAGAAGTAATACTAAAAGATTGAGCAAATGAAAAGTAGGAATCTATAATAAAGGCAACATGTTTGTCATAATAATTAGCTACATAGGTTGCTAAGAGGAGTAATTAATTTGGGCAACTACTTTGTTTTTGACTCTTTATCTTTGGAAGCCATTAAATGAGGATATAAGACCCAACAAAAATCTTTTAAATGTTTGATTTGTTGGTCCTGAATTGATGGCAAAACCCAAGAGGGGAGGGGTGAATTGGGTTCTTAAAAATTTCTTTGGTAACTTAA
>JAXCLR010000073.1:45162223-45187078 GCA_035584095.1 Annona squamosa
AACTAGATTAACATGTTTATAAAATTATTTTTCAAAAAAAAATAAAAAAAAATATATTTTTTGACCGGTCGCAAATCTTGCGACCGGTCGTAAAAGATCAGTCGGCGTGTTTGGCAGGGCCTAATTCAATGCACCCTGGTGCACACACTTATTTTTTATTTTTTATTTTTTTGAAAATTTATTTATACAACTATTAATATAAGTATATTGAACCTGCGTATCAATTTTTTATCATTTTTCAAAATTTTTAAATTTTTTTTCAAATTTCTAAAAATGAGAGGCATTTTTAATAATTTTAAATTATCGAAAATACCACTGATTTCTAAAAATCCATAAAAAAATCTAAAAGTCACCCGAACTAGTAAAAATTAATATATATGTTAAATATACTTATATTAATAGTTTCATAAAAAAATTAATTAAAAAATAGATGAAATACACAAACTACATTGAGCCTCAGTGCACATAGGTGCATAGAATTAAGTTTCATATTTGGCTGTGCAAAATATGTGGATCTACAACTTTTCACTTTTCATAATCATTTATTCACGTTTACTTATACAATTATTCTGTTTTTCAATCATTTCTACACAACTAACTTGTCTATTTATCTTCTTTACTTCTCATCATTACATGTACCGTATCACATCATTTTTTTTCAATCTAAAAAATTTTATATCAAAAACTTCTCATGCAAAAGTTTTATCACTTCCTAAACAAACCCTTACTAAAAAAAACTACAAAATCACAACCCAATACACGCACCCCTAGCCTCTGCATCATTTTGATTTAGGAGGAAAATGTCAAGAAGCTCCGATGTTGCTTCTGCTGCAGGAATTCTAGAGTAAAATGGGTGACATAAAAAAAAAAAAAAAAAACCAACAACAACAACAACCACAACAACAAAAACTAATGAATACTGATTTGACTCATTTCGAGGCAAAGATTCACACATGCAACACAGACAAGATCCAACATGATCCATATCTCATGTAGAAACTAGGAAGTACCATTAGATTGTTCCTGCACAAAATTACAAATGCTGCGAACTTTCCATTCTGTCAAGACGAAAATTAGATTAACATCCAAAACATTAGCACAGCCTTTAGATCAATTTTAAGTTAACAAGAAGTTTTTTTTTAATTAAAAAAAAAGACAGGAAAAAGGACCAAAGAACTGCCACAAGAGAAGGCATATTCTGCCAACCTGGGCAGCTACCGGAATACAAATTCAGCCATCCATCCTGTCACTGCTAAAGACATAATAAGTGGCCCCTTTTTATATAATGTGCTGCTACTACACATCCCCATGGTGGTTTTCCAAAACGCTCAACCACAAATGAGAAAGCATTCACAGCAGCACCCACATCCAATAAATGATTTACAGAAGTGCGTGCAATCACGATTATGGCGACATGGCATTAGGTGGTACCAGCATATGCATTTCTTTTTCATCCATTGATATCATGGAACAGTCCATGGAACAATCTCCTGAAAATGCGAACGAAAATAGATGGGAATAAATCAATCAACATGAATCAACAAATAAACTAACACTCACTGGCTATTGTGAGCTATCCATATACTTCAGGGAGATTTGAATAATACCTAGCATAGAATCTCCTGATGGCTGCTCTGGTGATGTGCTTCTTCCCAACTCTACATGTTAAATGGGCGAAAAATTAGAGCAGTTGGGTACTTCATGAGGACATGAGTGACATCCATGCCAGAAAATTACATGGACAAAATTGAAATATTTTAGAATCAGCAAAATTCACATTCTTCAGAAAAATCATATAAAGAAGGCAACTATTTTCAGGTTAGGATTTCCTTCTTTTTCATAGCATGGGTTATTTCTCATTCAACATATGTCCACCAGTGCATGTTATTTGGCACAAGTACCAATGTCAATTGATGAGATAACAAAAAGGACGGGGGGGGGGCGGGGGGGGGGAATAAAATGCCATTAGCGGCCACAAAAAGGTTCTTGATATTGCAATATATCTTTCAAATTTCCTGTAAGATCTGCATTTCAAGCTTTTTTTCTAGTATTTCTCAGGATACCTGAAATTTATTGCAATGCTTCTGCAAAGAATATATGCATTCCGTGAAAAAAAGGTCATCACAGAACCTTTCTGCTTCATCATGAAGGCCTTCATCTGAGTTTACAACTTTGATTTACCACAAAAGAAAAGGCATTTTATGTTTTATTTTCAAATTCTTTTGGTTGGTTTTGAATGCCATGACAAACTTATGCGACATCTGCATATTGAGCATGATTTTTACAATATGATCAAAAACCATCCTTTATGTGATAAACTAATTTGGCCTTTTCCATGAACTTGGAGATCTCATGCATTAATGTCTTTTTTTATGCTGGAAATGAATTTAGTGTATAACAAATCAGCAACTTTATAGCTGCATTGTGAAAGAAACATAGGATTTATACCTTATAGTCTACTGCTAGTCTATGCCAGCAGTTGAACTAGATGTCGCAAGCTAATGCAAAATGTCCAACTGTAAAAATGGCCGTTCATATAGAGATCATAGTTAAATTTGAAGAACAAAAGAATCCAAGCACCAGTTAGCTAACTACAAAACTGATTTAGCAAAAATATATATAGACATTAATATGCATTATTTCTTGAAGTGTAACCATAACCTAAAAAGAAAATGATGATGATGACGATGAAAAACAGCAATGAAATAAAGGAGAAAGGTCATTGCAGACTTATATGTAATGTTGCAGAAAGGAAACTAAGACCTTTTTCCCTCTTTTTGGTAATGAAAGAAAATGAGAAAACCAAGATAGTATTCAATAAAACCTAGAGAAAATGATACATACTGTAAGATTGATACAGCCCTTTGACAGCTTCAAAGTTCTTGTATGTATAACCAACAAAATTTAAATCTTTAGGAGCTAAAGACGCCTGCTATCAAAGTCACAAAAAATGAATGCATATAATTGCCTTGACATTTCCATAAAAGAATGCCATCAACTCAAAAGTCAAACATTTGCGGAAACAATTAAATTAATTGATATGTGAAAGACAAATAAAAAAAATTAGAAGAACAGTATTCCATACAATTATTAAGACCTAGAATGTTTTGGTATCAATCCACTCAACCAAACTAAGAACTGACATCTACAGAAACACTGAAAGATTCCTAGTAGACAAAGTAAAACATCCACATCTAAGACATTGCTATTAACACCTTCCTTTTCCAACATACACTTACTTGCCCCACATGGTAAAGCAAAATTTGGAAAAAGGTCATTCTTACGTGTAACCATTCCACTAAAAATATGGTCAAAATGCTTCGTCTTGAAAACCATAAAGATGCATCTGTAAAATCTAATCACTTCATCATGCTTGGCACCAATTGTTTAGATAAGATACAAAATCATCCCAATTGCACCCTTAACTGGACCCTAAATAAGTAAAGACTTCAAATGTGCCAATTTACCCTCTAATAAAATAAATTTTGAGGTACAGCAAAATCTCAAATTGGGAATATTTTTTACATCTTCGCTAAATAAGTTGTGCCGAGCATGATTCACTAGAAGTACATTCTCATGGGGCCCCCCAATTTTTTTTTCTTTTTGTTTTGCTGCAATTATAGTGAGAACATCTGCATGCGCAAATAATCCTTTGAAAAATGCTATTCACCAAAAAAAAGAGAGAGAGAGAGAGAGAGAGAGAGCAACTCCAGTGTGATGTTTACATTCAAGAAAAAATCGAATAAAAATGCAATCAACTACTATAAGCTGAGACTGCTAGAGGACCATATGACTATTTTTACCTTCTTTACAGTCATTTTGGTCACAAAGAGTTTGCTGGTATACAAGGACTAACGAAGTATTTATTGTAAATTCAAATGAAGTTCAGGCACGTCATGTTACGCATGACAAGACAAGATATTGGTGAATGAAAGTTTGTCAGGTGTATTAGTGTATACTGTATAGTAGTGCAATTGGCCACTTGCTGTTGGATGTGTAGCAATGAAGGTCAGAATGATGGCTGGAAAGAGTGCACAAGTTTGTGTATGGCAACATTTCTTATATACCAAATAGACTTAAAGACTAATCTGATGACTTCAAACACTCCACCATTTTTCTGTACCCTTTTGCCTTTCCTTCTTTATAATGAGTCCTTGGATACTTCCTATATGTGATTAACACCAAAGTCATTAGGATTTTCTGAAGTCATGCTGGAATAGAACTGTAAAGGAATGTTGAACATACTACGATGAGAATGTGATAAGTCTCAAATCTCCATATTCTCACACACCAACTTTTGAAACATAGACCCTGTAAGCATGCATAATTGCATTTTAGCACATGTTTAGTCATTTTGCAAATAGAACCTATATGTTTTGAATCATTGATAAATAAATTCTGCAGCTTTAAAATGTCTTTTTTCTTTTTACATTTGAAACTCACAAGCACAGAGGGTTTACAATATCCTAAAACAACTTGAAGGGTCTTTTCTCTAACCCATTTAGTTGAAAATCACGAGTCTACAAAGTTCAATTGGCAAACTTTTGAAACTTACTATAGTTTATTTTGCAAAATACCAAAACATGTGCTAAAATGCAATTATGAATACTGATAAGGCCCAGTTCAGGAAAAGCCCCCTCACAAACTCACGTTCTGTTTTGTTGGCAGTAAAGAGGGAAAATACCAAGGACTAGTGGAAATGTAGAAAAGACTTTAGGAATCCTCCTCCATTAAAGAAGTTGGAGATATTAATTTTAAGCATCAAAAGCCAGCCAATGGAACAAAATAAAATCTGGACTTCCTGTATCATCCACTATATGTGGTTAGTCACATGTACATCAGCAGCAGGGTTTTTGCCTCAGGAAGGACCTAACAAGTTCAAATGTTGGAGACGTGTAGAAAAGAATCTATGAATCCTTATCCACAAAAAAAAGGTTGGTGATATTAACTGTTGAACATCAAGGGACATCAAATGGAACAAAACAAAATATTTGGTGGACAATGCACTTCTCATATCCTTCGCTATATGTGGTCAGTCATATGAACGTCAGCAGCAGGCTTTTAGCCTCGGGGAGAGCCTAACAAGTTTAAATGTTGGAGTAAGCTGGAAAAGGCAGGTATCATTCAGAAGTATCTCTAGGAAAATGATTTGGCCGGGGGGGGTGGAGGTGGTGCGCACGCAAGAATATCATTGTAAAATAGATACAAACTTTCCTGACAAAATTTCAATAATGAAGCAACAGAGAATCCAAAAAATAATGGAACAAGAACTGATTATCTGGTGAGTACCTTCCTTGAAGACCCAGATCCACTCTTAGCTGCATTTGGAGGATCCAACTACGATAAAATGAAAATGATCAGCGAGATGAATAACAGAGTACAAGAAATTCCAAACATTTGCAAATTATAGACAACTAAGGGTGTGTTTGGGAATGAATAAAACTTTTGATGAAAAGTTTTGGAGAATAAAAGTTGTCAAATGATGTGATATGATAGGGTAATGATGAGCAGTAAAGAGAATAAAGTTAAAATAGATAGGTTAGTTGTGTGGATAATTGCGTAGAAATGATTGAAAAGTAGGATAATTGTATAGGAAAATGTGAAAAAATAATTAAAAAGTATAATAGTTGTGGAGAGTGAAAAGTTTTAACTTAACATTTTTTATTAATTGCCAAACACACCCTAAGTAAAAATAAAAAAATAAAAAAAAATCTCACTACAATTAGTCCAAAATGCAAAAACCAGTGTATTATATATATCATAAATATAGTTTTGTTACCTTAGCATTGTGACAGTTTGAATTGTGGACAACATGGATAGGTAAATGCATTGTGTAACAGTGAACTAACCAATGGAATGCAAACCAGATGCTCCAGGAAAAGAATGAGCATAATTCATAAATAACAACTCCCTCAAACAATAATGCGTATTGATCATAACACCACAATTTGCACAAGGATGTTTACAGAAATGAACCTATGGAATCATGTAACATGTGAGGTAAGTACACGTGAGGAAGTTAGAAATCTAATCTTATCATTGCAGATAAAATCTTTGAACAGATCAAAAAGCCTACTGCTTATGAAATGGGATTTGAGCACAGATGAATATGATTTGAAGCAGATGAGGCAATGCTCATGAAACCAAGGACAGTCATAACTAATTCCTTACATGTAAAGAAATTCAACACTTAAAAAAAGAAGAGCATCATACCTCATCAAACTTCAAAAAATTTTGTGTATCCAATTCATCATTCACTTCAGGTTTAAAAGCTGCAACCATTTCATAGAGTTTGTCCCATATAATATCTTTGAACCAAGGATGAGCCTGAAACATAAGGCTACAAATTAGCTAAATACAAGCAACAATATACGTGAAGTTTCAAATAATTAAGCACCATACTTTTATTTGGTCTGCACCTCCAGAACCTAGCCTATGGTCGACATCACACAGCAATCTACAAATAAGATTCTTTGCCTCTGGTGTCAATCGAGCCTCCTCGGGAAATTTTAAGTGATTTCTCCAGTGCACAATCTGAACTTTATCAGTAAGAACCAACTGAACATTAAAATCATGCCTTCAAGTTTAAATGAACATTTTGTTACATCATCATAAAAGTAAAGCTTCTAAAGCAAAATTTCTCCTGTTTATCATCGAATGAACATGAACAAATGAGAAAAACCAGTTGATGCAGTTGAGACGGCTTCAGCTAGATCTGAGATGACCACACCAATGAGAAAAGAACAAATTGAATGGATTATAAATCCTAAGATCCCAGATAAATAAGCATGAAAGGTGCAGAATGAGATGACACCATAAGATCCAACCATGAAATAGTCCCCTTGTTTAGATGATCACAAGCTTGAATGCCAGTCGAACAGTCTAATTATGAGAAAACAGATTGATGTGCACGAAAGGAGTATCTAACCTGGCAGACCTCAATGAAAATCAAAATCTAGTGATGTCTTACCCAGCATATTTAATCCAAATGAATTTTTGAGTAACCCACATCCATGAATGTGCTCAAAAATCTTCATCTCAATCTGGCCCTCCATTGATGGGAAGATTGCCTTAGGATATATGTTGTACATTAAATGCTCCACAACAAATAGGGAAAGAGAGAGAGAGAGAGATAGGGCCCACAATATTGGCACCAAATGCATTCCATGAATGTGGCTAAAATGTTTCATCACAACACAAGCCTCCATTAATAAGAAAATGGCCCAAAGTTGAACACTGATAATTCAGTGCTTCGTACCTCCAAAAAATCAAAATCTAAAAATGTGGCTCACCATAGGTCTGACATGGCAGTGAAGGGTTTTGAGTAGGGGTGGAAATAGGGATGGAAATCGGGGCGGGTCAACCTGTGACCCGCCCGCCCTGACCCTATTTCATACTGAGGGTCGAGATCTAGTTCCTGGAGGGGCAGGGTGGGTCGAGGGTTTAGATATGCCTGCAAAATGCGGTTGGGGCCAACCTAACGGATCCCGACCCGCTTATACCCACTAACCCGCTTAATATCATATAGTTTATACACGTATTCAAACCCTACCCAGAAGCTTGACACCCCAACCTCCCGATTTCGAAATCCTCTCCCTCACCGCGACGCAGGCTACCTAGCCCTGCCTCCCTCGACGCCATTTCCAAGCTCCCTCGCTGCTACACCTCCAAGCTCCCTCGCCGTCTCCATCGTCTCTGGGCCAAGCACCGTCTCCATTCGTCTCTAGCACCGTCTCCACCGTCTCCAGACTCTAGGGCAGGCATCGTCTCCACCATCTCCAGACTCCAAGCCAGGCACCATCTCCGCCAACGCCATCGCGTCCAAATCCAGTGTCCAACTGTCCTGTCCCTCCCTTCTTCTCCCTGTTCGGCAGTAGGCGTCATGTCCAGATCTGCTGTCCAGATCTGTCCGGCAGATCACGGTCCCAGCTAGAGAGATTTGAGATTCCCGATCGATCGACAAGACTAATCTCTTTTGTTTGGGCCGGTAGCTAAAGTCCTCATTTTTCCAAGAGTAGTTTAAGATTGTCAAAACTTTCATGAATTATGTTTCGCCATTCTTAGTTGTGGTCTCTTGTCTCCATTCAATCTGCATGATCTCTATCTGTCGAAAAGGAAAGCAAAGCTAACAAAGTCTCTTCTCTCGTATAAACTGCCAATTCTGGAGTGTGGGAACAAAGGTTGCAAATATCTGGTCACAGTTTATTTGCAATTAGATAAAATTCTAGGGTTTAGGATTTACTTTGACACTCAAATTGCCACTTCTCACTTTGTCACTTACAAATCATTTTACTGCCTAAACAGGATTCTTTTACTTGTTGCTGCAACTCTAATTCCCCAGAGCCTTGGAATTGGAATGTGTATTTATTTCCCCGGATTCCTTTTGCTTCTAACAATGTATAACAAGTAAAATGAAAGGTGTATTTGGTCTTTCTTGACTGCTGGGGAAAGGACTTTGCCCTTTTATATTTTGATATTATCCCTTCTATATTCTTGATTTTATTTAAATGTTTGATATGTTTATATGCATTCTATTTAGTAATATGCTTGTATTATGTTTAGATTTTGATTTCTTGTATTTGTAATTATTTTTAGGCATTGCATTGGATATAACAAAGCATAAGAATATGAGTTTGAATGTCGATGAGAATGCAGAGGAATATATGGTGGAGAATGTAAAAGAGAAACAAGTAGTGGATGTGGATGTAGAGAATGTTACACCTAATGCTAATGAAAAAACTGCAAAAGATGAAAATGATCCACCTACCAATTACAAGCTTACTTCTTCAGTTTGCAATCATTTTATTAAAAATGAAAAGAAACTTGATAAAGAGCCAACTGCCTTATGTAATTACTGCAAAAGGCCTTTTAAGCGTGCTAGTAAGTATGATACTAGTTCACTTTCAAGGCATATTCAAAGATGCAAAGATTTTCCAAAGCAGGGGCAAAATAAGAGGGAAAAGTTGTTGACATTCTCTTCAACACAGTCAAACATTAATGGAGAACAGGTTCTCAGTATATGGGAATTTGACCAAGATAAATGCAGAAAGAGACTTGCTGAAATGATTATCATAGATGAAAAACCATTTAAGATTGTTGAGCATGAAGGACTAAAGCAATGGGTTAGCATGTTGCAGCCACAATTTAAATGGGTAGCTAGAAAAACTATTGCTAGTGATTGTCTTGCAATTTACGAAGCCAAGAAAAAGAAATTGAAGAAATTGTTTGAAGATAAAGTTCAAAGGATGAGTTTGACCACAAACTTATGGATTTCCATTTTGAATGATGGTTATATGTGTCTTGCAGCACACTACATTGGTGATGAATGGAAGTTACACAATAAAATAATTAACTTTTTTATGCTCCCACTCCACACACTGGTTATGCCATTGCTCAAGCAGTTGAAGATTGTTTGTTAGGTTGGGGGTTGAATAGAATCACTACTTTGACTGTAGATAATGCATCTGCAAATGATGTTGCCTTGAAAATTTTAAGGAGAATGTTAGTTAAAAGAGGGTTTCTAACAGGCGAGGGTGACCATTTTCACGTACGTTGTGCTGCTCATATTATTAACTTGACTGTGTAAGAAGGTTTAAATGAAGTTAATGAATCAATTAAAAGAATTCGAAAGTGTGTTAGATTTGTAAGATGTTCTCCACAAAGATAATATGATTTTAAAATATGTGAGAAGGAAAGAATTAGTTTTAAACTTGGACTGTGCATGGATGTTCCTACAAGGTGGAATTTTACTTATTTAATGTTGGAAAAAGTTTTGAAATATTAAAAAGTTTTTGACCGGTTTGTCTTATATGATGCTGCATTTGCGAAGGAGGATACTACTAGTGATAATGATTAGAAAATTGGCAAAGCTGTGTTCCTTTTTGGAACATTTTTATGAAGTGACAACCACATTATCTGGAACCTCATATGTTACTTCCTCTCCTTACTTAGATGAAATCCATAAGATTGAAAGTCTGTTATTTGAATTTTCTACATCAGAAAATCTAGTCCTTAGAGACATGTCAAGGAAAATGAAACAAAAATTTGATGAGTATTGGGGTACTTTTTATAAAATTAACATGTGGTTGTTGGTTGCAAATGTACTGGATCCAAGATGCAAGTTGAAGTTTCTGAAATTCTGTTATTCATAGATATATGATGTTGACAAGGTTAAGGAAATAATAAATAATGTGACAACCGAATTTGAAACCCTTTTCAAGGTCTATGAGGCTAAATTTTCTGCTTCAACGAAAACAAAAATTGACGCCCCCACACAAACAAAGAGAAAAGGACTATCAAGAGAAGCATATTTGAGGTTCTTAGCAGTGGATGAGACAGAAAATGAGAAAATAGAGATTCATCGATACTTAGAAGAGCATATTGTCGTGGAGGATGATGGTTTTGACATTTTAACATGGTGGAAAGTAAATGCATATAAGTATAAAGTATTATCTCATATGGCACGTGATTTATTAGCCATCCCTGTGTCCACTATTGCCTCAGAATCAGCTTTTAGTACGAGTGGATGCATGCTCAATTCATATAGGAGTTCTGTCTCCCAAACTCGTTGAATGTTTAATTTGTGCTCAAAATTGGATAAGGTCAAAGCCAAAAGTAGATGAATTTGAAGAAGATGCAGAGGAACTTACCGCTAACATTACGGGTAACTTATATAGTTCAATATCTAACTCTCTTACTTGAACTTAGGATATACATTTTATTTTTTTACAGATAAAGTCATTAACTAATTGATTTTTATATATGTTGCAGCTAGTCAAGATGAAGTTGGAGAAGGTAGCAGTCTTCCTCCTCGTCCTCTTACAAGTGCAAAGGTTTTAAGCATTAATCTTCTTTCATATTTTTTGTTCTTTTTTTCTTGTTCCCTTAGCTTGTGATACTATTGCATATACTAAGAAAATAATATTTTGAATTTTCAAGGTAGGCATTGTTATCGATGGATAAACTTAGGAAAAGATGACAATGAAGAACAATTTGCTTTATACTTTTATTATAAACATTGTATGATAAAAACATATGTTTAAGTTTAATTTGTTGAACAAAATATATGTATCTCTAGTATGTTTGCTAAACTTAGAATTTTTCCTGTTGAAGGATGAATGATTTATGCTATCAATTTCTATGAGTTATACTTTTTAATTTTTATGTGCGTGTATGTCATTATTTAATTGTGGTCGAAAGTGTTATTGGTTGTGATTTTGTTTTATTGATTGCATTGCACAGGTGTTATTCAAATCATGCCTTCTAGAAGCTTTCATTACAACACAAAAGTATTGTCAACATTCTTTATACTTTTCAGATAAAACTGCTCTCCTACTACATACTTAAACAATTATTATTTTAATTTTAATTGTGACATCACTATTATTTTTGTTAAAGGTAAATAACAAAAGACATAAAATGAGTTTAAACAATTAGTGGTTCAATATTCAAATTGTGAACAGAATTTTGAATGAGGTATGTTTTATTAACTTGTTCTTATATAGGTGAATAAATATTCCTGTTTCATTTAAGTATATATATTTTACTTTAACTGATTAGTAATAGATTGAAGCATATAGTAGTTAAATTTAATATAGATTGGTCTTTATACTTGATAGGTTCATAAATTCTTTAAAAAATTTTACTTGACCTGTAGTTTTTACCCAACCCGGCGTCCCGAACCAACCCATTCTCAACCCGAATTTTGTTCCGACACCTAGTGAAAAAAAGTAAGGGTCAAACAGACCTTGTCCCGACCTGGAAAAAAATAAGGGTCAAACTATATTTTTGAAAGGTAGGATCAAGGTTGGGCACACCCTAACCCGTCCCGATCCGCCGCAATTCTCACCCCTAGTTTTGAGTCACCCCCACATTCATGACTGCGCCCAAATGTTTTGTCCCAATTCAACATTCTATTAATCAAAAAAATGACTTAGAGTTGGACTAGTAATCACTTGTTGCACAAAATCAAAAATCTAGCAATCTAAAGTCCACCTAGTTGGACCAAGACTGTTCTAGAATATGGATTATGTTGCTCCATCCTCAGTCACAACATGTTATATTCGAAATAGAATCTATGAAAATCAAAATGAATTTCATTGAATTATTCTAGAACAAAGCAAAGAAGCGAAAAAAGAAGAATATGATAAACAAAAATTTCATGTCGCATTCCATGTTGACTTCATCATTTACATGGTCTTATATAGGCACCACTCCAACACAACTCAACAACGCATGTAGAAAATTCCCTGTCGTATGTTGTTGTGAAAAAGGTCCTAACATCACCCCGCCCCTCAAGAACAACTTTGCCCTTGAAGCTAAACGAAGAAAACACCCCCAAGAGCATCCCATAGCCCATCGCCGCCAAAAATACCAAACTCCTAGATCCCAAATTTTTCTCTTTGTCATCTCCCGATTATCCAACATTGTCATCCCACTAGAAGACCAAACTGTCCCATTCTTGCATTTTCCCAAGCACCCCGAGCACGACCAAACCATTCATCTACACTCGTTGCAAACCTTTTGTCCTACAAACCTTGCATACTGTCGCCAAAAAAAGGGTTGTGAAATTCCACTCAAAGTGCACTAAAGACATTCACTTCAAATACATGAATGTATTCATAGCCATTAACAAAGCCATCACCTTCTTCACTGAAACCAGCTTGTCTCCTACTATCATCTGTTCAACGTCCGCCACAGCATACACAAAATCAATGGCCTACTCACTTGTTAGAAGCAGTAGCTACATCCTCCGTAATTGCAGGTCAAGCACCCCACCCCACCAATCTCCTTTGAATCAACTAGATGCTATTGTGGCTATCCCACATTAGAGTCATCTTCAAATGCACTAAAGAATTCTCATAGAAATCCAATTCGTCATCATGCAGCCTATTCGCAACTATGGCGATTGCCTTCTTAGTATCCTCCTCATGCGTAGCCATCATCTGCTCACCTCCTTCTTTCCTCTTTCTCTGGGCCTTACTCATGGACAGAGAATTGGCAATTGGACTTAGTATGGCAAGCTAGAATGAAAGCTTGTTAGGAAATTGTAGAACTCCTCATCCAAATCCTATTATGCCCATCATATATTCTCCTCCCAATTTCCGATGATGTAGATATCGACGACCTCATCATTGCCACCAATCCCCTTTACAATCTCCAATTGTGCGCTTATGAAAGATTCTGGCCAAATAAAGTACCTAATTCCTATTCCCTTCTCATATTCACCACATCGATAAGATTATCCATGCGCCTCGAAAATCCTGTTGGCACAAATCCATCCTCAACATCATGGCATCAAGAATGCAGTTGATTGAAGCCAACTACAATCTCCACCACAAATCATGTTGCTCATTTCCCATTTCAAGAACCTTGCATTCGACTACCAGTGTTAGATTCAAGATAGAATCTATGAAAACCAAACTGAATTTTTATTGAATTATTCTAAAATGAACTGATTGCTTATAGCAGAAAACAAAAAAAGAAGAAAATGACAAACAGAAATTTCATGATTCACATTTCACACCAACTTCATCATTTACATGGCCTTAGATAAGCACCGTTCCAACACACGTGCGTAGAAAATTCCCTACCACGTGCTAATATGAAAAAAAAGTCCTGACAAAACCTGCCATTCCAATGGGGTTACTAAGCATCATTTTGATTGTATTTCTCCATCCTTGGTCATATTGGCTAAATGGACCATGTTAAATTCACATCATGTTGACATCATGCTCAATTTTATTGACTACTGGACTTGATGGCTTACAACAATCTAGAATTCATGATTCATTGATGGATTATATTCTTACTTTCCAATTTTCATTTCCAAAGCCAACAACATAATGAGAATACATGATACCACATCAACAATGGTAGGACTACAATAGTTAGTTATATTCGTTACTTCACGTATAATTATAAGTCCCATCTTGTGGTAAAAATAATATCCCATTATTTGCTGATCATATTTCTCAAATGGAAAAATCTTAAATAAATTAATACTCCTGATCATAAGTCCCTTCACAAGAACATGCTTCGCTATTATTTGCTAACCTTTCATCATGCTATTGGAGTCAAGGGCTGCCTTTGGTTGTGCTAATAGACCCAACTGCTCATCTCCAAGGAACAAAATTGTTGGCTTTGACATCAAATAAGTGATGTTGAGAAGCACGTCCATGCCCATGCCAATTCAACCTTTTGATTAGATAGATTCACAGACGAGCACAAGAACACATTCACAATTCCAAATATCCATCCCATGATTTCAAAGGTCATGTCCACAACAAAAGGCCGCGGACCTAAGAACAATGTTTAAGGACTTGCATCTAGGTTGATACACCCATCAAGCTCTCTAGCCTCTACATCCCAATATTCATATACTTGGTTAGCCATGTACCTCTTCACTAATCTTATTCAGATATGTCATCATCCACCAATCAGGATCTAAGCAGTATACAAATAGGATCTCCACCACCACTCTAATCAAACTCTAGATGAGATAAATTTAAATCCCAACTATCTCCCTAATATAATCTCCTTTCCTATTGCAATTTGTGTAGGTTACTATATGCCTAGTTAAACGTAATGGAGGTCCTACTGACATTAGTTACCATTCAAGTTTCAGGTATGATACAACTTGAAGTTGTTCATCATCGTCTTTGCAATTTGATTAAGACACGAAGAGAGTTGCCCTGCCCACAAACCCACACCCCCCAGCCCTAATTGACATAAGAGGAAAGCTATGCCCTACCATGATGGCTTCTTAGCATATGTCTGCAAAAGACCATTGCATTGACTCCAAGCCACTAATATAATGCACAGGCTAAGGGTCGCACACTTCTCTAACGCGCTTTTATTTAACTCATCCAAGTAATACATTACCAAATTCACATTATATCTCAATCATTATGCTTACTTTTTTTCTTTATTTCTGCTTTTTCACTTGTCAGTAATGATTTTGTGTTCTTGCTACCACAATAAGATGGTTCTCATGTATATGGTGATTACCTATTTTTTTCCATCCATGGAAATAGGAGATCATCATCATCATTGTAAGCCATTACCCACCTGAGTGGGGTCAATAGCATGGATCCTATCCTCATCTTGAAGATCATAAACTAAATTTTCAGAAATCTCTAACATTTTCCTATCTCTTTAATTACTTTCATCCATGTTTTCTAGGGTCTCCGTGTCATTCTTACGAACTTATATTCGAATAAACTCAACTCTTCTAAGGTGTCATTTTCAAGCTTCCGTTTATCTATCTAAACAACCTTAGTTTGCTTTCCTTCATTTTATCATCTATTGGCTTCACCTTTATCTCGGGTTACTTGATTTTTAATCTTTTCTTATTTTATCAATCATCCACCTCATCATTTTCATTTCTCTCATACTCATTCTATATGGTGTTCTTTGACTACCTAACATTTTACCCCATAAAGTATACTTGGCCTAATCAGTCTTATAAAATTTTCTTTTTAATTTAATTGAATTTCGACAATTACATAAAATTCTCAAAGCATTTTATCATTTTTTCCATCCTACTTGGATTCTATTTACAATATCTTTAAAGGATTCTAACCTACTATAAATCACTTTGATTTTCAACATAATTTTTGCATCACCCTAATGCATAGCTAATTATCCTAAAAAAATTTTGAACCCCCCACCCCAAATATAAATTATGTTAAAATAATTTTTTGATTACTCTAATTCATTATACAATCATTCTACAAATGTTAAACATATTCCCAATTTTTCTGAAAAAATTTAGAACATCTTATACAATTTCAAACAAAATTTTAAATTAATGTACATATATATCAACTCCGATTGAAACAATTGTCACAAATGGAGAGAGATGGGAGGTTTCTATCCTTACTAATGGCTTTTTTCTATTTCATGGAAAAAAAAGAGCATTGAATATAACCACATGAGAAAAGCACGTACACCATGGCACCATGACAATCGAATTATTTTTTCCAATTATTTATCTTGACCTTTTTGCAATACAAGCTCCAGTACACTAATATATGCATATCCAAACATTGTATATTTGATGTGCAATGTGTATTAATGCATATGTGATAATGATTGGAAAATAAAGGTGAATGATTAGAAGATAGACGAAGTATAAATATAAATTTGTTTATACCACTTAGATGAAATAGTTATTTAGAAGTGTGTATTAATTAAACCATTAATGCACACCTATGCGTTTATCCAAACAGTTATGCATGATGAACAAGCAGTGGATGAGATTATATATGCCCAAGACGTGTTACTTTCTTTCTAATAAAGGATTTCCCTTTAATAGACATAACTAAATAGAGTATTGATTGCTATCAAAAAAAAAAAAAAAAAGAACTATCATATTGACAATTAAAGAGTGCAATACAATTTATTCTCAAATCCTATATATTGAATTTACTACAAGTGGATTATATGACCACAAAAGATTTGATATTTTAGTAATGCTATAGGTTAACAGTACTAGTTGCCAAAATGCTAAGAATCATTGCTGATGTCCATCAGCAACAGGGCATCAACAACAATATTGACAAACATTGATTGCCAAAAAATAGAACTTGCAATGGATGCTCCCACTTCTAAGAATGTGCAATTTGTTTGTTGACAAGTTTGGTGAACCAGACATGAAACATCACTCTCCTCATCTTTAAGAATGAATTATTTTAATCTACATTCACTGCATTATAATCTGGGCTCATTTTTTATGAATATAATCTGGGCTCATTTGTAATGCCTAAACTCATTCCTATGCATCAGTAGCGCTTTGTTTGCTGTGTAGTAATTGCACCTTTATCTTGTACAAATCATCCTCATCAAATATGGCAATTGCTACCCTTGCCCTTGGTACACGGTCCTATTGCCTACCCAAGCATATTTCATCGTTCTTCGTTCATCCACTGAAATCCCAGCACCATTAGTACCACTTCAAGGGCCAGGGACAACACGCCACCAGGAAGGTAACCAAAGTACAAAACCAAAATCCTCAAGGCCTCAACTATCAAAAGGGAAACTATTACAATTACTACAAAAAAAAAAAAAAAAGAAGTCAAAAAGAGCTTAACCACATAGAAAAAGGGACATAAGACACACGAAAACACAGTATAAGTATTTACTTCCTTAGAAAGGCTCAATACCCATCCCCAAGCAAGAAGCAGGTGACAGCAGCATCAAAATGCCAGGTAATATACCCTAGTCAAGGGTCTCTAAGCCTTGCTACTGTCAGGAGCAAAACAAGTGCATGTCTCTTCCACTTAACACTGGCATAAAACCAACAGCCAGTGCCTACATAAGAGGAGGCACCACTGCCCTCGAAAATAATTCCAACCTAGCAAACCCAATTAGGGGCAGCTAATTAACCCAGGCTATGGAAAATATGATACAAAGGCTGACTGAAGTGGAGAACTCCAAGTCATGGTTAACTGCCCACACCATGAATAAACAGGTCGAGCTACTCATAAATACCTGCCTCACCCACATCATCAAGAGCTGCTTCCCTAGCCGGAACCAACCCAAGCAGGGTAAACCAAAAAGACAAGTTGGAATGATTCCTTAGCAAATGAATGAACACATCCCATCACCGGATGCATCATTGGTCGAAAAACAATTTTATCTACAAATTGAAGCAGTATAGTTCCCTAAACACTTCAAAATGCCCAGTTACAAAAGTAATAATTAAGGATGTCTCAGACACTCTGACTAAACTAAATTATTATTTGTAACTCTCTGGGCCCTTGCTAACCAATGACGCCTTTCAGTAATGAATAGCCATGACACTGATTAGTTGAAAGATTACCCGAGATGCAACCCCACATCCTTTTTTTACGCCACACAAAACAAGCATTGTTAACTTGTCTAACCTATAGCATGATACAACAATCCAATTAAAAATCAGCATATCTTCTTTGTGACATCTCTAAGACAGGAACAGTTACAACTGGAGCCTTACCTATCCAATCAAATTGTATGGTGATTTGGTTGTAAGCACATGAAAAACAGATGTCAACCATCCCTCCAGAAGTTACCAGCCCTGAGTGAGAAGCTAACATGGATCCTGCGAAATGGATCCTTCGATATAACGTTCACCATAATCCTTTCAGTCATTTCAGAATTTCAGACCTTAAAAGGAGAGCACTATATCCTTTGAGTGTAATGATTTAAGCAGTAATTTTATGTTTAGGAAATAGACAAAAGTCATTCCTTCATTTAATAACCTCCCATGTTCTGCTTTTGGATGGATACACAATTACTACTACATAACATGGTCTCACCACATTCATAACCTATAGTGCCTCATTTATAATTGAGATCCTCTCCATGTACTGGAATCATTGCAATTGGAACCAACTAATCTTCAATGGAAGACAACAATTTCACATCGGCATTCGCAGAAGCTTCTTGCTCGCCAAGAACAGATTGAAGGTAAAAGTAAGAACCTAGAGGCCCTTGTATCCCCCATCAACAAAGAGGTAAAACAGTTTAGGCAACGATTCCTCCATTGCTACTCAAAAGAGGCCTCCCAGATCACAGTTCTAAGTGGAACACGGCTCTTTTAGCAAAGACTGCCTGAGTTCACGAATCAATTCTATGCAATCTCAATTCAATAGCAGCCTAGTGATAAAATGGAATTTGAGTTTCACAGCAGGCAAAAATCTCTTGTTTTCTTTGGATAACGTGCTTGAACAATGCAACATAATTCTTTGATGTATGCTACAAGGCTTGCATTTGTCGGTTACCATATCAATGGATGCTTATCATATTTTCTTTTCTCTGCAAGTTGGTTCAGATGAAAGATAGTTTGCTTCAAGTACCATTTATTAGTGCCTTCACAATTACAATGAGCAATGCAATAAGATATTTTAGCATAGACCTCCTTCACCGCATAAGGCTCACCTACTCTAGTCCAAACTTGCTAGCTAGCTTGCCCTCAGCAATGGCTCCCACATGTATTTCTAAGACTTTTAAGTCCCTTTTATGGCAGCTATTACATACTATTTTATCATATGCACCAGCCATCCTAAGTTACTAGAGCTTCATTGTTTGTCTTCCAAGCTCCTTTGATCAAGAACATCAAGCCTGGCAAATTATAAGCTCATAACTTAGCAAAAACTAACATGAATCCCTTTTATTATGATTTCAAGTTGTGAAGAGTCATCATTAATCTTCTATAATCTCAAACATGTGATCATGTTATTAAGGATCATTTCTGGTGTTGAGAGGTAGTTCCAGCATAGTGTTGCCCAACTCTATCAACCACAATACTGTGTTTGGGCCTTGTTGTGGGAAGGTAGATTGGTCTATTAAATATTGTACTCTGCAACTATTATTTGATGGCTAATTCTGAATAACAATGCATCCTTACATGCTCAATTTGAACACAACCCCCCCTCCCCCCCACCCAACAAAAAAAAATAAAATTTTACTTGGTGGATTCTGATTACTGCAATGTGAAAGCATTTTTAGCACCATATAAGAATCATAAATATCACTTGCAATGCTTCAAAAGGTTAGTAAATCAAAAGGAGGTATTCAACAATGTCCACTCCTTCCTGAAAATCATCAGCTTAGGAATTCATCATAGCATGAAAATATAAATTTCATGCAACGAAAAAATGCCAACTGAAATTCTATTGGAAACTCAAATAGAACTTGCTCCAATGAGAAGAGCAATCCATAATTTTGTAAGGTAAAAAGAAAAACACGAGACGCACTTTTTTAATCATTCTATAGATTAATGCAAATATCTACAGTAATGTATTGAAAATTTCATTCTATATACCAACAGTTATTCAAAAGGGAATATGTTGAAAATATCACTATTAATAATGGCAATTAGATGGACCAACTTTGTTACTCCTAAAATTTCATCTAGCATTTGTTTGGAATGAGTTAAGAATAAAGAAAAAAATATATGGAAAAGTGAGGGAAAAGAAAAATGTGATATGATGATTGATAATTCTAAAAAATTTTCATATTAATTTCGCGTCTTTGAATATAAAAATGTTAATTAAATACATGTTTTATATAAATTTTCACGAAAATTATATTTTTCATAAAATATTTAATTTTGTTGAAATTTAACCCAATTTGCAGATATTTTAAATATGAAAATGAATTGGGTTATCTTGTATTATTTTTTGTAAAATGCTTTTGCAGTAAAATAAAATCAAAGATGATTAATATTAAACAAGCTCACAATAGCTTTAAAATATTTATCAGCCAATTACTTTAATTTGCGCAAATTTACATAATACTTTAACGGGGCAAATCATACACATGCATTTTAAGATAACTAAGATAAAAAGACTTAATATGCAATATGTGAGATATAAAAATATAAATTCATTGAGTGATCAAAAGGCTCAAAGTATTCTCTAGATAATTCATTAGCCTGTTAAAATTATTCAAATGAAATTGCATAAATGTTTGCATGAACACAAGTGAAGCTATACCACCGGAGCACCATATTTGGGTGCTCCATCATTCCCAAAGCTCATCAACCATGCTAATTAGAAATCCTGATCAGCAAAACCATTTTCTCCAATTTTCGACTACAGCAAAAAACAAAATCGATTGCATTCCATAACAGCATCTCACCGCACACAGCCACCTGAACTCACAGCTGTATAGAATTGAAAATCTCAGCTTCCATGAAAGCTGATCTCCATTAAATCCAGCTGCCGGATGCCTCAAGCTCAATTTCTAGCTGTCTAAAATTGAAACCAAATGATAGCGGCCACTAACTCCGGCCAAGCTCTAATGGAACCCACCACCAGATGGTGCCAACTCTCTCTTCCAAAAATTTCAAGATTCCAGCCAGCCCAATCACCCATCCACCTCTCAAATTCTTCAGCAGAAGCAACCACAACTTGACCAAGCATCAGCTAGAATTTGTCAGCCCCAAATCATGGCCCACCTTCTCCATTTAACCCAATTCAACCAGTTGTCTCTCTTCCAATCATCAACAGAACGAAGATGACCAAAACCATCAAACAGCCTCCCTTCAAATCGCCACCAGCAACTGCATGAATCCAGCAACAACCGAAGTTGCATCCAGCCACGGCAACAAGCTCGACATCAACACTAGCAGCTTCCAATTAGAAAGCACTGGCTCAAATCATGGTGGCCCCAAAAATGCTTGTCGACAGCCCTTCAAGCAGCAAAAAAAAAAAAAAGAGGAAACCAGGCAGCAACACCCCATGGATTGTTACCAGCTAAGCAACACCAGTTGAAGCCAATCATCATCCAGCACTTACTCTGGCAGATGCTCTGCTGGAAATTGGCAGCCAAAGATCAAATTTCAGTGGCAATCTTTCCTGAATCCAACAAAAAATTCAAGCAACCCGTCTGATTCAGCCTAACCCCAGATGCAACCACCTCCAATCACCGGCCAAAAATCCCACAACCAATCAATCTCCAACCATGGCAAACAGAAATCCCAAGCACCCGGTCTTCTCCTCAAGTAGACAGCCACAGTACCAAGGCAATCCCAAATCCCACATCACTAGGTGAGAATTCATCTTAAGTATGAGACAGTTACAAATAGAGGACCCCTCAACTAAGGGAGGACACACCAAAAAAATATAAGCAATAAAATCTCATGAGGTGGAGATTTGCCCTCGTATCTGGGTGATGTAAAATTTATCTTGTAGTTGCTTTTACTGCTTTTTTTAGTTGTTAAGTTTTATTGTAGATTTACCACTTCATTTACTGTTTGTTTACTGCATTCTAATATTTAGACTCAATGTAATGCATTTTTTCTTTATTGTTTTCTTAGACTAAATGTTATTTCTGTAGTTTTTAAATTGTTTTCTTAGATTAGAATTAATTCAAATTGTTATTTAGTTCTGCTTTCCTATTTTCTCTTTCGGTCTTTATCTTTCTTCTCTAGCTCTTTTCTCTCTTCTTTCTCTCTCTAGCTCTTTTATTCTCTCTTCTCTCTCTCTAATTTCTCATCTCCCTTCTGTCTTCATTCTCTCTCTAGCTTTTTTCTCCCCCTCCTCTCTAGCTTCTTGCTTCTCCCTCCTCTTTCTCTATCTAACTCCTCGTCATTCTTTCTTTGGTCTCTCTCCTCTCTCCTCTCTCTCCTACCTCTCTCAACCTTCTCTCTCTTCTCTCTCCTCTTTCTCTGTCTCTCTTCTTTTCTTTTTCTCCTCTTCTTTTTCTTATCTTTAATTCTCAATGCGTGTCTAAAACAATTCGAATTGTACCTCCTCTTTGTGGATTCAACCAGACACATTATTTTACACTATCTCTGCGTAGTATTAGCTTTAATGGGTTTCAATTAATTTAATTAAATTCGTAATCACAGTGCTCTTAACGACAAACACTTGATTCGCACAACAAATCAAGTCCACTTGCTGGAACCATAAACAACACATTAATACCACAAACATCATCTCAGTTGTATGTAAAATTCAAAAGCTATACACATGAATGATGGCAATGAGAAACACAAAATTAAATACTTCGTTCCACAATGCTGTCAAAGAGCATACTCATGTTAACTAATCATATTAAGGGCCTATTTGGCCCAGTGATGAGCAAAAAGCTCCAGAATAATTTACCTCAAACCACGTGTATTTGTGTTTGGATGGATTTTTAAAAAGTCTATTTTTGCTGATTTTTGTGCATAAAACCCAGGCCCTGTGGCAAGCTAGGATTTGTAGCTTCTTTTAAATAGGCGGCCTATTAAACTTTTTCTAACAAAATTAAACTGACCAACAGAGCCTGAGCAAACCCAATACAAGTGTCTGGATGTAGCTATTAAGTATTAAGATAATCCAAAAAATGCATAGGCACTTTATTTTAGGAAATAAGAAAAAAATGTTGAGGGATTGACCTTCCTGCATGTGGTTATTGGATCTTCAGAATAAAATGGCGGATAACCCACAAGCATCTCATACATGATTGCACCTAGTGACCACCTGCAGGCAATCAAGTGAATAAATCATGAATGGGAAAAAGAAGAAGGAAAAGAGAAAACAACACCCTATCAAACCATTACAAGTCAAAGAAATTACTAGGCTAAGGGTATGTTTGGGAAGTGATAAAACTTTTGGATGAAAAACTTTTGGCCTAAAAGTTTTAGAAATAAAAGAAAATGATGTCATATAATATAGGTAATGATAGAAAGTAAAGATAATAAATTTAAAATAAATAGGTCAATTGTATGAGTAGTTGTGTAGAAACAATTAAAAAGTAGGATAGTCGTATAGAAAAATATGAAGAAATAATTAAAAATAAGATAATTATACAGAGTAAAAAATTTTAAATTGAAAAGTTTTGATTTGAAAGCTTTTGAGTGTAAACAAACACACCTTAAAACTATTCATTAAAATAATTAATCAGTAGGCAAAGCATGGTGTCCAACTGTTCAATAGAAACAGCAACCTAATAACCCTACTTCTGTTAATCTTATCTCCACATATGACAAAAAAGCCTAGTTGTTTAGTCTTTTTTTTTTACTTAGTAACATTATCCTTATCATCTATTTTTCATCCAACCAATTAAGACAAAAAGTGATGATGTCTGCCACAAGCCTATAAAATAAGCTAGAAAAATAGATCGGGTTTGATGTTGGGCCAAAAAGAGTCGATATTTATTTTCTTTAAATAATTATTGATTTATTTGGGCAGGGTTTCAAAACAATTGTTAACATCGTAGGCCCATCTATATAAAACTTGGCTTCAGAAGTCATTTATTTAAAAGGACTGTCAACTTGGAAATCCAAATCAGTAAAACATTTGTTTTCTACATATTCTAGGTATTTGGATTGCTAATTTTAAAGGTCTAACTTTATGTTACAGAATATGTGAAATGTTTTTGGATATGTAAAGAATGAGAAGGAAATAGGTAGACAAATTATCAAAAATTATTAATATAAAAAATATGTCAGCAAATATTCCTGGATCTCGTCAACCTAGGGAATTAAAAACATAACTAGCAAGCAAGCTCTACTTAAATAATAATATCCAGACACAAAACAACATGGAAGACAGAGAAAGAAGAAACAATAAGTGTAACAGAAAAAGCTGAAGAAAGAGAAGCTAACCAATAAAAACAAGTATCCTGAAAGCTGGAATCTTAGATAAGCAGGTACCAAAGGGTTGGTCAAGCAAGGTCAGCTTGTCAAAACATGCGAGTGATTGCAAAGTGTATCAATATTCAATACATAGGTATCCAAACCAACAAAAAAAATCTTCAATGTCCCATCCAAGATTGGGCATTTAAATATCAATCCGATCAGGTTTTTGCTAATACAGAAGTTTGATAACATATTCAGGTAAAAAAACAAAAAGTCACCTCAGCTACAGTGGCATCGACAAAACTAGAGGAAACTTTGTTCCCCTTTCGCCTTTGTTATCTCATGAAAGCCAAAATAATCTCAACTGGATTCTTGCAAGATCCATTAAACTCAAGTAAACATACCAATCACACTCCATTCCATAGCCTTTCTTCAGTAATACTTCTGGTGCAATATAATCAGGTGTTCCCACAGTAGAGAATGCCTGAAAAGGGTAAATGACTACCTCTTAATAAGGATAGACATAGGTGAACCAGATTTAATGAATACAGAACCTCAAATTCACCTGCCTTTCACACAAATTAAATTCATAAAGCATGAAGGAAATTTTTGGAAGCTGGTCATTATGAGGTCTTTGGGATCTTGTGCAATGCATGGGAGTGAATAAGTTGGGGGGGCGGGGGGTTGGTTTGGGGTGGAGTGGGAGGGGGGAGAGTTTTATTAAGGGTGTGTTTGTTTAGGGTAAAAAAGTGTCAACTAAAACTTTTCAATCTAAAACTTTTCACTCTCCATAATTACTC
>JAXCLR010000073.1:45187178-45206915 GCA_035584095.1 Annona squamosa
CTTTCTATTGATTTGACAACTTCTACTCCAAAAACTTTTCATCAAAAGTTTTACCTCCAACCAAACACACCCTAAGAGTACAAAAAGTAAATATGGAATTCATGTACGTGATGTAATACATAGCTTAAAACTGTCCTAACCGTCAAGCAGGTAACCACTAATAACATATTTTTGTTTGTCCGCAATAGTGTATGCACAGGACTGGCTCAGCAAAGGCCCTAACTGATTCATGCTGGTTGACAGTTTGCCACAGGTTAACTCTCCAAGGTTGACGAGTTGCTGGTTTCTCCCTTCACATAAGAAACTCCACAACTGTTTCCCAGAGCATTCGAACAGTCATAGAACCCATTTTTTAATTTTTTAGTCTATTTTTATGAACTGTTATTCTAGGTGTACATAATCCACAAACCAAGTTTTACCATTTTTGAATATGTCCTTTTTTTTTTTTTGAATTCACGGGTATTATAATCATTTTCACATGTTGAAAATTACTACAATACCCGCATCTAAAATTCCAAAAAAAATAAAATAAAATAAAATACACATCATCAAAAATGGTAAAACTTAGTTCATGAATTATATACACTAAGAATAACAGTTTCATAAAAATAAACTTAAAATTTTTTTTAAATGGGTTTTAAACTGGTGTGAAATGCCCCCATTTCTGACCAGTTGGACAGATCACAAGCCATTTTATTCACATTTATAAAGGTTAATGACCACTAAGTCACTATGATGAAGTGAGAGAGACGCTTCCATTTCAGCCTTGCTGTATTCATGACTGTCCTCTTTACTGACTATTTTGCCGAAAAGCTCTGCAGAGTACTTCTTTGGCTCTTTTGGTTTGCCCAACCGCAAGCTAAAGGAGAATACTAAATAGAGAGATCTTTTGCTTGTTATTAAGCATCGATCTTGTACTTTATTCCCAGCTCGCCCCAAAAAATATACCAGTTTCCTTCTGTTCATTTGCCAATGCTGCAGTTGTTCAAGGGGGCTCTTCCAGTGGCTCCCATTATTTGTATCTGGAATGCATCCATCAACGTCCATCGATTCTTTTGAGTTCTCGTCACTACTTGCTTCATTTTCATGCAGAGTAGTCAGAGTTCTGCAGTCAAGTGGCTTGCATAAACCAAAGTCTGACAACTTCATGTGACCATTTTTGTCCAAGAGAAGATTGTCAGGTTTAATATCTCTGCAATAAATATTTTCATCTGCATGAGGAGAAAAATAATAGAAAAGTATATCCACACATATATATCCTAACACATTAGCTAAATTGAAAACATGAGAATAGACACTTGCCAACCTGTGAATGTAGTTATGTTTATGAATGGATTCTATTGCCAAGACACTCTGTGCAATATAAAACTTAGCAACATTTTCAGTTAAAGTGTCTTCCCTCATCAACAGAGTCATCATGTCACCTCCAGGTAGATATTCCATGATCAAGTAAAGGTATTCGGCATCTTGGAATGAGTAATAAAGCTTCACGATGCAATGGCTGGCAACTTCAGCAAGCAAGTTCCTTTCAGCTTTAACATGCTCAACCTGTCTCCAAAATTTTGAATTACAAGAGTTCCTCTATGAAGTCAAAACAAATAACCAAATAAATAAACAAACTATATGGTCGACAGAAAATCTAAAATAACGGAAGAATCAAAACATCACAGAGGAATGATAGCCACCAAGCAAATCCCTCTCACGGTTAATATCTCGAGGATGGCAATACAAAGCAATATTACGATGGCTTGCTAGATAAATTTGCCCTCCTTCGAAATGGAAACAGAAGATTGCCTCCAATGGTAATTTGTATTTCTCTTTGATCAAATTATTACCAGCTCAAGGGTTAAGGGTGCAAAACTATCAGCATCTGAAGGCAG
This sequence comes from Annona squamosa, assembly GCA_035584095.1. Classification (NCBI taxonomy): domain Eukaryota; kingdom Viridiplantae; phylum Streptophyta; class Magnoliopsida; order Magnoliales; family Annonaceae; genus Annona; species Annona squamosa. Next base: position 45,189,059 of record JAXCLR010000073.1, read on the forward strand.
GTTGTGGTTCAGGCTATTGTAGTTTGGGGAAGATGTTTTAATTACCTTGGATTGTATGCAATCTAAATGAAGTGAATTTATTTATATGATCACGTCGATTAACTAAAATATCACTTCATTCAGAAAATATGAGTGAATGTTGAATGTTTGCCAATAACGTTAATTTTCGGAATAGATTATAAAATGGGTTTCAAAAGATTCCATTTTCCAAAATAAACATTTGGCTCTGAATGATAACAATTTTAACATGGTAGCAAAAGAAAATTTTTTCAAGGAAAAATGCTCACAGAGGATAAAAGAACAAAAAATACAAGTGCTGAATCATACAACTTCATCATTTATATTTTCAAAATATATTCTCTGACGCATAGAGAGGGACAACAAACATACACAGCTCAGGTGTTGTGGCATGTCTCAAACAACAAGATCACGGATAAAACTTCATGCTTTCATATTAGTCAGTGAATCAGTATAGCTCACTAGTGCATCACAATTCACCTGAAATTTTCACATATATGCAAGTACAGCCACTGGCATCAAGATAAATCCAGGCAAATAAACAGACGAAGGAATAATCTTGAAGAATACTATAGAACAAAACAATAACAACAACAACAACAAGAAAGCTGATTAAACAACTTTCAGCATGGACGTCATCATTGCATGTCAGAAACTTGGCTCTCACCTGGCCCCTGCTAAGCATCTCTGACTTTTTCAACTTTTTCATTGCATAGATATTGCCAGATGATTTCTCTCGACATAACCTAACCTGTAATGTATTAAATATTTAGTACAAAAAAAACACCAAATCCCTGCACTACAAACATTAGAACCAAAAAAAGGCAAAACAGCTACCTCAATTTGTAACATATATTACCCCCAACTTTGCAGCTCAGAAGCAGGAAGGATAAGCAGGCCAGGAAAAAGTTTTCAAAGAAGGAAAAAATTACTTCAACGTACATATGCCTAAGAAACAAAAGGAAGAGCATGAATTCGAAGGCATGGTTCTGTGGCAAATGATGATGGTCACATTGGGACCAAGTAGCATTAATTATCATACACTCTCAACTCTAGTCACTCTCAAATGTGAATCACTCTTCTCATTCCCCCAGCACGTGTGAAGTTTAGTCCTTTATGAATGACTAGATGTCATGCATGATATTTTTATTTTTTTTGACAGAACATGATATCTATATTGGTATACTTAATAGCACAAGAAATTTAAGTCAATGCGCTCAAGTTCACCCCTAAAGAGACTACGAAAATTGCGAGAACGCCCCCAGGAAAGATCCATATATGACATGTCAATGCCAGTGTATTAGAAACATCCAAACCTCTCCAAAAGCTCCTCTTCCAATAATGGTTAAAAGTTCAAAGTCATCAACACATATCCTGTGCCTTTTGAGTCTCATAAACTCCGTTTCCTTCCGCTCCAGATCCTTGATTAGATGTATTTGCTCCTCCTGAGGAACACCTGAGGAAGCCAATTTTCTCTCTAGGACCCAACGCCTGTCAGAAAACCAGACATTTTTAAGGCAATAAGAGAAAGCTTAAGCTCAAAAGAGAAATAACCAAATGTTACAGTTGTTCCAAGAAAATAGCAGAGATGAAAGCAAGGAATCTTAGGGAAACCGTTATAGAAAGTAAAAGAAAAGGTATTAAGCTATGCACAACTTGTTTACCAAAAACAACGATTTCTATCACAAGTTCAGACAGGACAATACAGAAAATACAGCAGAAAAATATAAGGATTTCGAGCATCATTTTTCTCACTCAATAATTGACAAGTGCGCAAAAACAGATGGTTACATGAACAAGTAATATAAGCATCAATAGTACTTTGGTGGCAATTCTTTCTTTCACAAGCAAGCTTCGAAATTTATTATGCAACCAGATTATCTAAAACCATATTCAAATGCACTTTCCAACCAGTCATAGTATCCTAATTCTATTCCGTTTTCATTCCATTTTACTTTTCCCATTCCTCGTATCAGAAATGTGCAAATACAGCTTTGTCTGCCAAACTAATTGCATGGTGCATGGATAAAAGTCTCTGAGTACTGTGTTTGAACCTTTGATGTGGCTCAAACTACAGTCCACGTGAAATTTTTTCGTGAAGTGAATGTGCCGGTATAGAACTGAACCTTTCTAGGTTACGGCCATACAGCCAACATTGGATCCAACTGGGGACACAAGACCAGTGAAGAATTGAGATGTACATTTCTTCCTTCCATGAGACATGACATCATCGCCTTTGCCTGTTCTATCATTCTATACTGCTTGACACTTACATAGAATGTTAACAATGCCAGTTTGACCCTTCTACATTAGAAATTAAATTATCTAGTTACTTATTTGCATCCACGCCTCTTTTTTTTCTTGTCTAGTAAATATACCAATTGAGAATAAAAATTACGCATATGTGCAAATGACCTCAGTTGCCATTAGCATGGATGTTTCGCCATCAGGAGTGATTTAATATTTTTTTAGATGCCAAAGATATCCCTGTTCACTCTTTATAGAGGCTACTGAGAACAAAGACCCACCATTCATCTAAGTGGCTAGAAAAGGTACTGATAGATTGAAGCATTTGAACCTTCATCCTCACTATTGTTGAAGCCATCTTCCATACCCATCCCCCTCCTCAAGTCCTCGCACATACTGCATCTTCAATCCTGCCTATATGATTATTTTGTCATATGCATGCTCATTTGGATGCAAATATGCAACTCCGCTGGCATCTTTACATGCTGCATAACTAATGCATGCAACAGGTGTAAAGAAAGGGAAGAATGCGCACAGCTGCAGTCACACACACAACTGAAATCTCCACATCTGGGGGGTTCGTATTTTGTGCTTATCTACTTGTCCATAAGAAGCAGTTTTCTGGGCAGTCCTATCCATCACCCACATTGCGAGAATGTATCCCTCTAAAAAGCTGTGTGGATTCATCTGCAGCTATTCGATGAAATGATAACATTTCTATATCTAGGATTAAATCCGTCAGGTATTATTTAGCAAGAATCATATCTCTAAAAGGAAAGCAGTTCGGATTAATTTATATCTAATCTGTTATTGGATGGCTGACAGAGATTGAATTCTTGGTTGTAAGGGGCTGTTGGAAACTTGGAATGTGGAGTTCAATGATTGCTTGAGGGAGAAGCATGCCTGGGATGTGGAATTTGATGATCATGGTGTGAGGGAGAAGCATGATAGTTTGAAGGTGTCAGATCCCATCATCAAGTGCCATGAGAAGAATGGTTGGGATGACTGCTCATGAAAGGGATTTTTGCATTTCAACATGAAAAATTTTCCTTTTCAACATAATATCAAAAATAATGTTTTCGCATACAAATTCAAAAATGACTATAACTTTTTAACTTCTTTCAATGTATAACATAATAAGAGATTGAAGGTTGTGAAATCGGTTTAAAGAAACAGATAATACTTGCCAAATTTAGACTTGAAGGAGGAAGAGAGAATGCTTCATGGTTCCAAAGGGGAGGAACTATGCTATGGTCAGTCTTGCGGAAGCCACTGTCAGAGAGGATTTGCTTGTTGCAGGAGAGAATGGATGAGAAAGATGACTATGCAATTTTAGGTTGGGGTATCATGGTCATTTCTCATCTGGGTTAATGTTTGAATTCTAATTTCTAAGTACAAGAGAATGACATGGTTATGGTGTGCCAGCAAGATATAATCTGAGGAGAGGACGTGCCAGGGATTATAGAAGAATGCATGTTGGCAGAGATGCTAGGGCAACAGCAAAAACTAGATAATGCCGACAAATGAGTTGGAAAGGGAATAGTTGCAGTGTAGCGGTCGGCAGTAATGATGAGCTAGCAATAAGTCGGCTGACACATGTAGGATTGGGTCAGTGTTTACACAGCTATAAATAGGGAAGATCTGTAACTGATTGGAGAGCAAGAAATAACGAATTCAATTCCCTCCTGTCTCCACTTTTTTTTCCTTTCCTGTTTCCTAGTCATTGTTCATGTTCTCGTTCTTAGGTCGACACTTGACAAATGATACCAGGTTGGCATAAATGCAAAAACTATTTAAAGATTTTGACATACTAGCAAGACTAAAATAAGATTTAAAAAAAAAAACTGTTTCCATGGATATAATTCTTTTTACTTTTGAGCTTGCATGATGCAAATAACCCGTTACATCTGGACCAACATCCCCTCCAGCTGTTGAAGAGTAAGGTCATTTCCTGGTTAGAAATAACAGAGAGAGAGCGAAATTTATGGCTGCAGCAAGTCAGCAGATTGCACCCATTCACCTGGTAAGCTGCAGCCCAAAACCATCCATGGAATGATCAGCATTGTAGCATTCAGTTCTTACAGGCCAACCTACTGATCCAGCAAGCCATGACAACTTTAACTCGAAGTCTCCAGTATTCAGAGCTTCAATCCGGGAACCATTCCTCAGTTCAATGTGGACCTCTACCATGTTCTTAACTACCTGAACGTTGCTCCCAATATCAATGAGAACAGCAACACCTAGTACATATATATATAGGTATTAGTCCACCTACAGCAACCCACAGCATTCATTCCCCACTATTTTCCACCCTCTTGCATCTGCCCATTTACGGAACACAACTTCAACATTGGAAGCCCCTTGGCTGCAACAGCACTCTCAGACTCCTCTCAGAGTCCTCTCAACTCTCAAACACCTTTCTAAATAAAACGAATCAAAATCAAAGAACTGCCACGGACTGAAATGTCCAGATCACGGCAGGATATCCGCACAAAGCAACCATTCTAAGCTCGTCAAATCAAAAATTTCTACTCTACCAACACAATCCAACTCCTTCCTGACAAACAACTTCATCCAACCCGCGATTGCTCTCCATGAAACAGCTACAGAGCTGTTTCCGGCATCTCCGCACAATGAGGGAACGCCTGGAACAGCAAATCACTAAAGAAACACAAAGAACGCCTCATAAATTGCCAAAAAAAAATAAATATAAAAGTCCACCTTTCCTTGCGCTCCTGCATGTTCTTCATCTGGTTCCTGTAGTGATTCTCGATGAACTGCTTCGCCGCGGCGACCTTCTCCATGGTCGACCTCGACCCCGCTGCCAGCGACTCTTCCCCCACCGTGTCCGCCATCTCTTTCTCCTCTTCTCCCGCTCGATCTCCCATGTAAACGCTCTCCTCCGCTCGACCCTACGAAGAACAGAGCTAAATAGCAGCAGCAAGTGACCAGCAGGCCCGAAACCTTCAATCGACGCCCCTTTCCTGCTTGATTTCTTGCAAGACCAGCCACACAGAGGGAGAGATATGGGGGACTGCTGCTCCTGCTGCTGCTACAACAATGACCTGCCACTGCTCAGGTAAGGCAGGAGTCAAGCCCGGATACGGCCCCGGAAACCGTACTTTGTAGCGGCGCGGAACGGCTTCGCAGAGATCTCAGAAAAAAATATATATTATTAATAAAAATTAATAAATATTTGATGTGTTGGCTGTTATATCTTTACATATTCCATTCCCAGAAATATAATTTACAGTATCTACAATAAAAATTATATAAATTAATAGGATTATTATAGAAAATGTTAAAAATAGAATTTTATGGCTTTATATTTTTAATAGAATTTTGTGGCTTTATATTTTTTATTTATGGCTTTTATGCAATTAGCTTATAAAAAGATAGTTTACTTAATTTTATACATTTTTCAACTTTTATTATAGATAAAAATTCACTTCATTCATTATATATAGTATTATTTGTTTAACTAGAAAATTAATTTTTAATCAAATAAAATATATCTATAAGCCCATTTATTTGAAAGTAATATTTATGTGTAAATTATAAAAAAAATCTAGACTCATTCGGATAATGTTATCAACTGATTATAAATTTATATATTTTTATGAAAGTTATAAATTAATATTTTAAATACAATAAATGATATAATTTTTTTGATAACAATTGAAATTCAATGTTTAGTTAGTTGCCAAACGAGCGGCGCTCATTTGGTCGACGGGCGCAGAACAAAAACTTTCGTTCTCACTGTCGTGTGTTCGAATACCACATGAGATTTCGAACCAAAAATTTCTGTGGAGGCATGTGTGGTCCTCCTTATTTAGTTAGGAGCTGGTGGTCCTCCATTTGATATCTGAGAGCTTATTATCTTCTTTTGAAAATATTATTAGAATTGTCTAAGAACTTTGATACAATGAGATAAGTTGGAAATATACTCCCCTAAGGAAAATGTTTAATTAGTTGGCCCAAAGCGATGGAAACTAGAGCGCAGCGCCGCGTTCTGTTCGTGCCGCTGCCACGTCGCTGTTTCGGCTCGTCGCCGTTCACCAGCTGGGCTCGAATGCCAGCTGAAAATGCTGCGTGTTTCACTTGACCGAACAATCGTTCGATCACCGAAATCATATGATCCAACGGATGATCAGTGGACTTTCACATTCCGCTATACTCCTGAAAATAGATGGACGGCTGAGATGAAATTGTAAACCCAGGGGTGTCATTTAGGAGAGATGATTGTACCGTTCGCCCAGTCCTCCCCGTTGTACTGTATCATCCGCACGAAAATCGTACCTCAGCCTATAACATTTTCTCTCATGTGCAGATCTGCAACTCGGGCGGACTACCTGCAGCCCGATCATCATTGTAGTACTAAAAATGGGAAGAGAATAAAAAATGGGTACCGTTAAACAGTAAATATTAACAGCTAATAGCTTTCATATTCATAAATAATGCCTATAGATATGTAATAATCGGTAACATTATTAGAAATAGCCTTGACGGGTATGCAATGTTCGATTAATTATAAATGTCTAATAATCATCTTGGAAATTCAGTGTTCCAGATTTCAGTAGCAGGTTAGCGGTTGTTAACGTTTTGAGTCTGGATACGAGCGATAGGGGGTTGTATTGGAGTCTAGTATCGGCGCAACCGACGGCAGAGTGGACATCAGTTTCAGGGGGAATGGTGAGGGAAATTCACTGCCCGCACTGCAGCTGGTCCTTAATGCTTCCCAAGAGACGTTTGCTAACGTGAAGAAGTACGGGATTACGGGGAACGGTTGGAAACTGTAGAAAATGAAGGTGCGTTGATAACACGCATTAAATGTTTAAATTACGAAGTTAAAATTTTTCAATCTAAAATTTTTTTATTTTTCACTATCATTATATTTTTTAATTATTTTTTTACATTTTCCTATATAACTACCTTACTTTTCAATCATTTCTACACAACTATTCACACAACTAACCTATATATTTTAACTTTATTTTTTTTACTCATCATCTTTATCCTTATTATATCACATCATTCGACAACTTTTACTCTCCAAAATTATTTAACAAAAGTTTTATCCATTCTCAAATACTCCCGAAAAAAAAATATCTTGACAATTGTATAATTGATAAGAAATAATAGAAATGGAGTTTCAATAAATAGGGTTGATGAAAGTAAAAATAATTGGAAAGTAACGGTAAAAAAGTGGAAAAATAGAAATATTAGACGACAAAATCATACCTTGAGAAATGTATTACATATATAATTCTAATGATTTACCACACATGGATGTTACCAAAGAACCCCCTAGGTTTGCCAAGAGACTAGTAAGGGGGTATAGAGACATGCTTTGTTTACCACCTAAGTCCCTAACTGAATGGACCTTCACCGCATCTTAATGGTTCAAATCTAGCTTGAAGATGGGATAATCATCTCTATCATGTAAGTTGGTGTAGCATATAAACACATCAATCAATAACTATGCTTTTTTATGAAAAAATTTCTGTGTTACAACTTTAATCATCATAAGTACATATTTTCACCATATACGCTTAATGAGTGAAAGTCTAACTATGTACATATAATTCAAATGCAAGAAGGAGTAGCACAATTGGTTCCAAGTGTGGGTTGAAAAAGTATTGCACCTGGGTTTAAAATAGGGTAGGTGTGGGAGTTCTATCTCCCTTATTTATACTCTCCGGGTTTAGGGGTCTTTCCAAAATTCCTCATGAAGTTTAAAAAAAATTCTTATAAATGTGCTTTATTATAATATCAATTAATGTGATGTATAAGTACCAATAAAAAATAATATATGTACAAAAGATTTTGCTCCTGAAAATGAAAGAAAATCTCTTTACATTAGTATCCAATTCGGACGACCCAACAATGGTGCTCAGAAGTTATCACCCCATTACATGCATGCTAGCAATTAATCACTGTGTTTTTACATATTAGAAAAACTGGATGTCGAAAAATACATCTCTTTTTACAATTTTTTTTTTTAAATTGGCAGCTCATGCATATGCATGGTTAGGTTTGCCAACGAGGGTTGGGAGGGAACGGGAAAGCATGAAGAGAAATAGTTTTAAACCAATAAACATAAAGTAAAAATAAATAAATTATTTGTATAAGAAAATGATTAAAATATATCAGTAAAAGTAAAAAATAAGATAGATAAAAAAAACCATCAAATTATTTTTGAAAAATGGGTGAGGAAGAGAAAATGTTGATTTCCCCCAAGGAATTTACCAACACTCCCTAAATATAATATATGAATATGGTTTGATATAACTACTTCTATGTTTTCTCTCGTTGATCTTCTTATATAAATTAAAACGTAATAATATTTTATATAACTATTTGTTTATATAATGATGTTATTTTTATATGGTTCAAATGTTAAAAATAAAAGTTTAAAATTGATATTTAACATCAACCTATTTTATTAAGTTAATTTTATATATTTATAAATAGAACCCATGTAAAATGATAATAGACAAATGATGGGATTTTATGAAATAAAATTATATTAAATTCAATGAATAAAGTGAATTTCTCATTAATCGTCACGAGAGAAAAATAGATAGGTCACATAGAAGTGCAATTCAACAAGATATGATTTTACCAAAATGGGTTTCGTAAATGTCAGACTATCGATTTGGCTTTAATTTCATAAAAATACTAATAGGCCATGAAATAAAATCAATTAGGGGTGTATCTATCAAAAAATAAAACTTTTCACCTAAAACTTTTCAATTTAAATTTTTTCACTCTTTAAAATTATCCTATTTTTAATTATTTATTCACATTTTTCCATATAAACTACCTTACTCTTTAATCATTTCCACATAATTACTTATATAACTAACCTATTTGTTTTAATTTTATTCTTTTTATTCCTCGTCATTACCTTATCATATCACATTATTTTTTCATTTCAAAGTTTTTTATATAAAAAATTTTTATATAAAAAACTTTTTAAATTTTTTTTATCACTTTCCAAATACATCACAAATTTTACTTCTAGTTGTTTTAATTATGAATGTATGATAAATATTCAATTAACGCAATAGTTACACTTTTAATATTAAAAAATATTTTTAAATATAATTGACCATATAAAAGGGTTTCATTGCAATTGGTTAAATTGAAATTATTTTGTAGGTAATTTTTTATTTTTCATTCGTATTTATGTTTATATTATTTATTATAAACTTTGTTGATTTTCTTTGTTGTTTTTGAAAATATAAACTTTTAAAAATAAATTATATGACTTTGCTTTTTAAGATTTAATTGGGTTATATATTATTATTTTTATTTTTGTTTACAAATTAATTCGTATTCACATAATTTTTAAACTTATAGCTTTTAATTTAACAAAAAAATTATCAATATGAGTTCCTACTTGAATTCGATTCATATAATAGGATTTAGGTTTTATAAACAGAGTTAAAATTAAAATTTAATTTCACAAATAAGATTGAAGTTGAGAAAATTCTCTTGAGCCTATTTGCGCCTGCTCTTAAATTCAAGATTTTTTGGATATTCTAATAAATTCATTAAATTGACTATTTTATAATATTTCTTTCAAGGGGTGATTATATGCAGCCAACCACAACAAATCCCTAACTGCTTTCCACTACAAAACTTTTATTTTATTTTTTTGTTAACTCAGGTATATTTAACATAGAAGAATAACTCAATACTTATGTAAGCATAAAAAAAAACTCAATACTTAGATAAGCAGGAAGCTTTTGCTTTTACCCTTTTTTAATTTTAAAATATTTTTAAAAATAATTTAAATCATTTATCATGTTTATTTATATTTATTTATTTATAATTCAAAAAATGCATACATTACAAACTCTATACTGTATTTAAACTATACATTTTTTAAAGTTTTTAGTGGTTACATCTACTCTCGAGAGATACTATTTTATTACAAGGTTTCAACGAATTTTTTTTTATAGATGATAAAATAAGATGTATTTAGTATGATCAATGATTTAGATTTAAAAAAATATATTTTAAATTTAAAAACCAATAGTTTGCATGGAGTTTTCCATGCTAATTATTAAATCATTTTTTTAATTGATAAATGAAGTTTTACCATTTTTAAGACATGTATATGTTTTAAATTGTAAATACGGAGGTATTGTGGATATTTTTTGTTTAAAATTGTATATATACACACATCCCAAAAAATGGTAAAAACTTGATCAATAAATTAAATAACCTAAATTAAAAAATTTACGAAAAACGAAAATAAGATTTTTGGCTACTTAGGCGTGTTGCATGTAATCACCCTCTGCTCTTTGGACTAGGGTGCTGAGACACACCATAAAAAGTATTTCGCGTGGTAGTACAACTTATGGGCACGTTTTTGTTAGACAACGCGATGTCGTTATTTTATGGTACTTAGGCTTGAAGGGTAGGTAAATCTAGCTGTTCCCCAACAACAACATTATCTTAAGCAATATTATAATAATTCGTACATTATAGGTATGTATGGGACAATTATATTTTCATTTTTATTAGCTGTTTTTGTCTTCGTCTTTCGCGGTGGGTCACCTTTTTTTTAGATCTTTAAGCAAGTGTTTGTCCTTGTCCTTGGCTGTCAGCGTTTTTAACCTTCGGGCTTCAAGGCTACTTTGCCTCCTTCAGAGTTGAAATTGGACGTGCAACTCGGATGGTTGTATTTATTGTTAAGTTTGGATGTAGATTCCGGTTCTAAGTAGTTTGTTCTCGAACATTACATTTAACTTTGAAAAAATTGGTGAACTGGGAGGGTAATTTGTAAGTATGCCTACTTAGTTTGACTATAATTCAAAATATACCTACATAGTTTCAGAAATTGCAAATTACCCTTACCTAGTTTGACCATAATTGCAAATATATCCACGTTGTTATTGCACCATTAAGGCATGGGTATATTTGCATAAGGTTTGAAAATTATACGAGTATATTTGAAATTTGAAATTTTAAAAATTAAGAGAGTATATTTAGTTTTTGCAAATTGAAAATACTTTTATGAAATCAGGTTTCATAAAAGTGATTTCATGAAACCCCTTTTATTTTCGAAATGTTGATCCTTGGTGGAAAATTCAATTCATCATTATATTTTACATTATTTGTTTAGCTCGAAGATTAAGTTTCATCCTAATCTAATATGTGGATAGACCACATTTGCTTAAAAATAGGTACATTCATGTGTAAATTATGAAAAATATTTAGCTCTATTTACCCATATATTAGAATATAATAATACTTTATAAGATCATTTATCTATATATTATTGATATTTTAGATGGTTTAGATATTGAAAAAACTATTTTAAAGTTGATATTTTTATATTGAACTATTTTATTATGTTAATTATACACATTTATAGATGAGACTCATATATAGTGAAATTAAAAGAATAAAAAGATTTCATAACATTATAAATGATGCTAAATATAATAGATAAAATAAATTTTCTATCAACCATCAAGATTTTAGAAATGGAGGTAATTTCACATAAGGTGAGTTTCATAGAAGCGTCCCTATTTGCAAATATACATATATAGTTTTCAAATATTTACAAATATACCCATGCTATAACAGTATAGTAACAATGTTATAACGACATGAGTATATTTACAATTATAATGAAACTATGTGAAATAATTTGTAATTTTTGAAACTACGTAGATATATCTGCAATTAAGGTCAAATAATGTAGGTATATTTGCAAATTACCTAAACTAGGATGGAAAATGGTTTTATATGCTGACTTTTGAGGTAAAGTTGATTGAACCTTGCTAGGGAGCATTGTATCCCCCCTCTCCTTTGTGTGTGATAAAAAAAAATTTAAAAATCAAGTTGCTTCTAGAAATGAAAATTAGACATTTATAAAAGAAGATAACAAAGAAAAAAGGATTTTTTTAAAGATGGGGAATGAAAAATGAGAAATAGTTTTAGCCTCATAAATAAGCATGTGGTCCATTTAAATGGTGACACATGGAGAAATTACATATAATATAGTAATGCATGTTGCATAGGGTACATTTTAGATTGGTTTACCATTGTATGTAACCTACACTATTATGTAACCTTTTATAAATCCACCTTGTCCAAGCGTGTTGATTAGATAGATGCATGCGATTACTCTTAGTACAAGAAGTAGTATATTGATTTTTTGATGATCTTGCAATTTGTACATCATAACTTTTACTTTTGCAAATAACCCTCCACTTATGGGCCTTGTTGCACTTCTCTTCCAAGTACAGCCGTCATTGAAATCCGGTAAAAAATTATAACTTTGTAAGATTTTTTTGAGAAACATTTTATGAATTTTACATGAACATTTCTTTTTTTAACAGCTCAAATTTACCCAACAAACAAATTTGAAATTATTTAATTATCCATGACAAAGACAACTATTTTTGAAAAAGCTGAAAGAAAGTAAGTAAAAAAGTTTAGAAATGAGTAATTTTAAAAATTGATGAATGTCAAATCTAAATTATGGCATCATCTAAAAATTTAAGGCTCAAGGCATTATTTTAAAAAAGCTCATTGATAAAATTTCAATGAAATATTGCATATAATGGGAAGTACTACAATGATACCAATTCTACTGAAATTTCAGTAAGTCATCCCATTTGAGTATTACTTTGATGATTTAAAAAATTTAATATTCGTTGTACTTAAAATTATTCATCAAAATAGAAAATTAAGTTCCATCAAAATAAAATATATCCATGAATTCATCTAATATAAAATTATTTAATTTATACATCAATTTCAGAGTCCTTAATTTAGCATATAAGCTAACTAAAACATCATAAATGTATAAATGAATGTTTTTATGAGATGTTATAATGTTCTAATATATATTTGAATAAATCTAAGTAATTTTCATAGTTTTAATATCATTATATATATTAAGCAATATAACACATCTACTAGAGACAATTATTATGCTAATTTCTTTTATCATCTCTAATACCAGCAAGTTGGGTTACCATACTACTAACAAGCATATATGTGAAACCCCAACCTATGTAAGACGCAATGGGATGCATTGAACATATATACATGATTTATATGTGAATTAAATGAAAATTTTAATGATTTTAGAATTTTATGATATTTTGAATTAGGGTTTCCATTGGAAATGGTGATTAAAAATTTAATTGCTGGAGCCCAAAGTAAGTCGGTATGACCCAAGGGGCTTAATGAGGATTTAATGGTGACAATGTGTCAAGAATAATCATGTTAATAATCATGATTTAATTTATGAAGACTAAAATGTAATTATGAAATTAAGGTGAAAAATAATGAAAAATTCACAACTCAACGCCTGTAAGGCGGATTCAAGTGAAATTTGAGATGGAAGTTGATGATATTGGGTTTGTTATTATGAAATTATTGGGTTATGAAAATCTTAGATGAAATTGGTATGATGATTTATTGATTATATCTCAATTTCAATCGTTAACTTCAATGACTATAACTCGAACTAGAAAAATCGGATTGAGATGAAATTTGAAATGGTTGAATGAAATTATGAAATCAAAATTTTGGAAGGTTTAGATCAAGCATATTATGTTGGAAAAAAATATGCAAATGGGCAGCAACAATGGACGTGATTTCTGGATAGGTGGACGGTTGTGATTAAAATAGATTTTTGATTTTTCTAAAAGGGTAAAAAGTGAATTTACTTGGCTGTGAGTTCACCAAAACACAAGTGGAGATAAGCATGCATTCAATGGCTGTGGAAAATGCAGTAACAAGTAGGGCCCACAGCTGGAAAATCCAGCACTACAAGAGCATGAACGTTCACATGATTTGGGCATTTTGTTAAGTGCTGAAACTTGCACCCTAAGGCAGTAGCTCACGTTCCAGCTTTAGCCCAACCAAGAAGGAAGAAAAAGAAGGAAAAATAAAAGGGAAAAAGAGGGATTACCCATTTAATCAAGTAAGTGTATGATCATTTTGGGTTTATGCCTCAAATTTGGAAGTTATATGATGTTGTAAACTAAAATATGAATGAGATAGTAAATGGATGAATTTTATCTTGAAATATTTTGGAAAGAATCATTATTTGGTGATTAAGGAATGACCTAATTTTCAGATTAAAAGGATAAGTCAGTTGCAAATTAAAAATCTGAGAAAATCAACTTGAATAGGGTTGTACGGGTGGCAGATTAGCTACACTAAAGAATTTTTAATAATTTTTATACAAGAAATTTTGGGCTAAAACTTTTACAGGATATATAAGACATATTAAGGATCACACGAATAAAATAAAAATTAGGTTTTTATATGTATAAATATATCCTATAATTAACGTGATTCAGGATGTCTGAAAATAGATTCTGCTGTCCAGAAAGGTAAAAATACCAAAATAAATAGAAATATTAAATATTTCATATTAAAAATATTTATTTTGGTTAATTCATGTAGTTATTGAGGTATTAAAAAAAATTTAAACCAAAACTACTTGATTTGATATTAATTCAAGATTTTGAAATTTCAGTATGCCTGATTTCAGCATATGTGGATAGATGGAGAAAAAAATCAAAAAGAAATATGAAACCTATGTAGAAATGATCCAAATTGATATATATGTTAATACGTTAAATTTGAATTAAGAAAAGTAAGATTATTTGCTGAAAATTCAGATTTATTGAACTGCTTAGGGTTATGTGTCAAAAGACACGTTAAACGGGTGAAAAATGGGTTCCAAAGTTGCTGTTTTAGAAACCTATAATTAGTGGATTTAAATTCCATAAAAATACCCTAATTACAGTGGTACTTAAGGATAATTATCATGCTAAAATTTGAATTAAATTTCTGACTTGGAAAATTTTATGAAATGTCTCATATATTTGTTATTAAATGACTATATGTGAAAGGATAAACATGCGTGAGTGGCAAATAACCTATGTAATTTGGTTTTTTGAAAAAATGCACAAAAATATGATAAATTTTGTAAATATATTTTTGTTTAGAATTGCATGATGTATATCTCAAATTTTGAGATTAATTAATAAGGCTTAAGGCAACAATAGATGCATAAAATGAGCAATGATGTGTGAATTTTGAAAAATAAGTTAAAAATGGCTTAAGGAAGGTAATGAGCCATTAAATAATAATTATTGGATAATTATTATGTGATTGAGTGATTAGCCTACTTAAGAGACTAAATGTGATGTGTAATAGCCCATGTAGTGCACAAGTATGTGCTATACGGGTGTAACGACTTGAGAAGTCAAAGGAATTATGTATGTTAATGAAAATGAGTTAGAAAACCAAGTTGAATGCAAGCAAAGGAAATATATGAATGTTATATTATTCTTATATGTATAGGGAAAGGTAAAGGGATAAGCGAACGGAAAACTAAGTAAGCGAGGTAAGTAAGCAGCTTTTTAAATGATTTTGGTTTTCATTACAAGGTATTTAAAGATGACCATTTTTTGTCTATATGAGTATTAAAATATTTATTTCTGTTGAAATAAATGATTGCTTATGGTTTCAAAATTATGCTTGAAATGTGTTGAAATATGAGTTTATATGATGTTTCATTGAAACGATCTTTTAAAAGGAATGGTGTAAAGAATTCTCTACATGAGAATGACAAGTTCTATGTGTAAGAGGATATATGATGTCGGGGTGACTAAAAGTCATGCACGGAATGGAAATCAAGTAGGCTAGTCGAGGTAGTAAGTGGACAAAGAGTCCCCCTTAACATTGCCAAGTCAGAAAGGATCGGCGAGGTAGACTAGTCAAGGTAGTAAGTGAACAAGGAGTTCCCCTTGACATTGCCAAATTGGAAGATCTGGCTCCAAGGATGGAAAGGATCATGTCATGAAAAGAGGATTTTTCGAGCTAGTGTATCGTCACATGAAGGATAATGTCATCAATGGAAATGATGAATTTGCACATCCAATATTTATGAAGTGTTTATAAAAAGTGTTTGATGTTTTATGAACAGATTTTTGCTCTATAGGTAGTTGATCACTTGATAAGTGTCTCTACTGAAGGGAGAAAAATGCTTTTAAATAAATATGCCTTCAAAATGAATTGCCTTCAAAATATAAGCTTACTTATTGAGTTTTAACTTACGTTTTCATTTTTCAAACCCATAGACAGGTGAAAGAAGAGACCTGACAAAGAAGCAGGAGTTGACCATTGAGGAAATGGAGAATATTATAAGTTTCATGTTTGTGAAAAAATATGATGAATGGATGTAAATTATTTTGATGTTTTATGTTGACGACTATGGTTAATACATGCAGTGACATCTGATTTATGAGATGGTTTGAAATATGTTATGAAAATTATGTGTAGTTATGACATTATTGGATGGAAATGATTCAGAAATGCATGAAATGAACATATGAGGAATTAAACTCTTATGAAAAGATATTTAATTGGATAAATATCCATTAAAACCCGCCGTGTGACAGGGCAACAATCTTGATCACGTTTACTAGTCGAACGATCTCGAGATAAGGTTGTGACGCTCAGGTTGGGGTGCCACAATATAATAGCTATGAGACTCGATGCACTTGATAACTCAACTTGTAGTAGAGTTGACACAAATACTACAAGTCTTGAGAACTTTAAAGCAATAAATAATTAAGAGTATCATTTGATTCCTAGAGCAAGTGGCCCATGTCGATGATTTTAGAATGAATCTTAGGTCTCTTTAGTCTTTGGCACTAAAGGAATGTGATATACCATCTACTCCTAAATCTTACTTTTATTATATTTCTAAGCATATAAAGGTATTCTTCTACTATGATTAAGATGCTAAAGGTCTTATATGATAATGCAAATAAATATCTTGAGTTCATAAATGCTCTTATTAAATTGAGGGTTATTCACAATGCCAAGTATGCTTACTTGAGTCCTAATTCTCTGGACCCTACAATGCAGTTTCAATGTATCTTGTCTTACAGGTGATGCCCCTTTGTTAATCTCCAAAGTTCAGTGTGTTTGTGATGTAAGTTCTCATCATATTGATGCCATTTGGTAGGAACGTCATCGTAACATATACCATGATAGGAGATGGAAATAAAAATTCCATTCTCCACAACTAAGAGAACAATTGTAAGTGACCACAACCAGGGGGACTAATCTATTATGCAACCCTACTTGCTCTGCCTATGGATATACTTCCTAAGCTTGTAACCTTGATTAAGTAGATGGTGATAACTTTTCTATAAAAAGTCATACTAGTGATGAGACCATGTATATTAGTAGATAAGTGATCTCTGCATTTATCACGATCATTTGCAGATCATATTGATGACCAGCTGTGTTGGTGTAAAACCACACAATTTTTGGAACCTAGTATAAGATTAGATTATGAGGTATTGTAAATTATGATATTGAAGCTTGTATAACATATATTATTAGTATAAAATCAATACAAATTTAATGATCTCATAATTAAGATGTTTGGTTATGTGTAAGTTGAAAGTGAATGAAATTGAGAAAATTGTCTAAAAATAGAGGAATATTGTGGCGCCCCGGCCCGAGCGTCACTTCCTTACCTCAGGACCTATTGATTGGTAAACGTGATCAGGATTGTTGCCCT
>JAXCLR010000073.1:45218914-45253988 GCA_035584095.1 Annona squamosa
TTAGTAGCCAAGACTTACTCAAATTGATTTGTTAATCATCAAAACATAGATTTAGCTTATTTTTCACATATTTCCAAAAGTGCATAGGTTGTAGATTATAGTATATAAAATTTCGATCCACATGAAATTTGGGACTTAAGAGTTGGATTTAAATACTTTCTAACCAAATAAGATAAAAAAAAGGAGGAATAAAAAAAGAAAGTTGATATGTAGAACATAGAACAGGGATTAGAAACCACTTGATTGAGAGCGCCTAAGATCTAGGGTTTCATATATATCATTTGGAACGAATATGTGGAGTGTTTACTTCATCTGGATATTATGTGTTAAAGGAAAATTATTCTTATATTATCTTTGTATCTTCTTTTGAAACCTACAAGGCGTACCATAATCTTCTTAACCACCTATTCTTATAGGATTAATTCAAATAGAATCTAATAATGTCTGTGGAAGTTCATAGAATTCCTTAAGGTAATCATGCTTATTCTCATGGTCTTAGATTTTTAGGTTTAATATATTAGACTTTCACATCTTGATTTCATCACATAATATATGAAAATCATTGCCAAAGTATAAGTGGTTATACTAAGCAAACATTAAATCACAACATATTGAATTAACAAAAAATACTTAAATAATCAAACCACAATACCAGCTATATTGGATGCATGTTACATCCTAAACTATAGATAACAGATTTAGCCTACCATGTTTATAATAATAATTAAACACAAAATAATAGTGTATCCAATCTCCATCATAAACAAGACAATTAAAATCAAAAGATACAAAGAAAGGGAAAGCTTATTAATTGAAAGCCCTGATGGTGTCTCAATTGCTTCAAGTAACTCGCCACTTCACTTATTGCCTCGTGCTTTACGCCTTCTCTCGCTCTTTGGACATCAAATTCAAGCTTTAAGGATCTTCTAGGATGCTTTGGGACATTTGCAAGATCTATTTATATAGATCTCCTTAAAGGATTTGGCAAAACCAACGCAATTGTGGATTAATTATGTAACTTTGTTTGACCTAAAAATCTATTAGGTCTCTGAACTTGCACAAGTATTGCATGCGGATTGCGGAACTCTAATTTTTTTTACTAGGCTTAAAAAGATATTTACGTCATGTGTAAAACACATTTTAACCTGTGTTGCTCACCATCTTGCATCCTCTTGATTCTTCTAAATCATCAAATAAAGTGGGTCTTGGTCATTATGCTTTGACTCGTCGAGAATCATGTGTATTTTGCATCGATTTCATCTAATTTTTCACATACAACTCAATTGTGAGTGTTTTATGCTAAATAAAGCTAAATCAATCAAAATATGATTCAAATAATCTTAAATATTCAAATTCTTCTTAATTAATATTTAAAATACATAATATAAAAATGACTCAACAAAAAGTGAAATGGTTAGTGGTGTTGGATATTGGTTTGTCTAAGTGCTAAATGGGCCGAAGTTAATTGAACTTATGAAGTTGTTGTGATCTGAGAAGTGTTGTTAATATATTGTGGAAGCTTGGAATTGCATATTGAGAAAGTAGTTAAGTTGCATTGAAAAGAAGTTGGAGCTTCTTCATACATTAGATGAGTTATGGATGAATTGATGCATTGAATGGTTGTGCATTGTGCTTAATATTGGTTGACATGAACATGCCTCTTACGCTTTTTAGTATTTGAACTTAAGTTTGAAACAAGACCTTACTTGATTTGGAATTCACATTGTTAAGAGGTTGTCATGTGTGGAGTTGAATTTAAAGTTTGAAAGGCTGTTGTTAAGTCTGTGCCCCTGAACCGCACAAGCATTTTTTAATCTTCTAGCACATTAGCATAGCCTCATCATCTTCAACACGTAAGAAAATAAATAACCTTGAGGAATATGATAACGACGAAGATGATGATGAATACACTTTCTATCTTGACAATTAGGGGAGTCACTAGTTCCTTTCATTTCCTTTTTTCTTTAGTTTTTCATTTTCATTTTTCATATTATCTGCATTTGCATCTGCGTATCATTGCTATTTGCACTTTTCTTAGTTTCCACATATTGAGGACAATGCATTTCTCAAATTTGCAGGATGTTTTATCTTGTTTTGTTCTCATTCATGCATTTGAATTGTTAGGTCGTATTGCATTTAAAATTTTGTTTATAATAATCTATTAATTGCGATCTATCTTGAAAAATATTTGTAATGTTTAAGATAACTTTAAATTGAAACCTAATTCATGAAAATTTAAAATTTTTTACCATGATTATGCATTGATCGAGCTTTAAAGTGTTAATTTTTTTAAAGTTTCAAGTGACATGTGAATGATATAATCAGTTAAGTAGTTGGATTTGTAGTTTATATGCTTGCAAACATGTTCAATTGAGATTATTAAGGTAATTTTTTGAACTGTCAGAGTGTGATTTTGGCTCTAGCAAGGTGGGGGTCACGACCATCGGTTCCATCGACTTAAAAACTTGCATTGCTAGCTGTCCAGTAAGGTCGTGGCCACAACCACGAAGTTGAGGTCCAATATAAATTCATCTCTTAGGCTTTCTACACCATAAGTTAGAGAGCTTGTGACTGCTAAGAAAGGGGGAGAAAAATAAAGATTTCAAGGCAAGAAGAGAAGATCAAGCTGTCTATTGCGAATCCATAGAGTTTCATCTCTTCTTCTTCTTTCTCTTTTCATTTTTTTATTCTTCTCCCTTTGGATGATTGTAAACTTGATTTTTATGGAAGTTGAAATCATATTTATGAGTTAAATCTCCTTATGGTTGGAGACACGAGAGATATGGATGATTTGAATTTATAAACTTTGTTATTTGTGTTTCTTTTGAGCTTAATGAATATATAGTTGTGTTATAACTTATGTTGCTTAGAATTACTCTTATATATCATACTTAATGCATTTGCAAGTTTTGCAACCTTGTTGATTAATTTAATATCTAGATCTACACTTAGAAGATTGTTTCGATTAAGATTCATATATAAAGCATAGGTTTGTCAGCTCTTGTTGTGTTGGATGTTCTTATGGATAGAGATATACCTATTAGCCCTGTGTAATATTAATTATGTTATGTAGTTATAAACCTTATTTTAATTAGTAGCATATGACTAAAATAAGGCTAGGTTTGTATATACACAACTTACCTAAAATGAAACAACTTTAATATAACTATCAATCATTGAATTCACACTTCCATCCATCTTAGTCATCTCAAAGCAATCTCACTAGCCACCCTATATTTGGTTATTTTCTGCTTAGCTTAGTTAAGTTTAATTCAGTCCTTTTATTATAAATTTCATTTAATTTTTCAGACAATTGAATTTTGAGGTTGTATTGCATTTAAACACAATCCTCGTGAGAACAATACTTTACTCATCATACATTACTTGTTCAACACGTATACTTGTGTAAGAATAAGTATTTTTATTAGACATACATAGCTCGATAGACACTCTTAAATAGATGTGGAAACTAAAAATGCCACAGAAATTTAAATTATTTGGTTACAGGATGCTGATGAATGACATTCTTACTAAACTTAAGTCTTAATAGAAGAAGTTTTTGGTTGACTTAAGATGTATATTGTGCAGAGAGAGAGGATTAATAGAAAAAGCAACTCATGTTTTTTGGAATTATAGGAATTTGAATATAGCTTTCAAAAACGCAACCTTTATTAATATTAGAGGTTTAACGGTTAATGATCCTAGGGAAATTTGTTGACCCAAGCGCGTTTAACGTATTTTATTTTTTTGAAAATTTTCATAACAGTGTTAATCTAAGTGTATTTAACATGTGCATTAATTTTTTTACCATTTTTGGAGATTTTTAACTTTTTTAATTTTTCAAAATTAGTGTCATTTGTAGTAATTTTGAATTATTAAAATACCATTGATTTTTAAAAATTAAAAGAATCTAAAAATCTTCAAAAAGACATAAAATTATAAAATGAAACTTGTTATTTTTATACTTGAGATGTAATAATGAGAATATAACTCGTGGATTATAGAATTTATATTAAATTCATTAATTATATAAATTAATTACACCATACATTTGTGATTAATCTCATCAATATTATTAAATATATGGCTTAAGAGTACTTTTTTTGGATTATTTTGTTATAACAGGGCACTATCTAGATAGTGAGAAACTAATAAGCTTGCTCTCTTAATTATTCTATATAGTGATTATGGTATTTGAGAAATACTTTGCAAATGGAAGGGCAGGTAGGATTTGATGACGTTTAGGATTGGTGCATTAATCAACATAAAAACCAGTTTGAGGAAGTTAATATGTTAAGGAAGTCATGCAATCTAATGAATGATCTCATAATTCATTAGGCTAGACAATGGGGAAGGAAAGATCAAAGCAAATGTTGATGGTAGCAGGAAATCAGGAAGCAATGTAAGTGGAATAGGGGCAGTGGCAAGGAATGCAAATGCGATGTGTGCTGGCAAGATGTTGGGCAATGAATAGGGTGATGGATTCCTTTATGATGGAAGTATATGCAATACAAGAATGGATCAAGTGGACAATTACTCAATTGGGCTCTTGATCATATAGTTCTAATTTGAAAGTGATTCTAGTGCTTATCTATTTCCTTAACAAATGAACCAACGAGGTCAAACATGCAAAGGATAATCTAAGAAGTCAAATCCCTTACCCTTTATCGAGGATAGGGGTGGGATGACCTTTCACCACGTTATACATGGTGGAAATTAGATGGCCCACTAACATGCTTAGTTTGCTTCAAATGTAGGAAATAATTGTGCTTGGTGGAAACACCCACTTGAATGTATTAACAATGCACTTTGTTATGATCTTGTGATTTTAATAAAAATGATTTTATGTGACGCCCTAAACCGAGACGCCACTTCTTTACCTCAAGATCTTATAGATTGATAAATGTGAATCAGGATTGTTGCTCTGATCACGCGGCAGGATTTTAATTGGAACTCGTCCAAATTTTTTTCGTTTCTTCATTCATCATCATTTCATTTATAACATAAGCAATGGTAGACTTGTATATATCCATTTTATAACTTCTCAACATGTACTTATACATCATAGGCCCTCTTGACCTAATCATGACATTTCCATTGCATATATATCTATTCAATCATTAGTTCACCTAGAACTCGGAACTTTAAACATGTTCACTTATTCATCAACATACCTAAATACTTTCATTCATATCATTCCACTCACCATAGCTAATCCTTTTAGCTCACATGGTACTATCGTGTACCTTTTCTCCATTTCTTAGGTCATCTACCGCTTGAGTCTTCCAGTACCTATCTGAGGTTTGGAAAACAAAACGTGAGAGACAACTCAGTAAGCAAGCATTTTGGGACAAGACTTTCCTTGAAAATCTTTTCTTTTAACATTTTTCTCATAAATCATTTTGATAAGAGGATGTTTTATGTCTCAAAACATCTTGACATAAACCATATTTGGCAATGGACATTCTCATATCCATGAAAAGACATTTTTCCACACAAATCATTTTGGCATTGGACGTTCATACGTTCTAAAACATTTTTTCACTTAAACCTTGTTAGAAACAAACGTTTATATGTCCTAAAATGTTTTTTCACATAAACACTTTGATAATGGACATTTTTATGTTTAAAATACATTTTATGTAAGCCTTTTTGGTAATGGACACTCATATGTCCACAAACACTTTTATCTCTTAGACTCTTTTAGAAACGGACATTTTTATATCCATATATGTTCCAACATAAATCCCTTTAGGAAATGGATATTCTCATGTCTAACCATTTTTCCCACATAAACTTTTTGGAAATGGACATTCTTATGTTCAAGATATTTTTCAGCATAAACCTTTTTTTTTAATTCCTATCTTGGGGCTTGTTTATAGTAAACAAGTCATGAATCCTTTTCATGAAAACTTTTGTATAAAAATAATTTTTTATTCTTAATATTTACACATTTTGTGTAAAACACCCTGCTTTTAGGGTCGCTTAATGGCTCATAGAAATCTAATTTATGATGACTTTTTGTATAAATACTTTTATATCCCAATCTTTGGGCTTTTGAAAAGCAAAACATATGCAAACACATTTCTCCCCATCTAGTAGTGACACTTTCCAAGTGATCACGCTACCTTTTGGAAGAGAACCTTAGCAGCACGTTAGCCAGACGGCTGTTTATTTATCCTGCTCCCATCTCAGGGAGGGCTCCGCTGGCACTCTTACCATCATTTAGCGACTTGGCCTTATGTAGAGTGGGCTCCAGTCATCCCAACCGTGCTCTAGAACCTGCCTGTTTCTTGTACTGGTGCATCATACATTATTATGATGGACCACAGTCCGTTTGGTTCGAAGAACCATAGACCGCAACCCATGTCCTTTTAAATCGGGATCACAAACCTCTATCTGCATCCGTAACACACAATTGGTTTGAAGAACTACAGACCGCAGCCCATGTCTTTTTGAACTGGGATCACAGATCTCTGTCTGCATCTGTAACTCAAAAATATTACAGACCGAAGTATGTGTCTATTTTAAAATAAATTATTTTGAAAAAAACACATTACATATCACAATCCGTGTCAACTTGTAAACGAATGCGCCAACTTAAAAAAAGTTGTTATTTGAAATCTAATTTTAGGATGACCTTCCTTAAATTCTTTTAGAAACATTTGAGTAAAATATTTTGATAAACATTTGAAATGTTTGAAAAATAATACATCTTAAAATCCTTATAAAAGACTTTCAAAAGCTTTGAATTTTCAAAATTAAACCATTTTATGAAATCAACATAGGAGGTTGGTCATCCTTAAATCCCTTTCAATACATTCATATAAACATTTTTGAAGATATTTTCAGCATAGATTTCCTTATCTAAAGGAAATCAAAACTTTTCGAATATCATTTCAAAACATATGAACTATGTCCAAATCATCATTTACTATCTAATTATCATGACTTAGCAAAATAAATCTTCTTCATAAATCAAATCTCCTTTTTCTTTTTTCTTTAACAGAACATAATTATTTATCATAAAATATCATAAAAGAAATTTGAAACTTACTTATATTTGTTGCTTTAGAAAAAGGGCAAAATTTCCTTTTTCTTATAAAATATTTTTGAAACAACATCATAAAGAACTTGTTTACTTAAAAGCGAATTCTTAAAACCATCAGCATCAAACATGAAATTCTTTGAAAACATTATCGTGGAGAACTTGCTTACTCATAAGCAAAATTCTCGAATTCTATTAACATAAAGCATTGCCAATCCAAGGCAACCCTTGTGATGAAATTCTTATCTTAAACGTTGCTTGCTTCCCATGAAGCAAACCTTGAGGCTTTTTCTTAAAGCCATTCTTTTCCAAAACTTACGACTTTTCATTAAAGCTGTCATTTTTCAAAACTTGTGGCTTTTCATTGAAACCGTCATGTTCAAAACTTATGACTTTCATTAAAGACGTTATGTTCAAAACTTGTGGCTTTTATTAAAGTCATCATGTTCAAAACTTGAAGTTGCCCATTCGTTTAAACATGATCATAAACAATTAAATCACACATCATCACGTAAAAAAAAAAATCATTTTAGAAAGTTTGCTTGCTTATCTGAGATTGCCATAATCCCTTTCATTCAATTCTTTTTCTTGCCTTTGCCTAGATAAATGAAAATAACCTTTCATTTATTTGCATCGTCTTCAAATACTTATATTCCTTAGATTTTCGAACCTACGTAAGTTCATCTAACTTAACCTACTTGTCTTTCAAGTCGACTATTCATACTTATCTCTTCATATACGTCCATTTTTCAACACATACTTATGTGTTTCTTAAACTTTTCAAAAGAGTAACTTGTCTCTAATTCCAATATAATTAAACCCCTTAATTACCGCTATACTTAGGGTATGTTTATGAAATTTAAATCCACTAATCATAGGTTTCTAAAAAAGCAACTTTGGAACTCATTTTTCACGTGTTTAACGTGTCTTTTGACACATAACCCTAAGCAGATCTATGACGAGCTGTGTATATATCTATTAAATTGCTTACTATTTACGCAAGTATATGTGTCGTGTCAAGTAATAAAGAGTGAGTAGAGTATCGTTCCCACGAGGAATTATTAACCGGAATTATTATTTAGCTTAACTCTTTCAAAGGTTGTGAAATTATGAGTTTGTAGTCCTATGAAACTAATAATTGCAGAACAGAAAAATTAGAGTAGAAATTTGATACTACTAGATACTAAAATGAGATTATTGATTAGGGATGGCAGATGGATAGATCAAAGTTCTCGAATTTAAACTATATTGCTTTGGTTCTTGTTAAGCGGATTGCATATGAATTTACTAGCTCAAGTTCATGTATCTTCGTATATATCTTCCAACAGTATATAAAGCTAATTACACTCTATTTAAGTGCTACGTTCCCATGCCATTAAATAAAGTGAAATTGATAAGTTCATAACTTGTATAATAACTATACAACGGTATATTCCTATCCGTTAAACAACTCTCCTTACACAAAGGTCAAAATTTGTGCCTTGCACATCGATCTGGTAAAGATCTCCCTTTTTTAAGGGTAAATCAAGCAATTAAATCATCTTACAAGGTAGCTAATCTTTTAAAAGCATTATACTCACACATGCAAAGGTAAATCATACACAACCATGTATATAAACTTAAATATTCATTCCTGAATATTCTAAGAATAAAAAAATAATATAGTTTAGAATTCAATTCATCCTAACTATCCATCTAATGGAGGTTTAGTTCAAAGACATGAGCTTAACAACCACTACATCCATATTAAAATAATTCATAAGGCGAAGAAAGAAAATTGGAAAGAATAAGAAAAATTGTTTTCCGGCGATTTCCACCAACGGGACTTGAATTCCTTCTTCAATCCGAGCTTTGCTCTTGATTCTCGATTTCTCTTGTACTTTAGTTCGTACTCCGACTCTCTTATCTCCTCTTCTTCTCTCTCTCTTTCGTGCGCGAACCCCTAGGAACTATATATAGAGTCCTCTGTGCGCAACTTACGTATTGGAATATTCGTATACAGATGCATATTGGCGCCTAGGCGCCAACTTTTTGTATGTTGAGCAATTTAGACACATTCTGGAACCCTAGAAATCTTTGCACTGGCACCTAGGCGCCAACTCCCTAGACTGCACCACCTGATTTGCGGCTTCTGACTTGGGTTTACTATAGAGAAGTGGCGCCTAGGCGCCAACTCTCTGGACTGCTCTTTCATGTTAGCTGTGTGCTGCAAATGGTCAAGGCGTGTGGGTGGCACCTAGGCACCAACTCCCTGCCTCTGGATGCCTCAGCTTGCATTCAACGCCTTCGCTTTGCCTTCGTGTGTCCTGTCTTCCCTGCAAAAGATGAAAAAACAAAATGAATAGACTAAAAATGCCTAAATAATGCTGAAATTGCCTAAAAACTAATTAATGCTCCTAAAATGCAAAGCGGATGAAAATCAAGCTAAAAGAGTGCAAATTAGGCCTAATCTCTCAAACTAACACACAAATTAATCATACTTCCAAACTTAAATGTTGCTAGTCCTCGAACAACACATGCAAATAGAATGAATAAATGAATGAATGAATGAATATATGCAGAAAAACAAAAATCAACTCCTTTTGCTTCCAATTATGCATTAATCAATCAACTTAGCCATTTCACAAGATTGTGATTAATTCAACTTGAAAAATCCATCATTATATAAACATGACATAAATTTTCCTTTCCAAACCAAGTTACATGTAGGTGCTAGAATTTCGTATTGCAAAGTCATATTTCAATATGTCAATCTTTCATTTGATTAGGAAACTGATTAGGAAATCAATGAATTCAAGCAAACTAATGATTAAACTAAATACAATGGTTATCGCAAATGGTATTAGGTCACTGAATTCAATATTTAACAATTGCACATTCTTTTTCCTCTCAAACTTATTGCAAAAATTCTCCTCACCATTTTTCAGGATATCTGGAGATATGTTTTCATTTTTTTAAGCATTGTTACTGTGATTTTCCTTTGCTTTTGTATGCGAACCTTGCCATTTGTAGATGCCAAGTCCCGGTTACTCGTCTTAGGTCAACCGCCCCCTTTTTATCTTTTTCTAATG
This sequence comes from Annona squamosa, assembly GCA_035584095.1. Lineage (NCBI taxonomy): Eukaryota > Viridiplantae > Streptophyta > Magnoliopsida > Magnoliales > Annonaceae > Annona > Annona squamosa. The sequence continues at coordinate 45,229,034 of JAXCLR010000073.1, forward strand.
CTTTATTAGGGGTACTGAACATGTTTGAGTGATTCCTGTGAAATAATACCATTTTCGAACTCGTTGAAGTACTTGGTCAGCAATTATTTAGTTTAATGTTCATCATCTTGGTCTAAAAGATATGCCTGTTATTTAATTAGAACAATGTAATATGAAATTCCTTTAAAATTTTTAATTTTTTTCACATGTTAATTTCAACTTGCTTTATACTTGGTTTCAATTTGAATTGCCCATTCTTTCATGAATTCAATTTCAAATCAGACTCAATCACAACCTTGCACATTTTCACAATCGGATGAATTGAAACAAAGACAACTTTCATTAGTTGGAATTGTAATGCATGCAACATAAACTAAAGCATGAAAATTAAAATGCAAAACTAACCTATGGTTGAGAATTATACACCCCCAAACTTGAGAGATGCATTGTCCTCAATGCATGATCCTAAAATGAACTAAAAATGAAAATACAATGAAAAGTAAAAATAAAAAAAAGAAAAACAAAAGGAAAGGACTGGGACTCCCTCATGAATAGGACTCTATCGCGTCCTTGTCGTTCTCGCCGGCCTCGTCGTCGGCTGGGGCTGTGATGACTGCCCGAAGCAGGCTCGGACCTCTGGTGGTGTCAGTGGGAAAGGCAGGAGGGTGGAGATGTCGATCTGGCGGTCCTCAGCTTCCGCTGTAGGTAAGCCTCCATCCCTCGATCATGTTGCCATTAGTACCTGACTTGGGCGGCAACTAGATTCTCCAAGTTTGTTAGCCGCTCGGTGGTGGAAAGCGGCTACGAAGATGGACCCACTGCAGGTGGAGCCGCTTTGGGGCGTGTGGTGGCTGTGCGAGAGGTCATCTATGATGGCCTAACAGTTCAGGACCTTCTCTGTCGGCTCCCATTTGACGCCGGCCCACTTGCAGAGCCTGGTGATGAGGGATGGGAAGAAATAGCTGCCCCGTGGTGCGGTTGCATAGGCGTAGATCTGATGATATATGAGCCTTCCGACGTTGATCGTCAGCCCACTGTAGATGCTGTATAGCAAGAGGGCCCTGTCCATTGTCACCTTACTGACATGGGTTGATGGCATCATCCTGGCCGAGATGAAGTGGAAAATCATTCGCTCGTCGTACATCATTTCACTGCGCTTGAATGAGGTTAGTTGTCCGCCCGTTGACTTCCAAGACGGCAGCTTCGCGCAGAATGGCCTGATGATGGAGGCAGTATCTCGGTCTTCGCCCTCCGGGAACGCCTCATAATCGTTTGGGTAAGGAAACGTCGTCGACCCGTAGTGGGCGTTGATCGCCTCCGCATGAAAGGGGACGATCTTGCCCCTGACTTTCACCCGCCCCTCCTCGTGCTCCACTGCACTGGCGTAGAACTCTTTGACAACGGGAGTGATAGTAGGCGGGGGTTGCACCACAAAATTCTGCCATCCCCGAGCATGTGAACTGAGCAGTGAGACATCAGAGAACTTGTCTATCTTGATTCCTCTCTCCGGAATCTAATGCCTTTTCTGGAGCACGTCTGTATAGCGCTTGAAGGCTTTGGCTGACACAAATCGGTTTGCATCGAAGTCTATAGGTTTATGTACTTTCTTCCTCTTGGTTGAGGATGATGAAGCCATGTTGCAACCAAGCAATTTCAAACAACCCTTGCAAACAGAAATCCAACACAGCCAAGCAATCCAACAAACTAATACACACCCAAGCAATCTAATAATCCAGCAATCTAACAAGATAATAAACTAAACTCCCAATTGCACTTGAAGCAATCACCTTGCAACCAATGCCAAACAAGCCCGAACCAATTCCAAGCAGCTCAATCCAAAAACCAACCCACAAGCTGAACTATTCAATCCGCAAACCAATCAGGCATTCCACGGAATAAATCACCCAACTCGGCCTCAAAACCGGCGATTACTCCACCAAGATCAACCAAATTACCCAATGTTTCCACTCAAACAATTACCACAACACTTCAAAGTAATGAAGAAGCACCAAAGATGGAGAAATGATTACCCATAGAAGTTTCCACTGAAAAATTCAAGTTGCCTTGTTGCTATTGCACTGGCGCCGAGGCGTAGAGGTGGCGGCACCTAGGCGCTGATCTGCTAACAGCGGTATTCGGTGCTGGGGTGAAGAAAGAATGATGTTGGGGTTCAAAGTGGAGCCCAAATCAAAGGGAAAGTGATGGAAACTTCGATGTGGGTGTTAGGACTAGGATTTGGTGAAGAAAAACAGGATTTTAGGATGGATTTCCAAACAAAGGGAAAAGAAGAGAATGAAATGGATGAAATGGGAAGATGATTCTTTGATAAAATGTAGCTTGATTCGAGTTGAAATGGCTTGAAATCACTTTGACAAGGATCGAAAATGAGAAAGGGAGAGAAAAATGGCATCGGGGCGTGAAGGTTAGGGTTTAAAAAAGCTTTATAGGTCGTCTGGGTCATGTTGTCCACGACTCGGTGCCAAGGCACCCCCATTTGGCGCCTAGGTGCCGATCTTCTTCAACAACTTTCTTTTTTTTTTTCTAACTACTTCCAAGCATGATCCTTGTGAAATTGTGCTCCAAATGATTTTCCTGAAAATAAAAATAAAAACCAAAAATAAAAACAAAAACAAAAGCACAAATTAAAATGAAACTAAGCAATGGGTTGCCTCCCATTTAACGCTAAGTTTAACGACCTCAGCCAAATGTTCCATAATGATTAGCCAATTCCTACTCTGTTAAACTTCCATCTATGCAGCATGTGCACTAGAAGTTCAGATTTCTTACCAGCCTCTTCAAATGGATTAGTTCGCCTCCTTTCCTGAATTTCATAGAGATTGTAGAAGAATTGTTCTTCGGGTCTTGAATTAAGGGTGGCTTCAAGATGCTGCTTTCCATGGCTATGCATTGATCGATCAAGTCATGTTGTACTTGAATTTCAAGAGGACCAATTAGAGGAGTGTTGATCTGATACTTTTCAATTTTCTCCACAATATCAGCCTCTATCTCTTCATCAATTTCTTGTTCCACTTTCTGGCTTTTCATTGGCTCAGCCAATTGTTCAAGAATGAATTAAGGTACAGGTTGCTCTATCACATCGATTGTTATATCTTTATTAGTACTCAGATTGACTTCACAGCTCTGTTCCAACTCATCTTCTTCTGAATTTTCTTTTAGATGATCAAAAGACACTTCTTGATGCTGACATTGGAGTGCAGTAGCCAATTGCTCCGTCTGTTTTTGTATGTTCATGTTAAACTCCATTTGGCTCTTCATAAATTCCATGAACATGTCCTCTAAAGATGACTTGCTTTCGGGTAGCGATGACTCCTCTTCTGGATATGCTTGAAATCCCATGGGTATCATATTTTCTGATTGCAGGTCTCCGTAATTGTTGTGTGCATCATTTGAATGATCAAGATGGCCCACAGATGCTGAGTAATATACACATTGAATTGACAAGTGTCCCTCAGCTCCGCACAAATCTCAGTAAATTGAATAAAAATTATTCATATCCTGCATTTGATTGTGAAAACCAGCAAATTGAACTGGAAGTGCCCATACATTGTCATACTCAAGGAAGCCTATTGTATGTGGTGTTGAAAGTTCTGCACTTTGCCAATGGTAAGTATATGAAGCCATTGAAAATTGCAATAAACGGACCCCTGAAATAAGATTTTATCAAGAGAGAATAATCGAAAGAAGAAAAGAAGAAAATGTAAAATGAAATATAATTACAGAATTGTACAAGAAAGAAATGAAACTAATCAATAATTAGTTAAACAATTCCCCATCAACAATGCCAAAAACTTGATGAGCCACATATATGTCTATTAAATTGTTCGCTATTTACGCAAGTATACGTGTCGTGTCAAATAATAAAGAGTGAGTAGAGTATCATTCCCACGAGAAATTGTTAACTGGAATTATTATTTAACTTAACTATTTTCGAAGGTTGTGAAATTCTGAGTTTGTGGTCCTATGAAAGTAATAATTGCAGAACGAGGAAATTAGCGTAGAGATTTGAGACTACTGGATACTAAAATAGAATTACTGATTAGGGATAGCAGATGGATAGATCAAAATTCTTGAATCTAAACTATATTGCTTTGGTTCTTGTTAAGCGGATTGCATATGAATTTACTAGCCCAAGTTCATGTATCTTCATATATGTTTTCCAACAGTATATAAAGCTAATTATACCCTATTTAAGTACTATGTTCCCATGCCATTAAATAAAGTAAAATTGATAAATTCATAACCTGTATAATGACTACACGGGGTTTAACGGTATATTCCTATTCGTTAAACAACTCCCCTTACACAAAGGTCGAAATCTGTGCCTTGCACATGGATCTACAAAGATCTCCCTTTTCTAAGGGTAAATTAAGCAATTAAATCATCTTACAATGTAGCTAATCTTGTAAAAATATTATACTCAGACATGCAAAGGTAAATCATACACAACCATGTATATAAGCTTAAATATTCATTCATGAATATTCTAAGAACCAAGAAACAATATAGTTTAGAATTCAATTCATCCTAACTATCCATCTAATGGAGGTTTAGTTCAAAGACATGAGCTTGACAACCACTACATCCATATTAAAAGTATCCATAAGGCAGATAAAGAAAATTGAAAAGAATAAGAAAAACTGTTTTTCAGTGGTTTCCACCTACGGGACTTGAATTCCTTCTTCAATCCGAGCTTTGATCTTGATTCCTGCTTTCTCTTGCACTGTAGTTTGTACTCCGGCTCTCTCTCTCCTCTTCTTCTCTTTCTCTTTCATGCGTGAACCCCTAGGAACTATATATAGAATCTTCTGTGCACAGCTTACGCACTGAAATATTCGCATTCGGATGTGTATTGGCGCTTAGGCACCAATTCTCTGTATGCTGAGTAGTTTAGACACATTCTGGAACCCTAGGAATTTTTGCTCTAGCGCCTAGGCGCCAATTCCCTGGACTGCACTACCTGATTTGTGGCTTCTAACTTGGGTTTACTGTAGAGAAGTGGCACTTGGGTGCCCCTGGGTGGCGCCTGGTGCCAACTCTCTGGACTACTCATTCATGTCAGCTGTGTGTGTTGCAAATGGTCAAGGCGTGTAGGGTGGCGCCTGAGCACCAATGGGTGGTGCTTGGGCACGAACCCTGCCTCCGGATGCCTCAGGTTGCATTCAACTTGTCCGCTTTGCCTTCGTGTGTCCCGTCCTCACTGCAAAAGATGGAAAAACAAAATAAATAGACTAAAAAGCCTAAATAATGTTGAAATTGCCTAAAAACTAATTAATGCTCCTAAAATGTAAAGCAGATGAAAATTAAGCTAAAAGAGTGCAAATTAGGCCTAATCTTTCGAACTAATACACAAATTAAGTCTGGAATGGGCCTTGATAACTTGTAAAAATACGAGTTATCAATTTATAAATCTGAATTTTTAGCAACTAATCCCACTTTTCTTAATTAAAATTTAGGGTATTAACATATATATCAATTTGGATCATTTCTACATAGGTTTCATATTTCTTTTTGATTTTTTTCTCCAACTATCCACATATGCTGAAATCAAGCGTACTGAAATCTCAAAATCTGGAATTAATATCAAATCAAGTAGTTCTAATCTGAAATTTCTACCATACCTTAATAACTACATTAATTAACAAAAATAAATATTTCCAATATGAAATATTTATTATTTCTATTTATTTTTGTATTTTTACTCTTCAAAACAGCAGAATCCATTTTCAAACAGCTTGAATCACGTAATTTATGGGGTATATTTATACCCATCAAAACCTAATTTTTATTTTATTAGTGTAATAAAAAATATGTCTTATATAGGTTATAAAATTTTCAGCCAAAATTCCATGTATAAAAATTATTAAAAATCCTTTGGTGCAGCTAATCCTGCCACCCGTTTAATGCTGTCTAGGTTAATTTTCTTGAATTTTTAATTTACAACTAGCTTATCCTTTTAATCTGAAAATTGGTTCATTGCTTAATCACCCCATAATAATTCTTTGTAAAAGGTTTCATGCTAAAATTCATCCATTTACTATTCTGTTCATATTTTAGTTTACAACATCATATAACTTCCAGATTTGAGATATAAACTCAAAATAATCATGTACTTACTTGTTTAAATGGGTGATCTCTCATTTTCTCTTCTTTCCCCTTTCTATTTCTTCCTTTTTTCTGGCCAAAAATGGGGATGTGCTACTGTTGTGTTTGGGATGAAATTCCAGCACTTAGAAGCTTTTCTAAAACCCAAGCCATGTGAACGTGCATGCTCTTGTAGTGCTGGATTTTCCAGTTGTGGGCCCCACTTGTTGCTATATTTTTCACAGCCATTGAATGCATGCTTATCTTCACTTATGTGCTGGTGAACTCACAGCCAAGTAAATTCATTTTTTACCATTTTTGAAAAATCAAAAATTTGTTCTAATCACAACCGTCCACCTGTACAGAAATCACGTCCATTGTTGCTGCCCATTTGCATATTTTTTCTCAACATGATTTGCTTAATTCAAACCTTCCAAAATGTTGATCTCATAATTTTATTCAACCGTTTTAAATTTCATCTCAATCCGATTTTCCTAGCTTAAGTTATAGCCGTTTAAAGTTAATAGTTAGATTTGAGTTATGTTCAATAAATTATCATACCAATTTCATTAAGAATTTTCACAACCCAATAATTTCATAATACCAAGCCCAACCTCATCAACTTTCGCCTCAAATTTCACTTGATTTCGCTTTACAGGCATTGAGTTATGAATTTTCTATGATTTTTCACCTTAATTTCATAATCACATTTTAATCTCCATAAATTAAATTATGATTATTAATATGATTATCTATAACACATTGTCACCCTTAAATCCTCATTAATCCCTTCGGATCATACGGACTCATTTTGGGCTCCAGTGATTAAATTTTTAATCACCGTTTCTAATGGAAACCCTAATTCCAAATATCATTAAATTATAAAAGTATCCAAAATTCTTTTAAATCACACATGTGTCATATTTAAAGACTTACTTAGGCCCGGGTATCACATTTTAGTATCTACAATGTTCAATGTCAGGACACTAAGCATATAAAAATTGGATTCCTAGCCATTTCAATTTGCAAATGTTTTTGCTTTAACTAATAAATGTTATCATTTAAAATAAAAATTTCCTTTCAACTTGTATTTATGTCCATTATGGGCCGTTATCTAGTGTACCTCGAGTGTAAAATTCTATTTTTTATTTTTTTAAAATTTTTATATAATTATTAATCGAAATGTATTCAACTTGTGCATCAAGTTTTACCATTGTAGATAACTTTTTGAATTTTTTAAAATTAGTGGCATTTTCGTAGTTCTTAAAAAGTCAAGAAAATTTACATCTTTAAAAAAAAGGTCAAATTTGATACACATGTTAAATACACTTAGATTAATAGTTGTATAAAAAAACTTTTGAAAAAATAAAAATGAATTTTTTGCCCCCAGGTACCTCGAAGCTTAGTGTACTAAGTAACTTTTAGCTATACACAAATCTATCGCTATATGTATTAACTTACGCCATGAAATCATCGTAATCAAGCCATTACAAGTCTATCACAAAAAATATTGTAATGCTTTTTTGAATTTGTCACTAAAAGTCATATTTTTAGTGATAAAGTTTATAACCAAAAGGTTATTTTTTTGAACATTTATTATATTATTGTCACTAGAAGCTACTTTTTAGTTACAATGATTATTTTCATCATTGTATAGAATTTTTTGTGGCCAAAATATTGTGTCACTAAAATTCTGTTACAAAATATTAGTTTTGTTATAAATAATATCCATTTATCCTGTCATTCAAGTTGAATATTTCAAGCTTTTAAGTATTTTTATTTTTTTATGACTTGGTTGGTTCATTATTCAAAATTGGAAGGTGAAATATCTAAATCCATCGCTATTTTTAGTTCAATAATAATTGAGTTGTATTTTATATTTTAGCCTAAAATACATCATGACATATATAATCATACTCCTTTTACTTAAATAGTTGTATTTTTTGATTATTCGTCAAAGGTAATGATTAAAAATTTGAAAGTTTAATATGACCAGTTGTTTTCAAAATTTCAAAATGATTTTTTATATTTTAAAAAGTTTTTTAATCCAAACCCTTTAAAATGTAACTCACTTAACACGTATTTATAATGAAAGAATAAATTTCATTAGAAATTTTTGTATTATAGATGTTTAACATTATTTGTGAGTGTTCGCACATAAATAGATAATGTTTAAAAGTTTTTAAAATATTTGAATTTTTAACTAAAACTGTATAGTATACAAAATATGAATATTATAGATGTCAAAAAATATTTTTTAAAATAATAGTAATAATAATAATAATAATAATAATAATAATAATAATAATAATAATAGAATATGAAAAGCAACCAATAGTTTTAAGTCATTAGCCTTTCTCAAATGTTGTAGATCATTGAGCATTTTCATAAATCAATGATTATATTTAATTTGGATGTCATTAAATGAAATGAATTGATGAATATGTCCATTCGGATCCTACTTTGATCATTATATGAAATTTGCTTTACCATTTTGAATTATTTAATGGATTATTTTTAAATAAAAATCAAATTTCATCTAAATTAGACCACTATATGAACGCCATCCATTTAAAATGCAAATAAATTTATAGTGTGCTTGTTTACACTAAAAATTTTTAAAATAAAAACTTTTCACTTTCTATAATTACTTTATTTTTTAATCACTTCTTATTGAGTCACTTTTATATCATGCATTTTGAATATTAATTGAGAAAAATTTGAGTGTTTAAAGTATTTTGAATCATATTTTAATTGATTTGACTTTACTTAGCATAAAACAATCACAATTGACTGATTGGTGCAAAGCGGGAAAAGTACATGCAATTTTGGGCCCTAAATCATATAGAAACAATAGATTTTGACATAAAAAATGAGCTAAACTAACCAAGTCCCAGTTGTCTCGTCAGAGGGCCCAAAAAATTCTTTTCGTTGACATGATGTGGCTCTCGTAACTCCTCCTGATCAAAAGTTATGACGAGTTGAAGTTTGTAGGCTCATTTTGGTGCAATGTGTGTCTGTTTGAGAAATTTAAAGCTAGAGGATCAAACCATATTAGGTTTGATGATTTTTAAGACTTTAAATAAGTTAAAACATGGATCAAAGTAACATAAAATGTGTCTAGGAAGTTTCAGTGCAAATTGGGACGAAACTATGCAAAATCGCGCACCAAGTTAAGCACTCCAGAGTGCCACACAGTTCAAACTATGTGGAACTCAGTGCCCCATACTATACAATTTGAATTGTGTGGGACCCTAGTTATGCAATTTTGAGCGCAAATTAAACTCTATGCGTAAGTGCTCCCTAGATTCCTATATAAAACCCTTTAAGAACGTCCTAAAACATCTTCAAACGTCCTTGGAGCTAGAGTTGAGGTTCAAGAGCTAAAGGAGTGAAGAGCACGAGATGAAAAGTAAGGCAAAGAGTTGCTTGGAGCTGTCGAGTCCCTTTTCTTTTTTTTTTTCTTTGATTTTAATTATCTTGTTTATAATAGATATTAAATACAATATTATTTTATATTTGATTTTGATTATAAACATGCTAGATTAAACATGTTATCTAGCGTTTAGGATGTAGGATGCGTCCGATGTAGTAGATGTTGTGGTTCGATTATTTAAGATATTTTGTGTTAATTTAATATATTATGATTTAATGCTTGTTTAGTATTTGAGCTTTCACTTTGGTGATTTTCATATATTAGGTATGGAAACGAAAGATGAAAGTCTAATATACGTTAATAAAGTATTAAATATGAAAATCTAAGACCATAAAAATAGGCATGATGATCTTGAGCAATTCCATAAACTTTAACAAAATTTAATGGATTCTAATTGACTTAATCCCATGAAAATAGGTAACTAAGAAGATTAGGATACACATTGTAGGTTTCCAAAGAATGTGTAAAAATGATATGGAGATAGTTCTCCTTTAACACATAATATCTTGATTAAATAAGCAATTCACATATTCGTTGCAAATGACACATGTGAAATCTTAGATCTTAGGTGCTGGATCCCTTTACTTTTAATTCCTCATTCTATGTTCTTAAGATCAACTTTTTTTTTTTATTTCTTTTCTTTTACTCTATTCTCTTCATGTTTAATATAAGTATTTAAATCCAACATATTAAGTCTCGAATTACCTGTATATCGATATTTTATATAGTACAATCTATGACCCGTGTGTTTGAGGTGAGATTGCGAACACTTCTTCAGATTTTGTTATGCAATTATCTTACTTTTTAAGCATTTGTGCATAATTACTCATTCAATTAACGTATTTATTTTAACTTTATTGTCTTTACTTCTCATCATTATCTCTCCATCATATCGGATTATTTTCTCCCATTCCAAAAACATTCACCCCAAAAACTTTTCATGAAAAATTTTATCACTTACCAAATACACCTTAATTAGATAAATTATAAAAATATTATAATTCAAATCAGAATAGATTCAATCATTTTCCTAATTTACATGCAATTTTACACATGTTTGAAGGGTGTGTTTGTGAAGTGATAAAACTTTTGAAATAAAAATTTTTTGGTGTAAAAATTTTTAAAATAGAATAAAATGATGTAATATGATAGTGGTAATATGAGGAGTAAAAAGAATACGGTTGAAATAGATAGGCTAGTTATATGAATCATTGTATAGAAATGATTGAAAAATAGGATAATTGTATGAAGAAGATGTGAAAAATTATTAAAAAATAGGATGCTTATTATTAAGTCATTTTTATACTTTCTATTTGAGCTAATAATTGGATAAGAATGTGAGTGATTGAGACAATTTGAGTTGAATGTTGATTGATTTAGCTTAGTTATGTGAGAACACTCATTATTTGATTAATTTTGGGGCCCAAATCATAGCATTTGACATTGAAAATCAGCTCAAATTGGCATGCTCGAGTTGCCACATCAATTGTCTCAAAAAACACTTTCCTTTAAATGCTCCATTGATTGTTAAATGTTGGTATTTCTCAAAATAAAATTTTTTGCTTCAATACGTACTTAATTTCATGCTAATTTTCATGAAGGTTTAGTGGAAAATCTTAATTTCAATTACAGATATTTTAAAAAACATATTTTTTTTAGTAAATGTACAATTTAATTTCAAGTTTCATATATTAAATTCATACTAAATTTCTTAGATGTCCCATAAGCATTTTCTTGACTATAATTAATATGCACTGATACTCATCCTAAATTTCGTAAAGTTTAACAAGAAAATAATGCCTGTAATAGAAAAAATGATAATTTACCGTAGCTATATAACATAAACAACTGCATCCCGACAAACCAACAAAAAAAGATTCACCATCCACATCGTGATTCATGAGAACACCACCTCCATGCATTTACAAAAGGAATCGATCAATCAGTCAGTCAATCAAAGAAGCTCCCTCAAGACTCTCCGTGAGGGAAAAATCCAATCTTTATGTCGAGAAACCTGCTTCATCGTCTGTGGCTGAAAAAGAACTAGAATCAAGAGTATCGGAATTCAGAACCTGCTTCATCTTCTATGGCTGAAAAAGAACTAGAATCAAAGAGTATCAACTCCCCCACCAACTTAGCTATATGTCTGCCTCAGAGCTCGAGTATCCAAGCCAAATCCTGGTTCGACACCAGGTCTAAATGTTTCCTCGGGAGGAAGCATCAGTCCATTTAGTACTCATGGGTGTTTCAGCGCTACCTTCAGTCTCTTGAATTCTCCTTGTTAAATTCCTCCTAACAGATCTTGGTTTGGGCTTTTCATGAACAGGAGAATTATCCTTCTCATCTCCATATTGTGTCTCTACTTCCCGTCTGGCATGCATGTTTTGATCAAGTCCTTCATGGACACCACTTCCCTCTATTGGCTTGAGGTGACGCCTGGGGCTAGAATCAGTGGCATGAGCCTCATAGTCAGATTCATGTTCCATGAATCTTGATTTGAGATACGGCGGTTGAGGGAGGTCAGTTGTGGTACTGTCAGGCCTTGTCTCAGTTGTTGAGTCATGATCCAACAATGACATTTCGTGTTGGGTGTGAGATGCAGTTGGACTGTCTGTTTCTTCAGATTCTGTTTCTGTATCAGACCATGCACTCATTTCAGGATCGCTTTCCCCTGTAGGTGAAGCATGGTCGTCTGTATGGGGGAGCTCGTGTTCTTTTGGTTCCACCTGCAAAAGCCCAGTAGTACTTCTTTTACCCTGCCTGTTTATTAATAGGGTACTACAAAAATTTTAGGTTTTTTTTTTTGGCGACTAAAAATTTTCTTAAAAAAGTTAAAATTTGGTTGTTCATGAAAAACTTAGTTGCCCCATTAAGAAGAAATTTGATTCCAATAGTTTATAGTTTTATAATTACCTTCTGTAAATTTATTTTGTTTGTAAAAGCATTTTGATAAGCAAGGAAAATTTTACCTAGTTACGGTAGTATCACCAAAAGTAAAGAAATTACCAATAAAGACTTTTTGGTTACTACTACCGGTTACCAAAAGCAGACTTTCATCGTATGCTATCGGCAGTATGCCGGGTGCATATACCTATTTTTTTTTTCAAAATTTTTTTATGAAATTGTTAACCCAAGTGTATTTAACATATGAATAAATTTTTACCATTTTTGAATTTTTTTAAATATTTATTTCGGATTTAAAAATCAGTGGCATTTATAATTACTTAAAATGCCACTGACTTTTGAAAATCCGAAATAAATATTTAAAAATCTCCAAAAATGGTAAAATTTTATACATACGTTAAATACATTTGTGCTAAAAATTTCATAAAAAAATTTAAAAAAAATAAAAAAAAGTATATGCGGTCGGGAGCATATGATGACTGTCCGCCGAAAGCCACCTTTCTTACCTGTAGCTGCAGTGGTTTCGATGCTTTGAAATGCAGAGACATGACGGAGTCAGGAGGTACGGTTCGCCAATTCTCCAGTGAGGGGTACAACCATGTAAAAAATAAACTATGTTTTTCCAAAGTTAAAAACTTTTTAAGAGATATTTTTTAATTTAAAAAAAATCTCCCCTCAGCTCTACTTGGCTCTGTCATTGCGCGGAGAACAATGGACAGAGAACTATGTACACGTGCATGAGAGAATGTCAACGTGTACAAATGATGTCAGTGAAAGAGTAAATAAAAGAAGGTAAAAAAAATATGGTTTCTTATCGCATGCCTGCATGCTTTTCGGTCACGTACATTTATTTTTTATAATTAAATTTTTTTTACAATATTGTTAATCTATATGTATTTAATATGTGTATAAAATTTTACCATTTTTGGAGTATTTTAGATATTTATTTTTTATTTTTGAAAATCAATAGCATTTTAAATAATTTTAAAAAATATAAAAAATGTATGCGTCCCTGGAGTATGCAACACTGCATACCCCCAGGCGCATGTGATAAGGATTCAAAAAATATAAACAATCAAATATTATGTTATTGTAAAAAAAACTAAAAAAAAAATAGCCTTTTTTCCTCATGATGAACTCAGAGTAGGATGCCAAATTGAAGTTTGCCAATTTTTTTTCCCATGTTAGATTTAGTGGGATTTATAGTTGCAATTAAGCTACTTTAATAACACTAAAAATATCAAAATCACTAAAGCATGAGGTTTCTTGTCTATCAAGTTCTATACATTCATAAAGAAATTCCCTACACCATGCATCCAAATGTCAAATTCAGAAATAGCTGTAGTCTGTAAAATTCTTACATGTTCAAGATTCGTATTCGCCAGCTTGTCGCTCAAGACCTTGGGATCCCACTTAATGGATAATTCTTCTGAAATGTCCTGTAGCAATTTCAGCTTCTGATCCATGGTAGGAGGTTTTCGCAACGCTTTCTCAATGAACTGGCAGCAAAAGTAACCCTTTAGTTAGAGTAAATCCTTCTCAAAAATATAATGAGTGTCAAATGTCAAGGTAGGATTTGGTCGCCACTTGGTTGACTAAGTGGCTGACAAAAGTGTACACAGAGTGTTAAGGTAGGAAGATCTACGGTTCAAAGTTGGGTAGAGATAGTGGCGTTGTTACCTCTTTCCCCAGAGTACACTTCTGTCCGGTACTTGCCATCCAAGATAGATGGCTCAATAATAAAAAAAAACTATGAGGATTTGTGGGATATAGCACCTCTTTATTTACTAATGACTCCATGGCGTCGCCATATCTCACTTTAAACCGATGCCTTAGAGCACGCAATTCTGGTAAATCGGCAAACCTCGAAGAGGCATATATGAGAGTGGCGACGGCTTCTTCACTTTGTGGAGGGCATTCTCTGCACATTGCCAATAAAGAAGAATGCATTATATAGGTCGCACGTTATTTACCTGCTCACTAATACTAAATTTCTCATTCCCAACATAATTTCTCATTCCCCAATTAGCAATAGCCCCTCCTTATCCAAAGCTCATCCCATTCTAACCAATTGAATGGTCCTACCTGAACAGTTCAGGTCATGAGAAGTCTTTGACCAGATTCCTCTTACAAGCAATAACAAACACACATTATGCAGCCTCTTTGAACAGGATAGAAACCGACTGTATACTTAGTTTTTCTGTAACAGGCTATTTAATTTGCATGATAATCACTACTCACTGACCATAGTGCTCAGTGCAACAGGAATTAAGACAGGCATATACCAGAAAAATCAATGCAAAATATGCTTCATGCAAGACCAAGAATCTATCCTAGAACCATGTTAGTTAAGGCATTTGATCTCTAACGAACTTCTACATAATTTAGATAGCATTTTCTTCATCCCCATTTGGTATCTTCGGACTGCGACTGAGCTGTGTTGTTAAATGTATGAACCAGACTGAAAATTTAGAAAATTTCTGGAGATGGAAAAACCATGTTGCCAGACTTGGATCCAAAATCACATATAAATAATTTATTCCAAGTTATCCTGAAAACGGAATTAAATAGCAGGTGGCGGGTTGAAAAAATTCAGTAGAATCAGCAGATAGTTGAGGACAGGATGGATGAAACTGGAACCAAACAATGCCTACATCGATGGATTGTTCACCTTTGATGGAAAAACTAAAACTTACATACCTATGCTTCGACATAATTGGAAGTTCTTCCAAAATGCATCCACAGAACTGATCTATTAATTTATAACAGAATTGCATCTTCATCTCTTTTGTGAGTCCATCCGTCTAATTCAAAAGAAGAGCAGAGAAACATAAGACTGAACAATATGAGCAGCAGCGGAAATGATGTGACAGAACCGAAAATTAGAAGGAGCATGGTTTTAAACATCATGATGTATATTTGGCTAAAATGCAATATTTATTTATTTTTATAATTAGTTATATTTTTTGATTTTTCTTTATAAACATGTTTTCCTAAGTGTATTCAATCTAGTATCGTAAAATGATGAAACTTGGCATATACATTTAATACACTCAGATAAACATGTTAATGATAAAAATATAACTAATCGTAAAAATAAATAAATGTTGTATTTTAGCTTAAAATACATCATGATGCATATAATCAGGTTCCAAACTTGAAACGTTGAAAAATGAAATGTTAATCGATGGAATCTTATGTACAGTATTGAAGCCCATACAACATGCTTCCATCGTCATGGTCTACAAGCAGTGAACTGCAGTCAAGGATTTGAAAATTTCCAAGAACATCCATAAACAAGACTAAGGCATATCAAACGTTTAGCAGAGACCATGATAGCCTCATCCAAATCTCCTAAGATACCAGACATCCAATTTGGCATCAGCTATATAAATCTTGTACACCCCGCACATCATGGGTGCAGCCCAAGCCCAACACTATGGAACCATAGCATTTGCCCATCATGGGTGCCAGACCAAGCCCAAATAAGGAAACGATTGTGGGTATGTTTGGCCATGGACATAAAATGTCAAGTTAAAACTTTTCGATCTAAAACTTTTCATTCTTTAACAGTATCATATTTTTTAATTATTTTTTTACATTTTCTTATATAACTATCTTACTTTTCAATCATTTCTACACAAATACTCATATAACTAACCTATGTATTTTAAATTTATCATCTTTACTCCTTATTATTATCTATATCTTATTACATCATTTGACAACTTTTACTCTAAAAAACTTTTCATCAAAAAATTTATCTATTCCCAAACACATCCTTTATTTTTATTTTAAAAAACGTCAAGGAATTAATCAAGGACTGCATTTAATTTATAAGATTAGTTCTCTGTGTAATAATAAGTCTCACATTGCCTATAGGCAGTGCACTCTTGATGAAGTTGTTTCTACTAGGCTATTTTAGCCGGAGGCTTAAAGCTTGCAAAATAATAAAATTTAATTTATATATTAAATATACTTTGGTTAATAGTTTTATTAAAAAAAAGTTTGAAAAAATTAAAAAAATATTTTTTTAACTGGTCTGAAAAAATGATCAGGTCCAATATATAGCTCCCAATCTCAAAATATATATTTTTCTGAAGCTAAATTAATTTCAAAATCTAATTTTTCTAGGGAATGAAGCTGTGGGCTGCTGGCAGCCATCATCAGAAGAATGGAATGTGCAATGCAATTCTATGGAAGCAAGGATGACAATCGGGGGCCAGCCGCCCTGCGGCCGTGGCGGAAGAATACCATACCCTGCTGTAGGCATTGGTATCAAAACCGACTTCAAGGAGCTGCGCGATGTCGTTCTTCAGGTACCCAATGATGGTGTTCTTCCTCTTCTGTATCAGCTGGATGCGGTACCTGGTCCGTTTCAGGGCTTTTTTGCTTCCCAAATCCAAACCAAGAGATTGCAGAGGAATCAAGGAAAGAGACGAGTAAAAGAAAATACCAGGAAAGAATCAAAACAAAAGGAATTAGTTAGCTAGGAAGAGAGATATCGTTTGGTTGCAATATTGCATTGCAATTGGGAATATTGCAAGTACCATTTGGAGGAGAAGGCTCTATCGCGAACACGACCGATTAAACCGCCCACCATATTCTTCCGCATTTTGTTTGGGTTCCTCTAACGGTGGGAGATATATGGCCTTGGAGAAATGCATGAGACCGTTGAGGCAAGAGCGGGAAACAAGGCGAGTCGAAGAGGAAAGACGTGATGAGTTGGTTATATATCGATTGTCCATCGAACCTTACGCAGCGGTCTTCACCGCATATCCTATAGCATGCGTATTGAAAGGCCATCGACAAACATTCTTCATTGGGTTTCCATCTATGTAACCGGTTTCATACACTTCTCCGATTGAGCCTGCCTTAGTGATAAAATTCAAAATTCAACTTATCATGTTGTCTAGAATCACTCCTTTTCCCGTGGGATCAAAAAGTAATTTTACTTATGCCAAGGGGCCTTTGCCTAGTTGGTATCATCATCTTCTCCAAAAGTAGAAGGCAGGGGTTGGAATGGTGCCTGGGGCATTTTGTCCTTGGGTACATTTGGGAGTTGTAACTTCTTGATTTCTCTGGTGGAGTTGTGTCTCCGGATACAACTTGTGAGAATGTGTTAAGGACTTCATTGTAATAGATATTTGAGATATATGTAATATATTTGAATTAAAAAGTAATTCTACTCAATGACTAGAGTGGGCTGTATTTACTTTTTAAAATTGCATAGTGGGCTATATATCAATTCTATGCAATTTCAAAAAAGTAAATATAGTTGATGTATAACTCAATTATAATCCGTTTATTTGATTAAATAGTTGAACATGTTAGCGGATCATAGCCTATTATTCAAAAATTCTAATCCAAACACATTTATAAACGGATTGGACCAGTGAGTTGGCTGGTTGACCATGATCAACTTAGACCAGCTTAAAAGAATTACCCCTCATATATATATATAATCTGATAATGTCCAGACAGAAATGAGTTCCACACATATTAACATACAATAAAACTTTATACAATCATTTATCCATATAAAAATTATATGTCAGACGGTTTAAATATTGAAAAGTACCACTTTAAACTTGATACTTACTGTAAACTATTTATTATGTTGATTTTGCACCATTTTAAAACGAAGACTACACACATGTTGAAATTGGATGAAAATTAGTATGCTAATAAAGTAAAAAATTCTAAATACAATATGTGGGGTAAATTTTTCATTCATGATCATGTAGGGCCTATAGTGCACGGTGGAGTAACATACACTGTAATATTTTCCATAAAGTATGAAATCTTTTACGTATACCCATTATCTACGATCCAAATATCAGGTGTACCCAAAAACGTCACAATATGCCGGGCAGTCCTCGATGTTAAAGGGAAAATGTCGAATTTACCCCTAAAAGTCATATACCCATTATCCATGACCATTAGATACACCCAAAAACGTCGCAATACGGTTGGCAGTCGTCGGTGCTAAAGGGAAAATGTCAAATTTAACCCTAAAAATCAGGGCATCAACCTTCGGTGCTTGTCTTCTCACAGGGCCTCGGCTGCACCAGCATTTTGCGGCTGGACTCCAATGGAGAGATTGCAATCGAGTAATTGACAGATTCTCCTCTTCAGCACCTGTGGGTCCCATTGCTGCCAAGAGCCGTTTTTCCCACCTAGAAAATCAGAAACCAGAGGAGCCATTGCCCATCCGTATACTTCCTTCTTCTTGCAGCAGTTCACAGTAATAAATTGCGTTAATAACGTCAATTTATGAGACGAAACCCAATCACCACAGGCAAATGCCCTTGCATTGTAACCTACAGATTGATATCGAAGCAATCTGAAGAAAAAGACTTCAGACGATGTGAATCAGCCTTTCCGACCAATAAATTCCCTGCCTGGCTGCTAATGAGAAGAGGATGTTGTGATGGGATTACTCTGTGGCAGCTTGATCCCATCAATTTTCAATGAAAGGGTGAGTTCTATTGAAAAAGCGAAGGCCCCATACCGTAGATATCTGACAGTTGTAGAGAAATTGCTCGCTCTTTGTTACTACAATCTGCTTCCATTGTGGTCGATGGAGTTTTTATTTGGATTCGATTGCTTGCCATTTAGAGGTGGGAATTATTTTTGCTGGAGGCGATGCTGCATTGCGTGGCTGCCCTTTGTGATTTCTTGTGTTTGGAAGATATATATGGGTTGTGCACGATCCTGGTTGAAAAACTAAGCTCGGCCAATCGATGCTACAGGAGATAGGATGTCAGAATGGAGGCAGTTACTAACGTCTGAATAGGGGTGTTGGTGATTCAATGCGAAAGGGGCCTGAACACAGGATGAACAGTTAAGTTTTTGGGCGGAGTCTCTTTGGTTTTTGAATTATGATTTTTTACAATTGGGCGGACAATCAAACTTGGAATGACCAGCAGCGATAGCCGTTGGATGCTGCGGGTAAAATCTTGACCATTGGAGAGCTGTGGAGAAAGGCTGCGGTTTGAGCATCCATTTAATGCTGCGTGTATATCCGGCAGGCCCCTGTCAGCTCCCGAAATTTTCAAACGCCCCCCTCTCGCTGAGGAACTTGGCGATCCCACCCCGCAACCCACAAACTCTGTCTTTCATGCTCCTCTCTCTCTCTCCCACCCCGCAGCCTGCTAGCCTCCCTTTCCTGTCCGCTGCTCCCTCTTCCCTCTCCCTCTCCCTCTCCTCCAAGCTGCCTGCTAGCCCACGCGCACCGCCCATGCTGCCGCTCTCTCCCTGTCTCTCTGCCTGCCTGCCGGCCGGCACCCTCAGGATGCTGCCCCCCTCTCGCGATTTCTCTCCCTTGCCCTCACCTCTCTCCGCTCGCCATCTGCCGTTGCTCCCTCCCCCCTCCTTCTCTCTCCCTGCTGCCCTCTCCCTCTCTCTCCCGGCCTTCCCTCTCTCCCTCTCTCTCCGCCCGTCCTCACATTGCCTCCTCCTCCCGATCAGATTGTGATCCATCCCAACAGCTTTGGTCGCGGCCACGTGGCCACTACACGATCCGTTGTTCCCTCCTCCCTCCCTCTCCCCCAACCTGCCTGCCAGACCACGCGTGCGCCCTTGCTGCCGCTCTCTCCCTGTCTCTCTGCCTGCCTGTCGGTACCATCAGGACGTTGCCCCCTCTCGCGATTTCTCTCCCTCGCCCTCACCTCTCTCTGCCTGCCATCTCCCGCTGCTCCCTCCCCCCTCATTCTCTCTCCCGATCCACCCTCTCCCTCTCTCTCCCTGCCTTCCCTCTCTCTCCGTCCGTCCTCGCATTGCCTCCTTCCCTCGATCAGATTGCAATCCATCCTAATAGGGCCGTGGCCACTACATGATCCGCAAGGAGATAGCCGATCTCTACCTCAACCATAACAACGCCGGCCGACACATTGCAGCGCCACAAGTTAGTCTTACAGTTTTCCAAGCTCCAATGTTGGCCATTAGAGAATCGCTTTCTCTAAATGATTACACGTAACTCGTGAGCTGTGAGCTCTTTTTTTTTTATTTCTTCCTTAATAGAGTTGTTCCCTAAATTCCCTAAATGATTGCACGTAAGTCTTGAGCTGTGAGTTTTCTATTTTTATTTCTTCCTTAATAAAGCTGCGATATAAATTAGTTAGTGATTTTTTTACCTCCATTGGTTTTGTGATATAAATTAGACAGCTTTGAAATAATATCAATATTAATTGAAAGTAATATACAAATCAGACTATGCAAAATTAGTACATAAGCTGCCAGTTTCTACAACACAAATGGGAGGCGTGGTCCGTTCAGTAGAGCGCACCTGCTACATGGGCCAAATCTTCCACACGAAACAAGAACTGCTTTAAGCTCCTTCAAATACAAACGCCGACAGTATAAAATAAAAAATAATATCCAGAAAACATGGGAGTAAATTACTAACATTTTTGTCATATGTTACCATGAGGGAATTTCTTGCAATTTCTTCTGTTTGAAATACAAATGTACACATCTTAACAGAATTTTTTTTTCTTTGAGAAGTTGCAAGGTAATGAATTATAGTTTAAGAGTTAAGAAAGGACCTAGAAATTGATTTTTATTTTAAGAATCTACTCACATGAAACATTGTTAAGTCATAATTTATATCCAATATATTAAATGGAAAGAGATTCTCCATTTCCCCCAACGATTTTCCCATTTTCGATGTAATTCTTCATTTTCCAATTCATAACATAACAACTTTATTTTTCTACTTTTCATGGATGCTACAGTTTGGGCAGGCACAATTGGGGTACTTGAAAAATATTTCTTTTCTTTTGTGTTTTATAAATGTGTGGGTTTTATTTGGGATCTTTTTTTCTTGTAAAATTTTGTATTTATTTAATTTGTTTGACATTGTTTTGTCAAAAATCAATAAATTGGCCATAGATGCATGCATCACATATAATAAGATCTAGATGGAGATCATACATTTCTAAAGAAAGAATAGAAATAAAAATTGAAGTCTCCATGTTAGAAGAATTGTATGTTTAACCTATATCTATTTTGGATTTTAGTCTCCTTAGCTATGACTAGCTAAGCTTTTAGACAACTAATCTACCAGCAGCTCTATCGAGGAACAGTGTAAACTGTGAAGGTAACTGCATGCATGAAAGAGGTTAGGAATCCAATAATGTTATAATTTTTTTCAGTTATTTTACCTGAATGTTTGTTGAGGTTCGAGAAGAATTGTTTGAGATTTCTTAAACGATTGTGGCTAGCATGGCAGATTATTTTTGTTTGTTTGACGTGGAACATTACATCGATTACACTATGGAGTCTATGCAGTTGAATTCATTAAATGTTGTCGAACCTGCTTTAGCTGAGGGTGTTGTTGAACCTGCTTTAGTTGAGGGTGTTATCGAACTTGCTTTAGCTAAGGGTGTGACAATTGAACCTGAGTTAGTGAGCGAGGCAATTCCTAGTCGAGCAACGAATATTGAGATCAACATTACAGATGAGATGTTCACGCCTTATGCTCCAAATGAGATAACACCAAAGGTCGGCATGTCTTTTGCATCCATAGATGCAGCATACGAGTTTTATAACAACTATGCATGATACTGCGGCTTTAGTACGAGAAAGAATACTAGTCATAAGGCAAAGTCTAGTGAAATATTGAGGCAAATCTTAACATGCTCAAGAGCTAGCCCTGGGCAAGATAAATGGAGTAATAAAGGTGGATTCGTAAGTCGTTGCTCATGTCTCGCTAAACTGTACTTGAATTTGAATCGAGAAGGAAACACCTATGATGTCTCTCAGTTACCGATGCATAACCATGCACTGTGTACTCTAATGAAGACTTGGAAGCTACGCTCACACAAGAAGTTAACAGAAGATGATTTGGGTCTAATATTCTCTTTAAAGGCATCTGGCATTGGTGTTGCACGATCTATTAATTTCATGAGACATGAAGTAGGAGGTTCTTCTCACCTCCACTTCTCAGAAAGGGATGCTAGGAATGCACTCAGGAGAAAGCGGCAAATGATGTTCAGAGGTGATGCAAACTCTCTATTGCATTATTTTCAGCAAAAGAGTCAAGAGAATTCTCAATTCTCATATGAAATTCAGGTTGATGAGGAGATGAGATTGACGTCTTGTTTTTGGGTTGATGGAAAGTCAAAAGAGGACTTCATGATTTTTGGTGATGTCATATGTTTTGACACAACTTACAAGACAAATGAGTATGACATGCCTTTTGGGCCATTTGTTGGTGTTAATCACCATAAACAATCCATACTTCTAGGTATAGGCTTACTATTTGGTGAGACAATTAAGGACTTAAAGTGATTGTTTCAAACATGGATACACGCAATGGGTGGTGTCCATCTGAAAACCGTAATTATAAATCAAGATGCAGCTATTGGGGTAGCAGTACAAGCTATTTTTCTTAACTCTAATCACATGCTGTGTTTGTAGCATATATGTAAAAATTTACCTGAGAAATTATCACATGTCATCCATGATCACCCCACTTTCAAGACTAAATGGAATCATTGTTTATATGGCACTGAAAGCGAGGATTAGTTTGAGGAATGTTGGCAAGCAATGATTGATGAGTTCAATTTATAGGAGAATGCGTGGTTGGCACACATGCATGAAATACGTCGAAAATGGATTCCAACTTTCACTAGGAAATATTTTAGTGCGGGCATGAGAACCATGGGCAGAAGCGAAAGTATGAATGCATTTTTTGATGGGTTTGTAAACCACAAGTCCAATCTTATTGATTTTGTGCATGGGTATGATAAAGCATTAGAGCGTAGACTCAAGGTTGAAGGGGAGGCAAATTTTCGAACCTTGCATGGTATACCTTTGTTAAGAACTACACTTACACTTAAGGCTCAAATGGCTAAAGTTTATACCCTAAATGTGTTCTTATTGTTTCAAAAGGAGATGGAGCAAAATCTCTTATATTTTGCGAAAAGAGTTGAAGGAGATAATACACTACGACAGTGGTGAGTTCACCACTGTGAAGATGAAGATGAAAATAAACAAAAGTTTGTTAAGTGGAATGCTGAGGAGTTAGTAGCAGAATGTCCGTGCATGAAATTCGAATTACTAGGAATCATTTGCAAGCACATTCTCGCAATACTCCGGTTTCTTAAAGTTAAGTCTATGCCACCTTTCCACATAATGACACAATGGACACAAACTGCAAAGTCTCAATTTAAGTTTCCATCTACATCAAATGATAACGAGTCTAGGCAGTCTCTTGCGGTCCATAATCATACGTTGTTGAAGTGGTGGTGTCACATCAGACGCGAGGCCTTGCATAACTTGGATGCTTTTGAAATTGTGAAAGTTAACATGGAAAAGATGATTACAGCGCTTGATGCGTTACCTAAGCAGATACCATGTGAAGAGACTGGTGGAGATGATTTGGTATCAATTGAGGGAGGTACAGTTGCCAATGATAATTTCGGCCTAAATAAAGATGCTTTGGAGAGTGTGGGTGGTGATGCAATAGTTCAATCAACAGCTGCATTTGGGGCTCAATCTTCTCATGCCTACAACATCGACTCCCCACATATCACATTGAGGAAGAGCAGATCGTCGAAGTGAATGAAAGGTGCATTGGAGGCATTGCGTGGTGGGTTGAAACGTTGTCGTGGATGTAATAAGTTCGTCATTGGGCATGACAAATGCAATTGTCCTGCACTTAATAATCCTAATGTCACTATTATGTCTGAATTTATCGATGATACATGCATTTCTAGAAGTCGGGGTCGTGGACAACGAGGTATTTCTTTTATATAAGCTTGTTCTATACTGTGATGATGATCAGACATTTTCTTAACATTTGCTTACATTTGATTCATAATTATATTCTCTTTTGTATTCAAGTTTGTCTCCATGGCATTCAACTTGTACTAGTTTGCATTTTCTTTTATACCTTGGTTATCTAATACAGTTGCTTTCTTGTGTTCACCAGGAGGCATAGTTGAGATGGCTTCAACTGCCTATGGGAAATCCAGTGCTAATACAAGGATAAATTGCACTTGTACATGTGGTGAAACAGCTATTATGTTGACATCAAATACAAAATGAAACCCTGGTCGGCGTTTTCTGTGTTGTCCTTATTTCAGGGTTTGTTACTTTTGTGAAACCCTAACCCAAGTAGGCCATATGTATGCATTGAACATGTAGTTGATGATTATCTATGAATTATGAAATTATGAAGGTATTTTATGATAATTGCTAATTTTGGCAATTAGGGTTACGGGTTAGCATTAATGATGTGATTAAGCATTTTGAGCCAAAATGAGATATGGGTTTAGAATGAATTATTTATGATTTAAGTGTGCAATCATATCATGAAAAATTATTTTTCATGATTTAAAATGAATTATGGAAATAATGATGGAAATTGTCAAGTGTGAAGGAAAATATTGGAAAATTCATAACTCAACGCCTCAAAGGCGGATTCAAGTGAAATTTGAGATGAAAATTGTTAATATTAGGCTTGGTATTATGGAATGAAAAGATCATGAAAATTCGTGATGAAATGAGAATTATGATTTTTTT
>JAXCLR010000073.1:45254088-45299975 GCA_035584095.1 Annona squamosa
CGCCGCGTGATCAGGGCAACAATCCTGATTCACATTTACCAATCGATTGATCTTGAGGTAAGGAAGTGACGTCTCGGGTCGGGGCGCCACAACTTCCTTATTTGCAGATCATTATGGAGCATTGCTTCCCATAGCTAAATTCAATTATTATTAAATAACAGGATCTTGTAAGGTGTTGCAATTTTTTTAGATGGGAGGATCAGTTCGTTACTCCTATGAGAGGTGTTGTTTCGACGGAGGAAAGTAGGACGAAGGTGCAGGCAGAAAGACAACTTCTTCCTTTCAACCATGATGAAATTGTGGCAGACATTGGAGAGGTGGTCCATTGCATCACTAATTTGAGGGAGATCCAGATTTCAGAAATCCATGAAATAAAATAAATGCAGAAGGTTACAACGGATGAATTGAAAGATGAAATGCAACACTTGAAGGAAATCATCATCATGCGGGATGGAGAACTCAAGAAGGCCTTTGAAAACAGAGACAGGGAGATACTCAACTTGAAGAGAGCTATGATGATTGTTATTGCTTTAGTTGCTATAGTTCTTATTGTTAACTTCTATTTGCTTTTGTAAACTAGTTTTAGAAGCACATCTGTTGAGTGACCCGAGGTAGTTTTTCTAACTGCTATTTGCTTTTGTAAACTATAGTCTGTACTTCTACGTAGGTGGTCTATAGTTCTTGTTGTTAACTTCTATTTGCTTTTGTAAACTGGATTTAGAAGCAGTTAATCTGGGTTCCTGTGGGGCTCTGAAATCTTTTGTTTTTCTTTTTTATATTTCTTCTTCAAAAGTTGCTTTTCTACTTTATTACCTTCTTTTATTTCTTTAGGTCTTTTTCCATTATTCATTCTCATTTTTTAATAGAAGTCCATACCCTACTGTACATGGACCTCATCAAAATTATGGAACGATGGATGTCAGAAATTGAACACAGGGCTACTTATCTTCAAGAACTGCTCAATCAGGTAATGTTATTGTTTTATTTCCTTTTAACACCTTCAGTTGACTTATTTGAAAAATAAACATGTTTAAGATTTAAGAACTGCAATTATTCTGGAAAAGCGGCCACCTTAGGTTATTTGTGACACTTTTTGCTAATCGCAATACTTTTTGGTGTTTTTATTTTTTAATCCCTTTCATCTATTGAAATTAATGAAATAGCATATGTTGGGTCTCTCTTATGAAACCTAAATTGCCTGACAGATGTCAAATCAAGCTAGTTTGTGGTAAAGCATAATTTTACTTGTGTAACCTGCTGATTTCCTCTCCTTTTATGATTGTAAGAAGCTCTGTTGTCCATGTTCTTTCCTTATACAGAAACACACACTTAACACTCTTTCTTTTTCCTAGCAAAGGCATAATCAGGTAAATATTTGTTTTTATCAAAAATTTATTTTAATCTGAATCCTGCAAGAAGTGACTGCGGCTGACTATTCAAAGGCCAAAAATGGAACTTCGGAAACCTAGAGGTTCTATGGAACTGATCGAGGATTTGAGAGCGAAGCAGAAGGTACGTATGTCGCATTGAGGATTTAGTAGGTGGCATCACATTATGTTCTCATGGAACACGTATCTTGTAAAATCTCTATAATCCTCTAAATCTCTTGGTGGTTGACATAATAAAATAGTCAACTTGAAGAGAGATTGCCGAGGTTCTGTGTGCATTAATTGTATGACCATCTTTATCACACTTAGCTGACATCATCCATTATAACTGATGGTGATGATGGTTTTTTGTTTATCTTGTCAAGTTAAAAATATTACTCGATACCACGATGTATTTTTCTTTGCCTCTTTGATCTCATGAGATGTCATTCTTCTATAGGAGATTGATGGCCTAGAAGCAATGATGAAAGAATGTTCAGATGATAAAGAAATGCGTGACATGGCTGGTGAGGAGCTAGTAGAGGCTATATATGAACCACTTAGTGTTTTTTTCCTTTTTTGGCAGTTGTACCCACTCTGTTTCATTGTACATATTGTTGTAGTTAGAGAAATGACAAATTACTCTTATTATTTGCAACTATTTGGAAGTGTGACGGATTCAAACATCTGTTATTTAAAATTTATTTTCCCAATTTTCCCTCTATTTTAGGGACCTCAAATGCACAAACGCACTTCATGTTACGCCCTTCATCCATTAGTGAAGCAAAATCCCAAGGGAAATTTCCTCTAATATCAACTCTCATGTAACTCTCATGGTGCAAATATAACCAAAAAGTAAACACACAAATAAAGAATGGGTTAATTTAGTGCAAATCTGTCAACATGATTTGGTTGATAAGAATAACAAAAGAAATCTTTGCTGGGTTAATTTGGTTTAGCAGATGACATTGCTCCCAGAATAAGAATGGATAAACTTGTTGTTGAATCTTTGATTGAGAGAAGTGAAATACGATTTTAAGCAAAATTGAATTTAATCGTCACTGGTCTTGTTTGCTGTTTTTTGCAACTGACAATAATCATACTTGTTTTTGTGGAATACTCCTTACCTTGATCGATATTTATTGAGGAGAGTATTTTTACCATGGAATATTCCCTCCCTTGATTGGAATTTTTTGAAGTGAGTTTACTCGGTGCTTCACGTAATTTAAAAACTGCTTCACCACATGCACAAGTGCAATTTTTTGTTCACGGGTAATAAAATTTATTCACTTTAAATGAGAAGAAAAAGTGATGTTGTCTTAATAATTGTCAATGAGTACTTTCTGCCCAAATAGGGAAGAAGAGTAACAAAATATTTTTTAAAAAAAAGAAAAAAGAAAAAAATAAACAAACAAATAGCCAAAATTAGGCAGTTTGTTTCCCCTTGTTCACTTGTAATCAGACTGGTATCTTTTTAAGCTCTTGGTCACCTGCAACATTGTCTTTGTTGTCAACAACATACTTCTTTCAGAACCAGTCTCTCTCCCAAATAGTGAACATCTCTTCAATGGGCACATTCTTGGTCTCCGAGAGGAATAGCTTGATGAAGATGGTCATAATCAACACCCAACCGGCAAAGAAATAGAAGGGACCGAACTTCATATGACAAAGCATGGTGAGGAAGATCTGAGCGATAAGGAAAGCGAAGAACATGTTCACGCAAACATTGATACTCTAGCCCGCAGATCAAATTCCAAGAAGCAAAATGTCATTGGGTACCAGCCAACCTAAAGGACCCCATGGCTAGGAAAAGCCAGCTACATAGATGTAGATGCAAGCAACCACTCCATTAGCATAACCCTTGGATATGTCAGCCACGCTTGAAGTGCCAAATTTAATCATAATAATAATACCCGCAACAATCTATAAAATAGAAAAATGAATCAACATGCTATATCTTACCTAGTAACACTATTAAGGCAGCTTTCACATAACAAAATAAAAAAAAAGAGTCAATACCTGAAAAAGAAACATCTGAAATCCACCCTCGAGGAAGAGAAACCTTCTGCCGAGCTTATCCACAAAGTATATGGATACGAGTGTGGCAAACACATTGATAGAACCACTTATAATAGCAGAAATCAACGAGGCATCATCACCAAAACCAATGGAGGTAAACAGAACTGGAGCATAAAACATGATAAACAGAACTAGTATAAATCCTCACAAAAATTATATCCATCTAGACATCTCCCTTCACATTTACAAAAATACAGCTTCACATTCCTAAATCCAAATCTTCAAGCTATTGTAAATTTCAGTTGGTTGTATGGTAAAATCAAATCTCTACTATGAAAGTGCTGCCATGAGGCCTTTTAAAGATCATTCTAACCTGCAACAACATAAAAAAAGATGATAAAAATAATCTTAAAGTGCTGTCCATTGAATTCATTTTTTCCAACTACATAATTCAAAGCAATTTTTATTGAATTTACACTTGAC
Organism: Annona squamosa; assembly: GCA_035584095.1. NCBI lineage: Eukaryota > Viridiplantae > Streptophyta > Magnoliopsida > Magnoliales > Annonaceae > Annona > Annona squamosa. The sequence goes on from JAXCLR010000073.1 coordinate 45,257,958, forward strand.
AACAGTCTACAAGTTAACAACTGAGTCAAATGACAAAAGATATTTTAGAATTTTTTTAATAAGATGCTACCTCAACTGAATATAGTTGGATGCCAATTAGAGGGGCGTCTGAACACCCCCGCACAACCAATATTAGCCTATAAAAGAGTGCCTTAGCAAAGTTCTACAAAAGGCACAAATCTTCTTTACATAGTATAAGAGTAGAACTAGATAAAAGTTGTTAATTACATCACTCAACATTTTTATCTAATCTTGCTAAGATCACCAAAAAGGCTGATATGTAAGCAGTATTCCTCCATCCTCAAAGGACATGGTATAATAGCACAATGTAATACTCCAAAGTAAACTTCAAATTGCTATCCTACACAAACAGTTGCATCTTACATTCTCAGAGAATGCATGTAAGAAGAAAAAGCATGCACAAGCTAATTATTCACTGATCAAGTATAATCCATTCAAGCCATTTGTTATGACTACCCAATACAAAGCAATTTGTATTAAATTTGGACCTAACAATAGCCTACAAATTAAAAACAAGCATAGCTAAAAAAATTTAAAATTTTTATAAAACGATGCTAGGCATATAACTGCCTCAAAATGATTTTTTATTCAAAAAATATCAACATCACTGAACCAGACAAGCATAACTATTTATTTTATATTCTCTTCATTCACATTGCCGCATGTGATCCATGGCAGACAAGAGTAAGTCTTTTAAGTCAAAAGACACAACTCTTTTGCCTAATTTTAAACAACCTTAAATGCAGGGAAGAACATGTAGTAGAGAGAGGTAGCAAGGCATTAGGTCTTCCTATCAAGACGAAAGTCACCATACCCCATATAAAATGGAAAACATTCATGCCTTAAATGAATTTTTTATATAGTAGAAATTTGGTCATTCTTTCCCACTCGTAAAAAAATTACAAATCTAATTTTTCAAAATGAAAAAAATTAAAAATTTATATTTTAAAATATCTTTAACTAAACAAAATCTCATTGGGTACCAGCCAACTGAGAGGACCACATGGCAAGGAAAAGCCAGCTACATAGATGTAGATGCAAGCAACCACTCCATTAACATAACCCTTGGATATGTCAGCCATGCCTGAAGTGCCAAATTTAATGGCAATAAGAGTACCATAGTAATCTATAAAATAGAAAAATGAATCAACATGCTACATCTTACCTAGTAACACTATTAAGGCCGCTTTCACATAACAGAATGGAAAAAAAGAGTCAATACCTGAAAAAGAAAGATCTAAAATCCAACCTCGAGGATGAGAAACCTTATGCCAAGCTTATCCACAAAGAATACATTGACAGAACCAGTTATAGTAGCAGAAATCAAAGAGGCATTATCACCAAAACCAATGGAGGTAAAAAAATCATAATTCTCATACAAAAATCACTGACTAATTTATATCATAGCTCTATTAAGGAAGAAATAAAAATAGAAAACTCACAGCTCACGAGTTACATGCAATCATTTAGGGAATTTAGGGAATAACTCTATTAAGGAAGAAATAAAAAAAAGAGCTCACAGCTCACGAGTTACGTGCAATCATTTAGGGAAAGCGATTCTCTAATGGCCTACATTGGAGCTTGGAAAACTGCAAGACTAACTTGTGGCACTGCAATGTGTCGGCCGACATTGTTGTGGTTAAGGTAGAGATCGGCTATCTCCTTGCGGATCGTGTAGTGGCCTTGGCCCTGTTTGGATGAATCGTAATCTGATCGGGAGGAGGAGGCAATGTGAGGACTGGCGGAGAGAGAGGGAGAGAGGGAAGGCAGGGAGAGAGAGAGAGGGTGGATCGGGAGAGAGAAGGAGGGAGGGAGCAGCAGGAGATGGCGGGTGGAGAGAGGTGAGGGTGAGGGAGAGAAATCGCGAGAGGGGGCAGCGTCTTGAGGGTATTGACAGGCAAGCAGAGAGATAGTGAGAGAGCGGTAGCAAGGGTGCACGTGTGGGCTAGCAGGCAAGTCGGGGGAGAGGGAGGGAGGAGGAAGTAGCAGATCGTGTAGTGGCCATGTGGCCACGACTAAAGCTGTTGGGATGGATCGCAATCTGATCGGGAGGAGCAGGCAATGTGAGGATGGGCAGAGAGAGAGGGAGAGGGCGGTAGGGAGAGAGGGAGAGGGCGGATTGGGAGAGAGGAGGGGGGAGGGAGCAGCTGCGGATGGCGGGCGGAGAGAGGTGAGGGCGAGGGAGAGAAATCGCGAGAGGGGGGCAGTGTCCTGAGGTTGCCGGCCGGCCGGCAGGCAGAGAGACAGGGAGAGAGCGGCAGCACGGGCAGTGCGCGTGGGCTGGTAGGCAGCTCGGAGGAGAGGGAGAGGGAGAGGGAAGAGGGAGCAGCGGACAGGAAAGGGAGGCTGGCAGGCTGCGGGGTGGGAGAGAGAGAGAGAGAAAGGAGCTGGAAAGACAGAGTTTGTGGGTTGTGGGGTGGGATCGCCAGGTTCCTCAGTGAGAGGGGGGCGTTTGAAAATTTCGGGAGCTGACAGGGGCTTGCCGGATATACGCGTAGCATTAAATGGATGCTCAGACCGCAGCCTTTCTCCGCAGCTCTCCAATGGTCGAGATTTTACCCGCAGCATTCAACGGTTATTGCTGCTGGTTGTTTGGAGGTCGATTGTCCGACCGGTCGTAAAAAATCATAATTCATGGTTTTTCACTGGATTTATAGATGCCCAATGACGCGGGTGGATTTCATCATCATTTGAGTGGATTTGTGAAAGCAGTTAAGTTCTTGTTAAGTTCTCATCAAGGTTGGCCGTAGCTGCGATGGGTTGGATTGTTGACGCCAGCAGGTTGCAATTTCATGGAGAACTTGTTACTTGCTTGATCTGCTTGTAGGTGACAACATTCTGCTTTCTAATGTGTGAGGTAGTCAGATTTAAGGGAAAATTGCTGCGAGTGTTGGGTTGAAATCATACAAGCTCATCTTTGTCAAAGTCCGTTGGCGAAATGCTTGCACGACCAAGGTATTAGATGAAGTAAGGCACCGAATGCCCCCTTTAGCATTGACGTCTAGTAAATAGAACGTGACTTTCTGGGGTATATATGGTATTTGGGTTATAGATATTGGGCATATATGAGAGATTTCATACATACTATTATATTTGAAATTAAGGGCAAACGTCGTGGGTATATTTGAAATTATCTTTTATTATTTACATTAAACTATTTTATTATTGAATTTATACTATTTTTAAATGGGGTCCATACACATACCCAATTGGGATAAAAATTGATATATTAATAGAATATAATATTTTAAATACAATGGGCAGAGCAAATTATAATTTTATGATCATGTGGGGCTCATTTTGAGACACATGTATCGTAATTATGGTTTAGGTGAATTGCACTTGAATATAACTCTCTCTTTGTACATAATTGGGTCAGCTTCGATGTAATCGGGTTACATATGAGTGGTTCCATATAACTTAAATTTTAAGATTTTGATACTTGATGGAAAATTCAATTTATTTATTGTATTTAACATTATTCGTTTAGTTATAATATCACGTTTTATCCAAATCCAATATGCACATTTTCTTAAAATAGGTAAATTCATGTGTAAATTAGGAAAAATATTTAGATCCATTCACATATATGTTAGAATATAATAATATTTTATGTAATCATTTATCCATGTAGTAATGACATTTTAGATGGTTTAGATGTTGAAAATACTATTTAAAATTGATATTTAACATTAAATTATTTTATTATTTTGATTTTACATATTTGTAAATGGAGCCCATAAACCTTGTTATTAGACAAAAGAGGGTTTTTCATAATAATATAAGTGATACTAAATACAATAGATAGAGTGAATTTTTCATTAACCATCTAAATGTTGAACATGGAGGGGGTTACAGAAAAAGGAGGTTTCATAAAAGCATCCGATATATAATAATGTAAATTATGGAAAAAATAAAAAAATACACTAATATCCATTCTCACACACACACACAAACATATTTAAGGCTAGTTCTCCTTCTTTGATCTTCCCAAAAAAAAAAGCTTTACATCTTTGAAACTGCTCTTCTATGTGACCATATTCATTTTTGCAATATTGATAATTGACGAAAAACCTACGTCATCCATTTTATTTACTATCATTTATTTTATCATAGAACTATTTCATTGTCTAGTATCATTTTGTATGAGCTCATTTATGAATATATAAAATCAATGTAATAATATAGTTTAATACTAAAAAATATTTTTAAAATTATTTTTTCAACATCCAAATTGTCTAAAATATAATTCTTTCGTGAATAAATGATTCAAAAAATTTAGTACATTCTAATGCATATGTGCAGACATATAAATATTTTCCATAATTTGTACCCAAATATATATTTTTAAGCAAATGTGACTTATGCACATATTTATTTTAGTGGAACTTGGTCTTCTACGTAAATAAATGAAGAAAAATACAATCAATGGAATTGATTTCTATCAATATTAAGATATTTAAAATGATGAAATTTCATGGAATAACTTCTATATATATAACATAGTCATATAGAACTAAAACCTTGTATTAAAAAGTTATAACAACTTATAAATTTTTTTAGATGATTTAGATGTTAAATTAGTAGATTTGAATTGGCTAATAAGTTAAACAATTTTACTATGTTAATTATACACTTTAAAGACCAGAACTTCAATGAAATTTAATTTCTATTAAATGATTTTTATGGGTTTTTTGAATCTATAATTTTTAGGTTTGGTTGAAATTATTGATGTTTAACCACTTTTGCAAAATATGCATCCATACTTATAAAGTTTAACTAAAATCATAGTTGAATCACTTGGCATTTAAAATGATAAAATTACCTCAGTGAATAAATAAAATTATAAAATGCAAAAAATATTTCCCATTTGAAATAGATTTATTTAACCTAAGAAATATTTAAAAATAAATCTATTCAATATGATGGATATTTTAAAAGATTTTTTATATTTTAAAGATATTTTGTTATATTTTATAACTTTATTTGTTTGCAACAATATTTTCATCATTTTCAAAATCTAATTCAAATGCTTACAATTTTTGTCAAAACCTTGTAAGTTGAAAATTTCACAAAAATCATGACACACCGATAATTTCAACTAAACTTTATATGCACTTGTGAAAAAACCACTTTTACGCAGTGGCTGTAATGAATTTTATATAATTATCAAGGAGCCCAGATTCATTAAACTAGTTCAGATAGGACATTTATTTTGCATAGAAAGAATAGCTTGCTATTTAAGTTTAATTAATTACTCCCCACCTTGTGTAATATTTTTTGATATTTTTTTCTTATAGATTTTGTAAAAAATTTTATTCGTGAAATTTATTTGATCAAATACTTTTACCCATGACACAATTATGAGGTTTGTTGAGTTATAATGTTTTGATAATAGACATGCTAAGAATTTAATAGCTAAAATGTGTTTGATTGTATCTGGTTTGAAATGAATGGTTGTAACAAGTTATCATGGAATTGTGTGTTGTGATGAGATTTTTCTATGAGACTTCAACAGTTTTGACTTAAAATTTCACCAGTTTTGGTTTAAAATTTCAACAGTTTTGGATTGAAACTTCAACAGTTTTAGGTTGAAACTTTGATAGTTTTGAGAGAGATATATGAATAGATAATTAGATGATGATGTAGCAAATTGGTTAGTTTGTTATGATGAGTTGTCTTGGTTTGTTAAATTGTTATAAGTTGTTGGGAAAAATCCAATTAGTTACGGATTTGGTGGAGAAAATTTCTTCGTGGTTTTAGTTTGTTAAATTGTTACAGGTTATTGAGAAGAATCCGATTTGTTGCAAATTTGGTGGAGAAAATTCTGCTGGGTAGTATTGGAATTTCAAAGCTATAAATAGAGAATGAATTCTAACTGAAAATTCAGTTAAGAGAGAATTATTTCAAAAATGCAAATCTGTTTCAAGGCTTTCTCAGTGATCTTCTGTCCATTTGTCAAAAGCAGCATATTGAATATCGATGTGACTATTCTACTAGAGTTTCATCTATGTGCTTCTGTGTTGTTCAACTGGTTATCTTAAATTAGAGGTTTGCTAATTCAAAAAGAAAGCTTTATTGTGATTTGTGGAAAACTTCACGTGTTATATGGAATCATTTGTGCAATTCAGTAACTTAAGTTCTAAATTGACCAATGAAAACCTGAGTCAAGTTGTTGATTAGGAGAGTAGAGTAGATGCATTAACCAAATTACTATAATTTGTGGTGTCTTCTTTGGTTTTTTTTGTGGTGTGAGGAATCTATCCAATTCTTTCTTGGAACTCTGTTTGTGTTTTTATCCCTTTTTTTTATTAGTTTCATATGGGCCTCAAAAGGTTTTTAGTGGTATTATTAATTTCAAAAATTTCACCTTAAAGTCTTACCATTTTATGGAATCCATTCAACTAGTGTGAAATTTTAGGGAACGCATCGGCTCAGGAAATGTTGGTGATTGGATAACAAATCAACACCTTCAGTGTATTTTACAAGGAAAATTTTATATGTACTCATGGATTTTACTTTTAATTTCTTTATACTTATAAAATCTTAAAAATTCCTAATATACCCTCATTTTTTTCATAAAATTCTACTTATTCATACATTGTTAAGAAGCCGTTAAATGAGCTGTTATTACCCTTGTAAAATGGTAAAAATGTCCATACCTAATTATAATTTTATAGCTAAAAAATTTATTTTCAAATGAATTTTTAGCACTTTTACAACTACCAAATCGTATACTATTTAAATATAAATTTTTGGAAACTAACTTCAAATTATATTAAGACTTGGGCATATTCTTCAGTTTTACGAGGGCGCTAATGTCTCCTTTAATGAATTTCTAACGGCGTGAGTATAATTGGAATTTTAGATAAAATATGTGAGTATATTAGGAATTTTTGAAAATTCATGGCGTAAATGGAATTAGAGTTAAAATTTGTAAGTACATGTGACATTTGCCTTATTTTATATTGTGTGCTTAGTGAAGAATGTAAATTTGATCTAAATCAAATATTTATATGAGTTTTTGTCATTTGAGTAGTTAATATCAACACTAAAATCATTTCAATCTTATTTTGATAAAATTAATTTTTTAAGAAAAGTATAATACATATTAATACACTTTTATAGGTTTAATAGGAAAATGATCAAAAGCAACCAGTTAAATGATAGGGTCATCCAATTAGTAGAATTTTATATTGATTTTATTTTGAAAAATTTGAGTTTCATTCTAAACCATTTATACTACACATAGGAAATGATTCAATGATGCTAGTACCATCTTAGCTTACTCTCAAAACCAATAAAGAGTACTCTGCCTTGATAATAAAATCAAAATCTACCCACTTTGACAACTACACATAAATAGGAAATGATTCCATGATGCCAGTACCACCTTAGCTTACTCTCAAAATCAATAAAGAGTACTCTACCTTGACAATGTAATCAAAATCTACCCACTTTGCCAACCGAGAGTTGCTTGATTGGTCACGACATCTAGCAAAAGCCATCGTGGTCTGGGGTTCAAATCTTACAGTAGGATTTTATCTATATATGATAGCTATAGTCTCCTATGGTGGGGGAGTGTTTATGCGAACCCCTTTTTATTTTGAATTTTGATGTGAATATTGTTCGCAATTGTTAGGTCACTTTTGTATCATGCATTTGAAATGATAATTGGATGATAATGTGAGTGATTGAGATGATTTGAATCATATTTTTATTGATTTAGCTTGGTTTACCACAAAACTCTCACAATTGATTGGTATGTGCTAAATCAGGAGAAATTTATGGCGCCCTAACCCGAGACGTCATATCCTGATCCTTACTCAAAGATCTTATTGATTGGTAAATATGAATCAGGATTGTTGCCCTGATCACGCAGTAGGTTCTTTATTGGATCTCATCAAAATTTTTTTTTGTTTCATTCATTTTCCTTCATCATTTCATTTCACTCATCTTACAAGCGACAATACATTTGTAATCAATTGCACATATCAAGTGCGCATTTCATTCATAACAGCTCAGCTTGCTCTTCTACAATAAGAGTATCCTTGGCTTAATCATGACATTTTTATACATACATACATACATCCAATCATTAGTTCATATAGAACTAAGAACTTTAAATAATTTCACATATATCATCTTAAAACATTAAGACATATCATCTCACACATCCTGGCTAATCATTTTAGCCCACATTTGCATATCACCTCTTACCTTTCCTTATATGCTCAGGTCCATGACTTCTTAAGCTTCCCAGTACCTGTCTAAGGTTTGAGAAAACAAATGTGAGTGATAACTCAGTAAGCAATCATTTTCGGGCAAAACTTTCCTTTAAAATATTTTCATAAACATCTTGAAAACCTTTTTACATGAGAATATTTGTATATCTTAATACATTGCCATGTAATCCTTTGTTCATGAGGACAATTCTATGTCCGAGAGCATTTTCATAGACATCTATTCTTAAAACCATTTACAAGCCGCGTTTGGGCTTGTTAAGACAAAACAATGTGTTTTACCCTTTTTAAGTAATTTTCTTTGGTCTTATGTGAACATTTATAATGTTCTAAGATATTTACATAAAACCTTCTTTTGCCAATGGACGTTTTTACGTCCAAAATATTTTTCATCATAAGTTCCTTTCGCCAAGGGACATTTGATGTCCCAAACATCTTTGATATAAACATTCTTTGGCAATGGGCATTTAAATGTCTTAAAACACTTTTCTTATAAATCCTTTTGAAAACGGACATTCATATATCCTAAAACATTTTTCACATAAACTTTTTGGTAATGGACATTCCCATGTCCAAAAACATTTTCCATTTAAGCACTTTGGCAATGGACATTCTCATGACCAAAAATATTTTTCACATAAATCCTTTTCATAATCCCCACCTTGGGCTTGTTTATAACAAACAAACATAAAACTTCATAATTCTCAATTTGGGGCTTTTTATAGCAACAAGACACATAAAGTATTCTTCATATAAATTCTTTTTCATAATCCCCGACTTAGGGCTTGTTTATAACAAATAAGGCATAAAACACATAATCCATTTTCACGAAAATATTTTTATAGAAAACATTTCCTTTAATCCTTGTTACTTACACTTTTTGTGTAAAACACCCTATTATGGCTCAAAAATCCCATGTAGGATAACTTTTCATATAAACACTTTTACATCCTAATCCTTGGGGTTTTCAAAAGCAAAACATATGTAAATGCATTTCTCTCTATCTAGTAGTGATACTTAGCAAGTGATCATTCTGTCTTTTGGAAGAGAATCCATCATAACAATGTGCTAACCAGGCGGCTGTTCCTTCATCTTTTGCCAGCTTAGAGAGGGCGCAGCTGGCCTTCTGCCATCCCTTGGTGACTTGATCATATGTAGATTAGGACCCCGTCCATCTCTGACCATGCTCTACTACCAACCTACTTCCTGTATTGGTGCACCATAGATCATCGTAATAAATATTCATATACTAGTATAATCTCATAAAACATCACAGACCGTAGTCTACGTGGTTTAAAGTATCATAGACCGCAGACCGTGTTCTTTTACACCATCTTGAAAGAAACATCACAGACCGTTGTCTGTGTCTTTTTAAATCATTTTTTAAACAAGATATCATGTACTGCAGTCTATATTAACTTGTAAAGTGAGCGCACTCACTTTAAACAAGTTATTATTTGAAATCTAGTTTTAGTATGACCTTCCTTAAATTTTTTGAGAAACATTTTGAGTAAAATATTTTGATAAACATTTGAGATGTTTGAGAAAATAATAGATCTTAAAATCCTTATAATAACGAAACTTCAAAGCTTTTGAATTTTCAATAATAAACTACATATTTTCCTTGCATTTTCTTGGTTTTCATTTCGAGGCCTTTTGATCAATAGGGTTATGCAATTGCATCATCCCTTTCTTAACCATCATGATATCAAATCCTTGTCCATAGATCAATCTTCTTCTTTTTACATAAAGAGGGGCTTGCATAGCCTTTTGCAAGCCACTCTAGCAACCTGAAATCAAACCATTTTATGAAATCAACTTATCAGATTGGTCATCCTTAAACCCCTTTTAACAATATCCATATAAACATTTTCCAGGTCATTTTCAACATATTTCCTTATCTAAAAGAAATCAAAACTTTTCTAACATTATTTCAAATCAATGGACCATGTCCACATCAATGCTTGTGTTTAAGTGGTCTAGCTTGAAGAAACCAATTTATTCTTATAACCCAATCCCTTCTTGTTTATCTTTCATAATCATAGTTGTTTATCACAAAAATCTTGTAGAAGTAAACTTAAACTCGTTTGAAAGTATTTCTTTATGAAAATGGTCTCGAATCCCTTTTCCTTTTAAAACCCTTTCTAAAAACAACATCATGAAGAACTTGCTTATTTGGAAGCAAATTTTTAAAACCATCAACATAAAATGTGAAATCCTTTGGGAATAACATCATGAAGAACTTGTTTACTTGTAAGCAAATTCTTAAAATCATTCCTAATTCTTGCAACACTTGTGATAACATAATTATTTGAAAAGTATTGTTTGCTTCCCGTAAAGCAATCATTGAGACTTTTCATTAAAACCATCATTTTCAAAACATCTAGCTTTGCATTAAAGCCATCATTTTCAAAATTTGTGCTTGCCTATTCGTAAGAAATTCATAAAATATCAATGATAAACGTATTCAACTATTTCAACAAATAAGACAAAATCAATATTTTTGAAGGTTCGCTTGCTTATCTAAGATAGCCTTAATCCCTTTCTCCATATACTTGTCCTTGCCTTTGCTTAAAATAATGATAATAACAATTCATTTATATGCATACATTTTTAAATACTTGCATCCCTTAGGGTTTTCCAACCTACGTAAATCCATTTGGATTTACATTAAACTAGATTAATCTACTTGTCTTTCAAGTTGGGTGTCCATTTTTGAATTCCCTCATTAATATAACTTGTGCTTCCATAGCACCCATTCTTTTTGTAAAATCCATCTCTAATAGGTTAAATCCTCATAATCATTTATGATAATTATTTATATTCCATTGTAAGTTAAATTCCATCCCAAAAATCTGAAATTTAACATTTATTTTGATTTATTTCTCAATCTGTCCTTAATGCTGAAATCAGACACACTCATCTCTGATTAAAGCTCTTGATTATTCATGGACTTTAGCATTTTAGGTAATTCATAAAATCTACTCAAAATTACCCTTGTGTGGCACCTCATAGATGCCATTAAGCATGCATTTAATTCATTATCTTTTACATAAATGCTATGGTACTTTATGGTGCATAAAGTCAAGGCTATGCGCTTTTTTTCGATTAAGCATATTCCCGTAATAATTAGCTTAATCCAATCCTTCCATAACATTAACCATATAATTTTATCCACCCGTTTCAAGTTTTGTCTCAATACGACTTTTCTATCTCAAGTTATAACCATTTAAAATTAACCTTTGAATTTGAAATGAAAATAAATAATTATCATCTTAATCCCATTATATTTTCTTTAATCCAATATATCCATAAGATTGGACCCAGAATCATGTGCCTATCTTTCAAATTTTATTTCAATCCGCCTTAAAGGTGTCAAGTTATGAATTTTCTAGCATTTTCTCCTTAGTTCCATAATTATCATTTTAATTTTTATTAATCAAATCATGATAATTAAAATAATTATTCATGCCACATTAGCATTTTCTAATCCTTATTAAGCCCCTTCAGTCATATTGACTCACATTGGGCTAAGACGATTAATCTTAATGATCATTCTTAAGTATAACCCTAATTGCAAAATATCATTAAATCATAAAAACCATTCATAAATCAACCAATTCATACACGAATCATAATTACAATTTAAATGTACTTATATGAGCTTTACTTGGGTCTAGGTATCACAATTCTCCCCCCTTATATTAGGTTTCATCCGGAAACCTATTACATTTCAAATATCGAGGTAAGACTCATATAAATTAGCCAACTTATCATTTTTTCTAATACTTTCAATGGCTTATCACGCTTCCACTGTGCTACTCTCTCTTGGTGGCGCTTTTAGCCTTGGTCAATTAGATCTATTTTACTTATCTCTACTATTTCCTATTCTTATTTGGGTTTCTCATTGACAATTACCCTTTTGATTGTGCCATCCCACTCTTTTTCTTATGGTAGGCATACTATTTTTCTAATACATAAAGAAATTATATCTGTATAATCTCTCATCTTATCGTAGGATAAGATTTAAGTTACCCATCCAATCATATCAAGTAGAGATAAATAACAATCATCTTTGCATAATATTCATATAACAAAAATACCTTCATTCTATAGCATAGAGTAAAAGATACTCTCACATAAAATTTTATACATATTTCATTAAAAGTAAAAGATACTTTTGCTAATTCATATATTCATTCTCGCTTCATAATGCCTACAACTTGGTTATACTAGTGTAGACTACCTAATAGGAGCATTGGTAATAAACCAGCATAAAATATTTTCTTCCTTATCTCCCTTTCCAGTTTTCATAAGCCAGTAAGGGTCCTTATCATTCTTTCTTGTCTAATTTCTCTTGAGTTCATTATCAACATAGAGAATTATCTCTCACAACTATCTTCCGACCACATCGGAATTAAAGAGAATCCCGATAATCATTCTTGCCTTTATTTTTCTTTACTATTTACCATCTCTTGCTATGATACGTGACACCAAGCTCTATGGTATCATATGTGTAATCTTCTTTTTCTTCCATCTATGCTAACTAGACACGGTTTGCTATACCTTTCTACAATAATTTGCAGAGACTTTCCATCAACCGATAGCTGCACATAGCTTTGGTTGAGCTAGCCTTTCCTTATCTTGTTGCCTCTTATGTCTTGGTCGGGCAGTTTGAGGCAACATGACCCCATTGGTCATAGTTAAAGCACTTTTTCTTTCCTACCTTAATAACTTGACAAGTTATTGCCACATGGCTAGCTTGTCCACATTTATAACATCGGTTTAAACCTTTTAAACCTTCTCCAAAGTGTTATTTGTCAAAAATACCACAAATTGGAGGACCTATTATGGTATAACTTGTTTTTCTTTTTCTTGTTACTGCCTTCTTACTCCTTTATTGTCCCACACTAGGTTCCTTAGTTTTAGTGGCAAGTTATTTTTGCCTTGATTGTACTTATTCAGCCTCAATATGTGTTGTACTCTAGTGTCCTCCTGGAAGATTTTTTTTAAATTCTTACATCAAAATTTGCCATGTTACCTTCCTTGGTTGTGACATAGGGCTATTAGGATTTCTCACCATTCATAAGCATTGATTGGGAAAAACTTCCTGATCATTACTACATGGAAAAACATTAAACAGCTTCATGATTACCGTCATCAACTACTCAGCTTGAACAGGATCTGATTCACCTAAGAACTTAGGTGGATGCCGAGTTAGAAAAGCATTAATATCCTTCTCATTTGTTTTTATCATAACATCATTAATCCTTAAAGGTTTGGGTACTAGGTTAAGAATTATTACCTGTATCGGTCTGTCCCTTCTACCTTCTTCTAATTGGTCCCGTTGGGTATTTTTTTCCAAAGACCTTGTATTACTGCTGCTGCTTGTTCCGCCCAATCTCAAGTGGCCTGCTACACGGCTTCCTTTACAATCACGATTATCTTTTCCTCCATTATTTCTACCTGTGAGATGTTACCTATAGCGGTAGCACCTTCAACCTTTGACTCAGGGTATATAGTGGTCCGTCATTGACGAGTTCTTGGACTTACTTGTCCTCATTGCCTTGGTCGCTTAGATTTGCTATTGGCTTTTCTTATTCTAAGTTGACTCATAGCTTCATCATTTGTAACTACCTTTCCCTTGTTCAAGAGCTACGGTTATAAGCATGTTGTAGAAGGCAACATGTAAAATCATATTAATATGATCATCTCTTATTATAAAATAATTCATATCATACATAGTCAATTATATTAACTAGAAAGATCAATGATCTTTCCTTTTTCATAAGCACTTAGCATCTGAATAAAATCAAGTGCACTTATATTTTCATAACATTAAACACCATACATTCATTTAGGAATCAAAAGGATAAAAAAAAACTCTTTTTTCCTATATTTCTTATTTTTATCTTTGCTTTTTATTGTGTAAGGTTGCTATTCCTTACATATATAGATTATATTTACATAATCTGTCATTTTATCATAAACATAATCTCTAAATCAACAATCATTAGAGAGTTAGTATCTAGGTGCCGCCTATATGGCACCATAGCATTGCTCCTTGAATATAGGTAAAGTCTAACACAATTTTGTGTTATATTAAGTGAGGTGTGGTAAACCTCAAGTATGGGGGTATAGATGTAGGGTGCCATTATTCGACCTAATATCTACTCATATTCTCTTCTATCCTATTTCTTTTCTCAGCTTTCCTTTACCACCTTTTTCATCTGATTTGATAACTTTGTCGATCTTCCTTCATACATCATCTACATTGTAAAACATAGCAAACCAGCTATATTTCCTTAAATAAACATATCATTGCATCACAATAAAACACAGTAAAAGACAATACATATTGTATACGTCATACAATTTAAATCTATCTCTTTCATTATTTTCCATTCTTTCCTCTACATCTATCTACCAATCCTTGTTAAGATATCATCTCTGTGATATCCAGTCTTTTCTTTCCATGCCTATTTACTAATCCTTGCTCTGATATAAACTTCTATGGTGCCCCAACCCAAGACGTCATATCCTGATCCTTACTCCAAGTTTTTATCGATTGGAAAATGTGAATTAGGATTGTTGCCATGATCACACGACGGGTTCTTAATCGGATCTCATCAAAAAAAATTTTGTTTCATTCCTTTTCCTTCCTCATTTTATTTCTTTACATTTCATTTCATTTATTTTACAAGTGACAATACACTTATAATCAATTGCACATATCAAGTGTGCATTCTATTCACAACAGCTCAACTTGCTCTTCTACAATAAGAGTCTTCTTGATTTAATCATGATATTTTTATACATACATACATACATCTAATCATTAGTTCACATAGAAATCAGAACTTTAAATAATTTCACATACATCACCTTAAAACATTAAAGCATATCACTCACACATCCTGGCTAATCATCACTCACACATCCTGACTAATCATTTTTACCCACATTTGCATATCACCTCTTACCTTTCCTTATATGCTCAAGTCCATGACTTCTTGAACTTCCTAGTACCTGTCTAAGGTTTGGGAAAACCAATGTGAGTGATAACTTAGTAAGTAAGAATTTTGGGGCAAGACTTTCCTTTAAAATGTTTCCATAAACATCTTGAAAACCATTTTACATTAGGACATTTGTATGTCCTAATACATTATCATGTAATCCTTTGTTTATGTGGATAATTCTATGTTCGAGAATATTTTCATAGACTTCTATTCTCAAAACCATTTACAAGCCATGCTTGAGCTTGTTAAGGCAAAACAATGCATTTTACCCTCTTTAAGTAATTTTCTTTGGTCTTATATGAACATTTATAATGTTCCAAGATATTTACAGAAAACCTTCTTTGGCTAATGGACGTTTTTACGTCTAAAATATTTTTCATCATAAGTTCCTTTAGCCAAGGGACATTTGATGTCCCAAACATCTTTGATATAACTTTTCTTTGGCAATGGACATTTATATGTCCTAAAACACTTTTCTTATAAGTCATTTTGGAAATGGACATTCATATATTTTAAAACATTTTTCACATAAACTTTTTGGTAATGGACATTCTCATGTCCAAAAATATTTTTCACATAAATCCTTTTCATAATCCCTATCTTGGGGCTTGTTTATGGTAAACGAACGTAAAACTTACTTCATAATCCCTATTTTGGGGTTTGTTATAGCAATAAGACACATAAAGCATTTTTCATATAAATCTTTTTTTTATAATCCCCGACTTGGGGTTTGTTTATAACAAACAAGGCATAAAACACATAATCCATTTCCATGAAAATATTTGCATAGAAAACATGTCCTTTCATCCTTGTTATTTACACTTTTTGTTTAAGACACCCTATTATGGCTCTTAAAATCCCATGTAGAATAACTTTTCGTATAAACGCTTTTACGTCCCAATCCTTAGGGTTTTCAAAAGAAAAATATATGCAAATGCATTTCTTTTCATCCAGTAGTGACACTTAGTAAGTGATCATTCTACATTTTGGAAAAGAATCCATCATTAATAGCATGCTCTAATCAGGCGGCTGTTTTCCTTCATCTTCTCCCATCTCACGGAGGGCGCCGCTGGCCTCCTGCCATCTCTTAGCGGCTTGACCATATGTAGAGTGGGTCCTAGTCCATCTCCGACTGTACTCTACAAACAACCTACTTCCTTTATTGGTGCACCATACATAATTATAATAAATATTCATATGCTAGCATGATCTCATATAACATCACAGACCGTAGTCTATGTGGTTTAAAGTATCACAGACCGTAGCCCATGTTCTTTTAAACCATCTTGAAAAAAAATCACAGACCGCAGTCTATATCTTTTTAAATCATTTAAAAAAAATATCACAGACTGCAGTTCGTGTTGACTTGTAAAGCGAGTGCACCCACTTTAAACAAGTTTTCATTTGAAATCTAGTTTTAGGATAACCTTCCTTAATTTCTTTGAGAAACACTTTCAATAAAATATTTTGATAAGCAATTGAGATGTTTGAGAAAACAATAGATCTTAAAATTCTTATAATAACGAAACTTCAAAGCTTTTGGATTTTTAAGAATAAACCACATATTTTCCTAGCATTTTCTTGGTTTTCATTTTAGGGCCTTTTGCTCACTAAGGTTATACAATTGCATCATTCCCTTCTTAACCATCCTGATATCAAATCTTTGTCCACATATTCATCTTGTCCATTTTACATAAATAGGGGCTTGCATAGCCTTTTACATGCCACTCTAGTAACCCAAAACAAAACCATTTTATCAAATAAGCTTATCGGATTGGTCATCCTTAAACCCTTTTTTAACAATATCCATAGCACCCATTCTTTTTATAAAATTCATCTCTAATAAGTTAAATTCTCATAATCACTTATGATAATTGTTTATATCCCATTGTAAGTTAAATTCTATCCCAAAAATCTGAAATTTAACATTTATTTTGATTTATTTCTCAATCTGTCCTTAATGCTAAAATCAGACACACTCATCTCTCTAATTTTTGAATCGTAATCAAATCAAGGAATTTAAGTCTAAAATTTCTATCATACCTTAATAACTACATGAATTAACCAAAATAAATATTTTTAATACAATACGTGAAGTATTTATTTTTATTTTGGTATTTTTACTATGCTAGATAGTAGCATCAATTTTTAGATGATTTAAATCATGTTAATTATTAGGTATATTTATACCCTTCATAAATCAATTTTTATTTTGGTCGAGTGTTAGTCAACATGCATTCCATATCATATAAAAGTTTCAGCTTAAAATTTCTTGTATTAAAGTTATTAAAAATCATTTAGTTCAGCTGATCCTGACACCCGTTCAACCTTGTTCAGGTTGATTTTCTCAAATATTTAATTTACAACTTGCTTATCCTTTTAAGCTAAAAATTCGGTTGTTCCTTAATCTCTTTGTCATGAGGTCTCACGCAAAATTTTATGCTAAAACCCATTCATTTTCTATTTGGTTCATATTTTTCTTTCCTATTCTAGATTCAATGCATCTGCACATATCCATGTGATTCATTTCACTCTTGTAAGTATTAATACATAATCTATATGAGGGTTTAGTTTGCTTAATCATTCATCAAGCATTCAAGGAGATATTTACCCATGAATTTAATATTTATAACCATCTTTACATTAATCATTAACCAAACATGATTTAGGTTAACATATATGAATAAAAAATGCATAATACTTACCTAAATTAAACATAAACATAGGTAAGATTTATTGAATCTTTTTTCTCTTCTTTCTTCTTCCTTTTTCTCCTTGCTTGGCCTGCTTAGCTGCTGCCCTTTTGTAGAGAAATTTTTCTCTCCCTTCTCTCTCTTCTCTCTCTCTCTCTCTCTCTCTCTCTCTCTCTCTCCTTTTCATGTTGGAATGTCGAACTTGCTACCCACTTTCCTCATCATTTCCTCCTTTCTTGTTGCCCAAGAAATACCTTTCTATTTTTTTATTTTATAATTTTTAAATTCCAAAAATATACTCATATGGACGTCCCATGTGCTCCCCATCATATACATCGTTTCTAATTTTTGGGGCCCACATTTGCCACATCTTTTAAGGGTAAATTAATGCCCTCTTATCCCTCGATGTGTTGGTCAATTATCACCCAAGTAAAATACATCATTATCTTATTTTAAAAATATAAAAAATCTGCTCATTTATGAGCACGTTGCTGTCTACTATTTGCAATGTCAATGAAGCTTACTTTTTGACAATTTTTGCCATGAAATTCCACTTTAATTTATGGCCATGTACTTACCCTAGGTGCATAGGTAACTTAGATGCTCATTTAGCATCTTAAAAAGATCAAAAAATTCAATGTATATAACACCATCAGCGTCCCACCATGTGCCACCACACCTTGCCTCTTTGAGGCTATAGGCATAGACATTAATTGTTGCATTAAAGCTCTTGATTATTCATGGACTTTAGCATTTTAGGTAATTCATAAAATCTACTCAAAATTACCCTTGTGTGGCACCTCATATATGCCATTAAGCATGCATTTAATCCCTTATCTTTTACATAAATGCTATGGTACTTTATGGTGCACAAAGTCAAAGCTATGCACCTTTTCCAATTAAGCATATTTCTATGATAATTAACTTAATCCAATCATTTCATAACATTAACCGTATAATTTTATCCACTTATTTCAAGTTTCATCTCAATACGACTTTTCTATCTCAAGTTATAACCATTTGAAATTAACCTTTGAGTTTGAGATGAAAATAAATAATTATTATTTTAATCCCATCATATTTTCTTTAATCCAATTCATCCATAATATTGAGCCCATAAATATGTGTCTATCTGTCAAATTTTCTTTCAATCTGCCTTATAGGCGTCAAGTTATGAATTTTCTAGCATTTTCCTCTTTAATTCCATAATTATCATTCTAATTTCCATTGATCGAATCATGATAATTAAAATAATTATTCATGTAACATTAGCATTTTCTAATCCTCATTAAGCCCCTTTAGTCATATTGACTCACATTGGGCTAGGGCGATTACTCTTAATCAACATTCTTAATCACAACCCTAATTGCAAACTATCATTAAATCATAAAAATCATTAATAAATCAACTAATTCACACTGGAATCATAAATTTAGTTTAAATGTACTTATATGAGGCCTACTTGGATCTAGATATCACAAAATTAGAGCAAGAATTGTTTAATTCTTGGAGAGTTGAATCATGATGACCAAGTTCTACTCAATTTGGTAATTTTGAAGAATTAAAAGTAGGCAAAATAGTGGTCGAAGTAACTTCGAACATGTGCCTCCCTAGACCTAAAAACTTCTTAGGTCTAGTACAAAAATTCAGAGTCAAAGCTAATGAGGTAGAGACCAACATGGCCTAGGCCGTGTTGAGATGTGTGAAAATGGCCAAGCTGAGTTAAGGCAAACCAAACATGGCCCTAGCCTTGTTACAATGTAGTGAGAATTATGGTTATGAATTATTTATAATGGATATTGATCATTAATTTAATGTCTTGTGTTCTTAATGTTTGCTTGGTGCGTGGGCCCGTACTTTAGCATGATTCTATAAATGAGGTGATGAAACCAAAATGTGAAAATCCAATATACGATCAAGATGTTAAACATAAAAATCTAAGATCATGAAAATATGCATGATGACCTTGAGGAATCCCATGAACTTCCATAGAACTTAATGGATTCTAATTGACTTAATCTCATGAAAATAGGTGGTTAAGAAGATTAGAATACGCCTTATAGGTTTTGAAAGAAGGTGTAAGGATAAAATAGAGATAGTTCTCCTTTAATAATTAATATCCATATTAAATAACTACACCACGAATTTGCTGTAGTTGTTATATATGAAACTCTAAAACCCTAGATGCCCTTTCTCTCAATTTTAACCCTTTGCTTTATACTTGTTGACTCCCTCTCTTTCTTATTTTTAAAATTTTCCCTTCTATTCCATCTAACTATATTATAGTTACTAAAGTGTCTTACAAGCAACATTCTAAGTCCTAAATTCCTTATGGGAATGATGTTTATATGCTGTAATCTATGACTTGTGCACTTGTTGTGAAAAATCGATCAAATATTTTGGCGTCTTTGCCTTGGAATTTAGTCCTACTTTGAATTTTACTATTAAACACTTTCTTTTCCTCTTCTTTATCTATTCTCTTCTTTCTTCTTTATCTTTCTTATTTTTCTTTTTTGAACCTACTAGTTGTTTTACCCTGTCATCGTATGCACCCACATACTCGAAGGTTTGCAAAATAACTATGCTAACCTTGAAATTGGACGTTCTTTCAGGAAAAGAATTTGTGAGTATAAAAGTTAGCAATCCTCTCAAGAGACCATGACAGAACGTAATAATCAAATCTAGCCTTAGCAAGAGCAGGAGGAAGCCCAAACTAAGAACAATAATCGTTCAAGGAGTGTAACTCTAAGCAATTGGAACCGCCCAAAACCTCAAGGTTTTTGGTTATGCATAGTGGAACTAGAAATTGGTGCAAGAAACTTTGAACTCAATCTAAAACTTATTCGGATGGTTTAGTAAGATCAATTTACAGGACTGCCTTCTGAGAACCCTAATGTACACATTCTAAATTTCTATAGCTATGCAACATAATTAAAGTACAAGAAATCCCACATGAGCTAATCCGTCTTCAACTCTTTTTATTTTCTCTTTTTGATAGAGCAAGCGAGTGGTTCTATTTTATGACACCCAACATTGTTAACACATGGGACAAGTTTTCTACGACTTTCTTGGAGAAATTTGTTCCACTTACTAAAACCAAGAAGATTAGGAAAACAATCAACCAATTCGTCTAAAAAGACAGCAAAACTTTATATGACACATGGGAGAGAACGAAAATCTGCAACGCAAGTGTCCTCATCATGACATTTTGCAGGGTGACATTATTGAAAAATTTCTTCAAACAACTCAACAGACTGACTCGGAGTGTCATCAATTCAGATGGTGGATGTTGATTCATGTGCCTTACTAATGAGAAGCCTCTTGAACTCCTTGATAATTTGGCCCTTTATGATTCTCAATACAATGATATCCAAGGAGCTTCTTGGAGAGGTAACAAATACGACATTGAATCCATGTAGTCCATTCATGCTAAGTTGGATCAAATTTTACAACAAAAGAAGCAGAAATCTATAGACTGTGGCACATCTTCCTCTCAAATTTCATGCGAGATCTGTGAATTATGACACTACAAGTTTGAGTGTAGCTTTGTCATCTAGGACACCACAAGAAAGCAAGCTAATGTAGTTAAAAACTAGTACAATACTTGCACATATGGTAAACCCTACTCAAGTGCTTATAACACTAAATGGAGAAACTACTCCGATTTCCCTTGGATAAACCAATCAAATACCCAAAACTATGCTTAAAATAACAAGTCACATGGTTTCCAAAGAAAACCTCTCAACCCACCCTCATATCAAACACAACCAGTTATACTTACACCGCATCAAGCACCATCTACTAAGTCTATGCTAGAGAGTATTATACTCATGCTCAAGAAAAGCAATAAAGAAATAAACCAAGTAAAAACTCTCATGAAATTACTTGAGGATCAAATTGCATAACAAGTCACAGCCTCGTCCCATAGAGACCAGGGAAAACTCTCTAGTCAACTTGAAGTAAATTTTAGGGAACAAGTGCAAGTAGTCAATTTACGATTGGAAAATAAATTGATCCACCTTAACTATCTCAAATTGATGCTAAAAAAGAGAATGAGTAGGTATAGAAGCAAGAAGAGGAGCCACAACTCGAACCAGTGGTGGAGAAGCTCTACGAATGCCACCTCCTTACCAACCTCCTCTTTCCTTCCCTCAAAAGCAAAGACAGGCCCAACTTCAAAAGCAGTTCGAGAAGTTTGTTTTAACACTCAAGAACTTGTCAATTAGTGTGCCATTCATGGACATGATCTCTCAAATGCCCACTTATGCAAAATTTCTAAAAGAGATGTTGTCCTATAAAAGAAAGCTCGAGGAGTACAGAACCATTGCACTTACTAAAGAGTGTAGCTCCATCCTTCAAAATAAGCTATCTAACAAGCTTAAAGATCCTTGGAGCATTTTCATTCCTTGTGTTCTCGGAAATGTTTAGATCAGCAAATCATTATGTGATTTAGGAGCCAATGTAAGTCGTATTTGTCTCTCCATCTGTAAAAAATTAAACATGAGTGATCCCAAACCTACCTCTATGTCACTTCAACTTGCCAATTGATCAATCAAATTTGTAATCGATATCCTTGAAGACATACCTGTGAAAGTCAACAAGTCGCTAATTCCCATTGACTTTGTAGTCCTCGACATGGGGATTGCCAGATCCCAACCATTCTTAGACAACCTTTCTTAGCCACCACTGGAGCCATTATAGATGTCAAGAATGGTCAACTCTTTATAACAGTTGGAGATGAAAAGTGGAGTTTAAACTTTCTGATGCCACTAAGCACCCATCAACTGATAATTCCTGCTAATCGACATCATCGACTCCCCATCAGTTGAAGAAAAAGATGACCTAATGGAGGTATGTTTCATTCAAGGTGAAATAATTGAAAATGATAATCTAGAACTTTCTGCTTGTGTAGCTCTCTTGGATAAAAGCCCTCTTTTTTCATTTGCTACCATTCCATAATGCGAGAAACTGGACATAGAGGCCACCTCACTGACATCAACATAACTAAAGGAAGAAGCACCTCGGGTAGAACTCAAATGTTATCTTAACAATCTTAGATATGCATTCCTTGGCCCTAATTCCACTTATTCTATCACAATAAATATCAATCTCTTTAAATCCTAATCTAATGCTCTTCTAACTGCACTTAGACAACATAAGAAGGCAATTGGCTACTGCATCAATGACCTACCTGGTATAAGCCTTTCTCTATGTATGCATAGGATCTTCATGGAGATGATTGCAAAATGAGTATTGACTCCTAAAGGCGTCTAAACCCTAACATAAAAAAGTAGTGAATTTTTTTTTTTAGATTACTTGATGCTAGAATCATATACCTTATCTCAAGTAGCAGCTGGGTAAACCCAGTACATGTGGTACCAAAGGAAGGAAGCATGACTATTGTAAAAAATAACAAAAATGAACTTATACCAACCAGGACATTCACAGGTTGGCAAATGTGAATTGATTAATTCAAGCTAAACACTGACATCTAGAAGGATCACTTTCCTTGCCTTTCATTAATCAGATGCTTAAATGACTAACCAACCACTCTTACTTTTGCTATCTAGATGAGTATTCTAGTTATTTTCAAATTCCTAGTCACCCATGGGACCAAGAAAAGATGACGTTTACCTATCCACATGATACTTTTGCATACCGACTCATGCTATTTGGACTCTGCAATGCAACTACCAATTATCAAAGTTGCATGATGGCCATATTTTCTATTATATTCAAAATGTTATGAAAATTTTTATGGATGATTTTTTTGTTTATGACACCACTTTTGAATCATGCTTAACTAATCTGTTTAAGGTTTTACAGAGGTGTGCAGAGACCAATCTAGTTTTAAATTGGGAAAAGTGTCATTTTATAGTACATGAGGAAATTATTTTGGGACACCTAGTTTCAAATAGGGAAATCGAAGTTGACTAGTGAAAATAAAAGTATTTAAAAATTACCACCACCTAATTCGATCAAATGAATATGAAGCTTTCTTAGACATGCTAGTTTTTACCGATATTTATCAAGGATTTCTCTAAACTTGCTAAACTCCTAATTAATCTACTTAACGAAGATGTCCTTTTTGATTTCTTTGACGATTGTCTGAAGTTGTTTTGCAGGTTAAAGAAGCTATGGCCACTGTGTCGATTATGCAACCACTTGACTGGAGCCTGCAATTTGAGATCATGCGTGATATAAGCAACCATGCAGTTGGGGCAATTTTGGATCAACGGAAGGACAACAAGCCAGTGGTGATCTATTATGTAATCAAACTCTGGATGATGCCTAAGTCAACATACCATAACTGAAAAAGAGTTATTACTTGTCGTTTTTGCAATTTATAAGTTTCATTCTTACATTGTAGGTTCGAAGGTTATTGTTTACACTGACCATGTGATAATTCACTACTTTCTTCGTAAGAAGGATGCCAAACTGAGGCTGATATGCTGGATCTTATTGCTGTAAGAATTCGACCTCAAAATTCATGACAAGAAGGGCACAGAGAATGTGATAGTTGACCATCTTTCTAGACTACCATTTACTAAGGATATTGATTTAACTAAAGATGATTAAATTATTGAAAAATTTCCTATTTAATTTCTGTTAGTACTGAAGCAAAGATGCCACTCACAAACATTTTCTAGGTTGAACTGTTTGATGTTTAAGGCATGGATTTCATGGAATTGTTCTCATCATCATTCAGCAACCAATACATATTCCTTATGGTCAACTATGTAAACTGGATGGTTAGAGGTGATTACTTCTCCAACAAATAACTCACGAGTCGTTGGTAAATTCTTAAAGCGCAACATCTTTACCAAATTCGGTGCACCACAAGCAATCCTAAGTGACGGAGGATGTCACTTCTGCAATAAGCGAATGGAGTAACTGCTCAAGAAATATGAGCTCACACACAAAATTGCCATCCCATACCACCCACAAACAAGTGGTCAAGAAGAAATTTCAAACCATGAGATAAAAAACATTCTTGAAAAGATCACGTCCCACTCATTGTGAGATTGGTTGAGGCAACTTGACGACAGTTTCAACGCGTATAGAACTGCGTTTAAAACCTTGGTTGGGACAACACATTTTCCACTTGTTTATGGAAAATCCTATTATTTACCTATTGAACTTGAGCATAAAGCATATTAGACAATTAAATTTCTAAATTTTGATTCCAAATCTGTAGGAGAAAGGCATTTTCTTTAACTAAATGAGCTTGACGAGATGAAATTCGATGCCTATAAGAACATTAAGCTGTACAAAGAGAAAACAAAATACTAGCATGATAAGCACATTAGACAAAAGGTAATTAAAGTCAACAACCTAGTTTTACTCTTTAACTCACATTTAAATTATTTTTAGGTAAACTAAAGTCAAGATGGATAGGATTGTTCAAAGTCTTACATGTTTTCCCACATGGAGTTGTTGAAATTTGGAGAGAGAGTATTAGTGCATTAAATGTCAATGGACAGTGGCCCAAGCCTTATTTTGCAGGAGAACCAATTCTAAAAGGAGTTATTTACTCGTTCTCTAAAGTCACACCAACTGATTGAACCATAGAAGTCAAGTTGAAGACCTTAAACCCAGCGCTGTGCGGGAGACAACCTGTGTTCTTCTTGATTTTAAGGAAGTTTGAGTTTTTCTTTTCTCTTTTGATTTCTTTTTGAAGTTGGATACTTTATAATTAGAAGCTTCATTGATTTTTTTTAAGGCATAAATGAATATGTGATACTACTTAAACAACTCGAAATTTCAACTCATCAATGTTGGCCCCGAGTTAATGGCAAAACCCAAGAGGGGAGGGGTGAATTGAGTTCTTAAAAATTTCTTTGATAACTTAAAAACTTAATCCCTTGAAAGTTTAATCCCCTTGATTGAAGAAACGAAATAGAAAGTAATATAATGTAGAGAGTAGAAATATAAATCAAGCAGACAAGATTTTATAGTGGTTCGGGCAACCTTCCTACTCCACTCTTTCAAGCTCACACTCCTTGTGACTTGGGTTCTACTATTGTATTTCCCAAATACAATTAGAGCCACTGCTTTCTTCTAGATTTCAGCTCTAGGGGGCTTCAACAAATCTCAGCACAAGTAGGTGATGAGTTCCACTCCAATCACACACTACTTTGCTTACACTTGATCTTAGTTCCTTAAACTAAATCAAGTTCAATACAAACAAATGAAAGAACGAAAGTATCTACATGTTACAGTTGTGTAGAAGCAGTTTGTCGCAGAGAAGAACTCGTAGAATTGGCTTTGAAGATTTAGAAGTTGAGCTCTTGCAGTTTGAAGGCAAAGTTCTTCTTCTTTTGATTGACTTGATCTCTTTAAAGCTCTTATAGATGGGAGTTAAGCACACTTTGTGATTTTCAGCTACTTCCCTCGTCCACAATGACTGCCTTTTATAATTTTGGAGGGAATCCAAACGTTTGAAGGTAGGTGGCGTGCATTAAATGCGCCAACATTCGAATAATTTCTGATCGTTGCGACCCAAGTTGCAGGCGGAGTCGACTTCGGGTGCGACTTCGCCCAAGTCACAGATGGAGTCGACTTCGGGTGCGACTTTGCCTTTCCGTAGAGTCTTCAAGTTCTAGGTTGGGTAGACTTGGGCATCGACTTGACCTAAGTCGCAAGTGTAGTTGACTTCTGTGTGCGACTTCACTTCGTCAGTTGGCTTGATGAACTTGAAAATTTCTGGAATGCTTTGTTTTGCTTAGGCTTCTCCATTCCTTTAGTACTTTTGCATTTTTCATATCTTCTTGGATCACTGTGTCTTCTTTTTAACTTGCTTTCATTTGCTCCAAGTTTTGTAAACCTTGAATCCATGAGATTTGAATAATGTAATCTTGAACAATCTTCTTGGTTGAGTTCATGCATCTTGCTTGAACTTGGATTAGTCTTCAAATGTTGTAGACCTTGTGAATCTTGGAGAGCTTGAAAACTTGTATGGTTGATTTGCCTTTGATTCATGCACCTTGCTCTCTTTTGATATTAACCTTCATATCTTGAATTCCTTCATCTTGGAATATGTTTGAAGCTGTGCCTTGGACTTGAGAAACTCAGGTTGATAATGAGCTTGTACTCTTGATTTGGTCTTGAGAAAACTCAAGTTGATCTTGGAAATGGGCTTGAATCTGAATCTTTGAACTTTGAAAACCTCAAGTCGAACTTGGGGTCAACTTTGTCTGCGACTTCACCCAAGTCGCAAACCGAGTCGACTTCGACTGCGACTTCGGTATTTTTTTGCTCCAAATTCAACTATGGAGTGTTTTTGCCATCTGAAGTCGATGTTGGAGTCGACTTCGTTTGCAACTTGGCTTTCCAAGTCACAAGTGGAGTCGACTTGGCCTGCGACTTCACTTGCTCTCCTTCTAATTTTAGCTCTGGAAGGATTTGACTCCTTGAAGTCGATGTTGGAGTCGACTTGGGGATCGACTTGGCCTTCCATGCTCTATTTTCTTCAAATGTATATGCCTTAAACACTTCCACAAACATGTTAGTAGCCAAGACTTACTCAAATTAATTTGTTAATCATCAAAACATAGATTTAGCTTGTTTTCCACATATTTCCAACAATCAACACCAAAAAGAGGGAAGTATTCTCGCCTTTATAATTTTCTGCATTCTTAGCATTCAAAGTATGTGCACATTCATTATGTGGAGCTGAACATGGCCAAGGCCATGCTCAGGCTAAGCCAACATAGCCCAGGTTGTGTTGTGGCCTAACTCATTTTAAATCCCAAATGTGGCTCGAGAATTTCAAATGACTCTTCCCTTTCTTGAGCTCTTACGACCCACTCTCTCTTCCTTTTCACAAAATCTTCTTCAATCCACTTTAAACCACTCTAAACTAGCCCAAATCCATTACTTACTATTCTCTTTCCATTTTCCCTTCAAAAGTCCACCCCAAACTCTCACTAATCTCCAATTTCAACCTTGCCAATCATATTGCATAATCCAACATTTTCTATTAAATTCATTGACATCCACTTTAGTTTATCTGGTATATCTCTTATACAATCATACTATATATGAAAAGTTAACTTCTACACCATAGAACCTCCACATAACAAATTTAAGCTTGAAATATACAATTTTAGTTATATCCCAAGGCTCAAAATACCTCAAAAGCATTACAAATCATATCTTCACTATTTTATCAAGTCTGCATCATTTGCATTCACTGGTTATTTGAAAATAGTGAGTATAAAATACTCAATAAGCAAGCATTTAGAAATACAAGTAATTTCATAATCCATTTCATCAGTTGAAAACATAAAATTCTTAAATTTCTTTATGCATGTATCATAATGAAATGAGCGTGTACATGCATTATGACTTATTTCTCATTTGGAAGATGACACGTACCAAGTGATCATCCATCCATCCATAATAACATTTCTGATCTTACATGCTTAACAATGCAGTGAATGAATCATATACACCCTGCTTAACTCCACAGGGTACTTAAAATACCTTCGGCGCACCCTTAAGACCCGAGGTCAAGCAACTGGGATCAATTTTCTCAAAAACATCACCTCCTGTCTCATCCCATGGGGTACTTAATGCATACAAGCATACCATTAATCATAATCATTGCGAGAAAATATGCATGCCATCATAAAATAAACTAGAAAATTTCATTTCAAAGTGCACAATTAAAAAAAAATAAAATAATCATTCATTGATAGATATCCTTTCATAAAATCAAAAAATAAGAATGAATTTTCTTGCCATAAATTCTTTTGAAATAAAATTTGATGGGCTTTCTTACATGCTTAACAATGCAGTGCATGAACCATATACATCTTGCTTAACTCTAGAGGGTACTTGAAACGCCTTTGGTGCCACCTTAAGACTTGAGGTAAGGTGACTGGGCTCAGTTTCCTCAAAAACATCACATCTTGTTTCTTTACAGAGGCTACTTAATGCATATAAGCATACCATGAATCTTGTTCATTTCGAGGAAATATGCATATCATCATAAAATGAACTAAATTTTTTTTATTTCAAAGTGTGCAATTTAAACACATAAAAGAAAAATAAATTAATCATTTGTTGGCAAATATCATTTCATAAAATGAAAGATAAGAACAAATTTTCTTACCATAAAATTCTTTTGAAACAAAATTTTGAAGGGCTTGCTTACATGCTTAACAATAAATGCAGTGCATGAATCATATACATTCTGCTTAACTCCCGAGGGTACTTGAAATGCTCTAACGTCACCTTTAAGACCGAGGTCAAGTGACTGAGCTTAGTTTCCTCAGAAACATTACCTCTTGTCTCACCCCATAGAGTACTTAATGCATACAAGCATGCCATAAATCATGATCATTGCGAGGAATATGCATCACATCATAAAATAAACTAGAAAATTTTCATTACAAAGTGCACAATTTAAACACATAAAAATATTCATTGGCAAATATCATTTTATAAAATTAAAAGATAAAAATGAATTTTCTTGCCATAAAATTCTTTTGAAACAAAATTTTAAAGGGCTTGCTTACCTTTTTCTTTTAACTTTTCTCCATCTTTTCTTTGCACTTTTCTATCATAACGAACAAAGAATATATCTAAGCATATCATGTATGCCAAATTACATGACTACTTATCTTCTCTATATGCCTATTTCTGATTGGCCTTGAAACAAGAAATTTAAGCATTTCTTCTCTTGGACATCTCATTTAAATACGATTCATTCTACACTTGAACAAACCTTTGATTCTCATCCAGGACTTCCATATATTAATTCAACCTAAGGGCATCGTGAAATTAAGTTAATCTCAATCCTATAAGTCTTACATACTTAGAATATATAAATTTCAATCTAACTCATATCTCCATTTCATGTATTATAGGCTATTAAAGCCTTTTCACCATTTGTACTCAAAAATACATTTCGATAAACTTATACATGTATAAATTTTACATTTAACCATAAGGCAAAATAGACCTTAAATGACCTTTATATATTGTTAAAATTAATATAAACTTTACGGATCATATGAAGGGTATGAAATCTTTTCATACAAATAAAATAAGCCCTTTACCAAAAACCTCATCACAATAAGCTACTCCATACATAATCTTATCCTATTTAAGTAGATGACTAAAATCATATATCCCACCAAACACAGCTCATAAATTAAAATAGAAATATTAATTCTTAGGGTCCCTTTCCCTTTCATAAGATTAGTATACAAGTCATCATTATTTATTTATTTCTTAAATTTCTTAATTATAGTTTAAACCCAACTTATTCATGAAAATTTAAAGGTTTTGATCCTCTAAAAAGAATAATCATTTTTTAATAGAAATCATATTCCTTATCATTAAAATTAATCAAACCTATGTCATAGACTTAAAATTTTATCACTGAGGTAAACTTTGTAATTAGTACTTAGAATGGTAATATTAATGCTCACAATCTTACCACAAGTGCACGGGTCATAGATTGTAGTATATAAATATCGATCCATTGGGAATTTGGGACTTAACACGTTAGATCTAAACACTTTGTAACCAAATAAGATAAGAAGAAGAAAGAATAGGAAAAAGAAAAGTTGATTTGTAGAACATATAACAGGGATTAGAAATCACAAGATTTAGAGTACCTAGGATCTAGGATTTTACATATGTCTTCTGCAATGGATACATGGATTATTTATTTAATCCAGATATTATATATTAAATGAGAACTATCCTTAAATTATCCTTGTACCTTCTCTCGAAATCTACAAGGCATACCATAATTTTCTTAACCACTTATGCTCACGGGATTAAGTCAATTAGAATTTATTAAGTTCTGTGGAAGTTCATGGAATTCCTCAAAGTCATCATGCCTATTCTCATGATCTTAGATTTCCAGGTTTAATATTTTGATTTTCGTATATTAGACTTCCATTGCTCGATTCTATCACTTAATATATAGGAATCAATGCTAAAGTGTAGGCCTTCACACTAAGCAAGCATTAAATCATGAGATATTAATTAACTCATAATATCAGTCATAAATAAATCAAACCACAATATCTGCTACATTATATGTATGTTATATCCTAAACCTTAGATTAAGGGTTTAGCCTAGCATGTTTATAATAAAAATTAAATACAAAATAATATTGTATTCACAGTCCATCACAAACAAGACATCTAAATCAAAATAGAAGAAAAAAGGAAAGCTTATTGACTAGAAGCCCAACTCGCCGCCTCTCCTCTTGCCTCGTGCTCTACGCCTTCTCTCACTCTCCGGACATCAAACCAAGCTCTCAGGATGTTCTCCCATCCCCTGGGATGTTCCTAGGAGGTGTTTTTATAGGGTTCTAAAAGGCAACTTGCGTACATAGTCCAAAACAGAATGAGAATTACACATGAATAGTGCAACACATGAACAGTAACTATGTATGAATAGTGTCTTGCTTGAAATGTAATTTTGTTTTAGATTTGAGTCTTGAATTTGTAATTTACTCCCGCTTTCATCGACACTTATTAATTTGTCCATGTTTTATACAAAAAATTGCACGTATTCCTCCTGTTTTGCCCAAATTAGTCAATCGTGAGTGTTTTATGTTTTGTAAAGCTAAATCAATCAAAATATGATTTAAAGTATCTTAATCACTCAAATTCTTCTCCATTAATAATCAAAATTCATAATATAAATATGACTCAACAAATAACATATTAAAAATAAAGTTAAAGGGTGATTTGAACTAGTAATATCAAAATTCACTAACAATTGCTCTCTCCAATTTTGTAGTCTTGTTAGGTTTGATAGCTTTTAATATTAAAATATTTAAACTAAGTTTCTATGCTTATGTCTCCTTAACCCTTAATCTTATTACTGAATCATCAAATCTTATTTGGTGTAACTTGAGTTATACTAAATTGATAATACATAAATTGATTCACCTTGTTTTGTACATATATAAAAAGCAGTTTACTAGAAACTTTTCTACTAAGGTATGCGGTAAATATCCTTTTAAAAATTATATTAAATTATGATCGATTGAATTTTAAAGGTTGAAAATTTATATTTATATCACATATAAATCATTAACATCATCATACCCTACTTTGATAATCAAATTATGGTTAAATTAAATCATTAAGGGTCGCACCTAGCTTTCCAGCAAGGTGCTGAAAAAGTCTGTCTTGCATCCTAAAATGACCCTCTAAACATCATTATTTTGAAAAACTTTCAATATGAAAGTTGTAGATCTCATTTTTCTACTCAATTTTGATATTTACCCATCAAATTATATTTTAATTTGATGAAGATATTATTGATTTACTAAAACATCTCTAAAAAGCATCGTCTTTAAGATGCTTCTACTAAAATAATTAAATAATCATAATCTAACCTTTATAATCATGATCCAAACCATTCTTTTGAAAGAAAACTAGCCCAAATATATAGGATAAATAAGAAAAGGTTTAAGATCATTACTTTTTTGCTAATCTCTCTTGTCTACCACTACTAATTTGCTCCTTTCCTTCGTTTCTTCTCCTTTCACCCACCCTTGCTTGTACATCCGAATTTCTCACCTAAGTACACTATTTATAATCATAATTTTTCTTTATTTAGTGTGTGGGATTAACTCTTGGATAAGCTAGGATATGCTGTACTTAGCTTTTTGATAAGTGCCCTTAAGTTTGTACTAATGGGAGAGCTCCATGTGCACATTAATTGAATTTGTTCCATCCCATATGGCTAGACCTTATCTTGCCATGTTGCAAATCCATTGCATCAATTTTCTCACTTATCCATATGGAATTATCTTTAATTGATGTGCCATATGAATCTAGCTCAAATTTACTTATTATAGTTTATGATGGCCCACTTGTGATGCTCTCAATTGATGTGCCTAAGCTGAAATCTATATTGATCACTGGATTTTCAATAATTTTTAGTTTTATATTTTTCTCCTATACCCATCATACTATATATGGATGAATTTAAAATTCCATATTCTTATTAATGATATAGTTTTTTAAAAATTTATCTAACCATTAACTATATTTTAACAAATTAAATCAAAATTATTTTTATTTCTATCATAGTGCAGAAATTAGGATATACCTTCACTGTTTTCCATATATCTTTCTCATCTTAAGTCCAATTTAGATGATTATTTTTGGGTTAGAAGGTAGCTTCAAGAGCTTTCAAACAACACTAGATTCATATTATTTGGACTTATATATAATATTTTTTGATTTTTAAAAGTAATTTATTATATTGTTTTCTGCTACTTTGAAACTTTACTATAATTCCTATAAAAATTCTAGAATTCTTCTTTTTTAATTTCTAAAAATTTTGAGAAATTTGAGAATGTTTTCTTAATCATCTTTCTTTCATTTAGACTCATTTTTATAATTTTACAATTTTTCATTATTTTTATAGTTTTTGGTTTATTTTTTTATTTTGTTTTAATATAATTCATTGTGATTTCTTCCACATATTTTTCATACAATATATTATTCTTATTAGTTTATTGTCTTATTCATAAAAAAAATATATTTCTTTAATCATATGCTAAATAAAGTGTAGTCTCTACCTAAATTATATTTTAATATAAAAAAGTAAATAGGAGATTATCT
The DNA here is from genome assembly GCA_035584095.1 of Annona squamosa. NCBI lineage: Eukaryota > Viridiplantae > Streptophyta > Magnoliopsida > Magnoliales > Annonaceae > Annona > Annona squamosa. The sequence goes on from JAXCLR010000073.1 coordinate 45,291,549, forward strand.
TACTCGATCATTACATTCTTCCTTCTCGTTCCCTCTCTCCTCCTCCTCTTCTTTCTTCTTTCTTCTCTCTTTTCTTCTTCTCCTCCTCCTCCTTTTTTTTGACCATTTAATTGCTATTAATTAAGTTAATTAATTGTACTTTACGATTATTTCATTCAACAATAGTACTTATCACTGTTTATTTGTTAGTTATATCTTTTCTTACTTAATAATGTTAAGATATTAATAAAATTCTAATCTTAATATTTTAATGGTCCAAAATTTTCCTTTTATATATATTGCATTTTTAGCATTATGATTTAAAAATTACGAGTGTTACAAGAGCACCCACCAGCATGGAAGACCGTTAATAATCAGGTGCTGTCATTTAGGAGAAGTGAATTAACTCTTGCAGGCAAGTTGCTATTTTACTTCAATTCAACCCATCTCATACTATTTACTCATGTTAGTGAAGTTACGCTAAATCGAGTCATTCTCCTCTATGCCATTTTTATAGGCAAATCAATTGCCATGGGATGATTCTTATTCAAGCAAATCTGTATTGATACATGAGTCGCTCGAGGTAGTTATTGGTTCTTGTCCCTCATCACTGGCTTATGCAAGAAAACAAAAGTCAAACAAAATCCAACTGAAGAAGCCTTAAATTGCTTAGTCATTCTTGATGGAAACTTTCTTGGCAAGCATCATTAGGATCCTCCAGCACATGGCATAGAGCCATTGTCTTAGCCCGCTCCTCCCCCAACTAGACCACCATCATAGCTCCCTCTTCATCCCATCGTCACCCTGAGGCTGTGAATGTTAGGCTCAACAAATTAGAGACTTTGATAGCGGCACAAGCATGCTACACATGTTAGGCTACCTAAGCAACAACAGCCTATTTGAGGAGACTCATTGATCATCGAGGCTTGGACACAAGTAGCATGCTTCCATTTCCCTGCACTCCATTGGAGTTTTGAGCATTCCTTATTCCTCCACAGTCCAAGTAAGGCAAGGACAGTGGCGACGATCAAGAGGACCCCACTGCACATCCAAATGATTAGAGGAGTTCCTTGTTCCTTTTTTCATTTTTGTTTTACTTTTTTTTCATGCATTGAAGACGATGTATCCCTCAAGTTTGGGGGAGGCTTTGCTCTCATTCATTCCCATTTGTGTTTGCATAAATCTAGCCTGTATTAATCATTATTAGTAGCCCATATTGATGAATGCTTGCAGTGAAAAAGAAAACCATTAAGTGAAATAGAAAGCATGAGAATTTGAAACTTTCTTACAATGGATATATATTGAATGAGCCTTAATGTGCACAAAATTTTTAAATTTACAAGTAACATGTAAATGTATAAATTAGCCAAGTAGTCAAATTTGTAGCTTTATTCATGCTAGCCTATTCAATGGAAGTGATAAAGGTAACTCTTTGCGTAAATTCCATGCTTGGGCCTAATTGTGTGTGAATGTGAGTTTTCTTGCACATATTTGTTCCCCATTGGACCTATGTATAGATATTTTTAGTTTTCAACCCTTGAATTCATTGTCTTAATAATCTATAGTGTTAATTTATCTATTACTGGAGACTTAGGGTTGAGTTTTATACATGTATAGTATGTCTAAGTAGCATATATTATCCTATTAAGATTTCTATATATATAGAAAAAGGGGGTGGCTAACCTTAGTTGAGTAACTGGGACTTGGCATTTACAAATTTCAAGGTTTACGTATAAAGGCAAGGAAAAGTTAGAATAATAGGGCTTTTTAGCAAAATTATTCATAGATACCTTGAAATATGGTGAGGGAAGCCAAAAAATCTCTCTAAATATCTTGAAATATGGTGCGCAAAGTTTAAGAAATAAAATTTGCGGAGTATTTGTGCAATTTTGTTAACTTTAGGACAAATAGAGTAGATGAATTGATGTTATGATGTGTTCAGATAGTAATTAATTGGAGCTGTTCATCTATGCTTTTTACACCTGTCCTATAAAGCCCTTTTGATCACAAGAACCGTTAGCATGATTGATCTATAGATCTTGACTATTTTGGATTACATTTGCATGTACTTGGTGGGTCAAAATGATAATGCATACCTTGGCATGAGGTTAGTAAGTTTTCATAAAATATTTCACTTATAGATATCTTGGCATTGCACAGTAGAGAGATGAGGCTTCATTACTAATGATTATATCGGGCTTGATTGTTTTATGTTAGGGACATGACATTTTTATAGTTTCTCTGTGTTGCTATAAGACAAATGAATAATAAATTAAACACAATCTATGTTTTGATGATTAACAACTCAATTTGAGAATTTCTAAGGTACTAACAAGTGTTTAAGATGTTTCAAGTTTGGAATCTTTAAATTGAAAGCATGACAGGTCAAGTCTAAGCTAAGTCAACTTAGGTCAAGTCGATCCCCAAGTCACCTCCAGTATTGACTTCAACAGGCTATTTTTGGACAATGCTGAAATTATGGACTTATGAGAAGGGAAGTCACACTCGAAGTCCACTTCACATGCGACTTGGGCCAAGTCACAACCCAATTCAACTTTGTCAGTAACTTAGATGAACTTTAGGATTCCGATGTTAAGTTGATGAAGTCAAGTCACAACCCAAGTTGACTCCAACATGCTACTTGGGTGAAGTCTCATCTGAAGTTCAGTCATGCAACTTGAGTAAAATTGCATCCAAAGTTGACCCTAGCATTCAATTTGAGCACAAGGAGGTTAAAAATAAGAAGTTTCAAGTCCAATAATAATAAGAAATGATCACACATCCTCATCTTGCCATGATCCAAGATCTAAGTTACAAGTTTATGGAAGATGTTTCAAATAGACCATGACTGAGAACATGATTAAGAAGAACAAAAGTCTATTTTCATAAACAAAAGCATTTAAAGCAACGAAATGAAGAAACAATGGGCATATATCATGGCACTAAGCTTGTAAAATATTAAAAGTTCTAATGAGCAAAATGTATTGTGAAGTCATAACCCTAGTCGACTTCATTTGCAACTTGGGTCAAGTCTAAGACTAAGTAGACCTCATTGAGATTCGAAGACCTCACACCCAAAGTCGACTCCGAGCACTATTTAGATTATAATGGTTGGAAAAATTTAAATGTTGGTGCATTAAATGCGCACCACCTACTTCTAACGTTTAAATTTACTCCCTTTGTATTTAATACTCATCAAATGGAGTGGAGAGGATTAGCTAGAACATTGATTGAGCTTTCACCTTCCAACTCATAAGCATTCAAGTGATCATTAAGTGCTTTATAAGAAGAACTGTGCCACTCATTGAATGTGCTGAAACGCTCTTCTCCAGACTCACCCATATGTTCTTCTTGGAGTTAAAACTGGTTATACACCATTTGTAAATTGTAGATCTTCTATTCTCCATATTTTCATTTAATGAGATTTGGTTTACAAGGGGTTAAATTTAATATACTGATTTTTAAAAAAAAAAAGAACTCAATTCACCGCTCCCCTCTTGGTTTTTGCTATAAACTCGAGACCAACAAGTGTATCAGAATAGGTCTTTAAGTTTATACCAAAGAGATCTTATACAAATGGCATTCCAACAACTTCCACTCTTGCCTTCCGTTAGGGCCAATCTTTCACTATACTACCTCTATTTGATGGCAGTAACTTCGGCTACTAAAAGTTGAGAATGAAACAACTCATTATGGCAACAAATATGGATTCTTGGATTGCCATCGAAGATGGTTTTACATTACCTATAGGTGAGAAAGCCTCCGAATGAACCAAGGAAGAAGTCAAAATAGTAAAGAGTAACGCCAAGGCAATGAATTCTTTATTTTGCGCCTTAAGTGTAGATAAGTATGATAGGGTATCCTCTTGCGTAACCACCAAAGAGATACGAGATACTCTAACCTCAATATATGAGGGCACTTCTCAGGTTCGAGGGATGAGAAATATTTTGATTGAAGAATTAGAACGTTTTAAAATGCTAGATACTAAAAATATTTTTGAAATATTTGTTAGATTTCCAAAAATTATTAACAAATTAAAAGATCTTGGAAATGTAATATTTGAACCTAAACAGGTTATCAAGATTCTAAGAGCCTTACCTGAATCTTGAACCCCCCAAGATAACACCTATTGAAGAATCAAAGGATTTAAACACTCTAAAGTTAGAAGATCTTATCAGTTCACTAATGTCCCACAAGCTAATAAAGAAGAGAAATGAAGAACATTTTAAAGGAAAGATAGTCATTGCATTGAAAGTAACATAAAGCTCAGACTAATCTACTTTCTCCTCTCAGAAAGAACACTAGGAGATTGCACTATTCACAAGAAAGTTTAGAAAGTTTGTGACAAAAGGAAAGAATTTTAGCTTCAAAGGATTCAAAGAAAAAAGTTGAAGAGAAAATAAAAAAGAAGTAACCAAGTGTTTTAGATGTGGAGGAGTAGGACATATGCAAGCCCAATGACACTTTGTAACCAAATAAGATAAGGAGATGAAAGAATAGGAAAAAGAAAAATTGATCTATAGAACGTAGAATAGGGATTATAAATCACAATATTGAGAGCACTTAAGATCTACGATTTCACATACGTATTTTGCAACAGATACGTGAAGTGTTTACTTAATCTAGATATTATGCATTAAAGGATAACTATCCCTAAATTATCCTTGTACCTTCTCTCAAAATTTGTAAGGAGTACCATAATCTTTTTAACCACTTATTCACATGAGATTAAGTCGATTAGAATCCATTAAGTTTTGTGAAGTTCATGGAATTGCCCAAGGCCATCATGCCTATTCTCATGGTCTTAGATTTTCAGGATTAATATCCTGATTTTTGTGTGTTAGATTTCCACCTCTTGATTCCATCACCTAATATATGAGAATCATTGCCAAAGTGTAGGCCTTTATACCAAGCAGCTATTAAATCACAAGATATTAAATTAACACACAATATTAGTCAGAAATAAATCAAACCACAAATCGTATACTACATCTTAAACTCTAGATCAAGGGTTTAGCCTAGCATATTTTAATAAAATTCAAATACAAAATAATATTATATTCAAAATCTATCACAAACAAGACAACCAAATCAAAATATAAGTAAAAAAGGAAAACTTATTGATTGGAAGCCCCGATAATGTCTTGACCGTCTCAAGCAACTTGCCACCTCTCCTCTTGCCTTATGCTCTATGCCTTCTCTTGCTATCTAGACCTTAAACCAAGCTCCCAGGATGTTCCTAGATACCTTATATTCCCACAAGTGTTTATATAGTGGTGAACAGTGCGCATGAATAGTGCAACACATGAATAGAAACTACATATCAATAGTGCCTTGCTTGAAATGTAGTTTTATTTCAAATTTGAGTCTTGAATTTTCAATTTACTCTCATTTTCATCAACGCTTATCAATTTGTCCATGCTATATACCGAAATTGTACGTATTCCTCCTGTTTTACACAATTTAGTCAATTATGAGAGTTTTATGCTATGTAAAGCTAAATCAATTAAAAAATAATTCAAAATACCTTAAACACTCATATTCTTCTCAATTTATAATGAAAATTCATAATATAAATGTGACTCAACAAAACTCATTCCATACATTCGTCCTTGAGCTGAAACTAACTCTACACCATTTATAAAATGTAGATCGCCTTTTCTATTCTTTCCATTGTGATTCCCTTTGATTTGGTATTAGAGACCAAGTTCAAGTGAAGGCAGTGTAACTTGTAACCTACTTGTGTGAAAGTTGTAAAGGCTCCCTGGAGCTAGAATGTAGAAGAGTGCAAGGGCTCTAGTTGTAATTTTATTGATATAGTGGAACCCTAAACACAAAAGTGTATTCTTGGAGGAGTAGAATAGTTATCCCCAACCACTATAATCTTGTATGTCTATTTTTATTGCTTTTATTCTCCATGTTTTCATTCAAGCGAATTTGGTTTACAAGGGGTTAAATTTAATACACCAAAAGAATTTTAAAAAGAACCCAATTCACCCCTCATCTCTTGGGTTTTCTCATCTCTTGGGTTTTGACATAAACTTAGGACCAACAATATCTTTACAAAAGTAGGGTTATTATTGCCCACACTTATTTTGAAAGCTAGTTGACAAATAATGCATAAATTTGCACTAGTTTGCATTAGTTGCATTCTTTTTCTAGTTTTCACAATTTGCACATCTTAAGCATATTTTGCATCATTAAAGCAATTTTGAATTCATTCATTCATGTAGGAGTGCATTATTTGTCTCAATTTTCATTGCAAAAAAATGAGGAAAGTGAAGATCCAAGGCTCAAGGACGGATGGAAACAAGGGAAGGCTTTAGGAAGCAAAGTTCAACTTGGTTAAGCAAATGAACTGGCGCCCTGACACCAATTTTTTGAAGTCCTAGTGCCAATAACCGACATACCAGAAGCTACAGGAACTTTCTTGGGGAGTAGAAGCATCCAAAGAGTTGGCACACTGGTGCCAACTACTCGATGCTACGGCACCACCTCACATGTGTGAAGTTTCTGCACATGTTTTGTGCTAGTTTAGTGAGAGGGTATATATAATCATTTAGGGTTTGAGAGTAAGCACTTGGAAAGCTCGTGGAGGCAGTCACATGATGAGAAAAAGAAGGATTTCAAGATCATGACAATTTGGAAGTGGAGAATCATCTTGTGTGGTGGAAATCGGCAAGTTTCACATCTTCTTTCTTATTCTTTACTTATTTATCTTATTCTTATGTGCTGAGGTGTCTGTAGACATGGTTTTGAAATGATGTTTTTGGGTGAAAACTCCAAGAGATGGGAGATTGAGATGATTTGATTCTTAAACTATGTTGATTTAGTTCCTTTTACTTTGATTATCAATATATAGTTGTTGTAGACTTGTGTTATGTGGATTTACCTTTGTATATAGTGCTTATGCTTTTTACAAGCTTAGCTACCTTTTACGATGATTTAATAGCTGAATTCATACTTGGAAAAGGTGGATTCGGGTGAGATTCACATATAAAGCACAGGTTCCAGTCCTATTGGTGTTGAATGTTAACAATGATAGGAATATACCTATTAATCATATGTAATCTTGAATAGATTATGAGCTAATTGATCTTGGATACTTGTTTGCATGGAAACGTAGCAATATGATATGTGGGGATTAGGTTTATAAACATTGGGAGACACATATAAACATATATGAATCTAGGTTAGTAAATCTCTACACAACTAATTGGAATGGAACCAAATTAATATGGTTTAGAGTTAAGGATTCTAGATTTTTCATCTACCATAATTAAATTAGAGAATCCCCACTCATTTTTGCACAACCCGCTAGCCCTTAACTTATTTTATTTTTTGTTAACAGTTAATTTCCATTCAAATAATCATTTAAACTATCTACCCACCTAAGGCAATTGAATTTCGAGACATAATTAGTTTAACCTAGTCTTCAAGGGATTGACACTCTATTTACACTTTATTACTTGTACGACATATATACTTGCATTAAAACAAGTATTTAATCAGATATATACACAACTCATTAATTTGTACCTTCTAGACCTAAGCAACATAAGCTCTAAATGCTTACTAAGCCAAATGGACCAAGAGAAGGGTACCAAAGAGATGAGTTTTATTTAATTAATTTTGCTGGTATATCACAAAACAAAAGCAAGGAACAAGCAGTTCATGGATAGTGGTTGCTCAAGACATATGATAGGAGACGAAACACTATTCGATGATCTTAAGCTTTATAATGGTAGAACCATTGCATTTGGCAATAACAAGAAAGGTAAAATTAGTGGTAAGGGTACTGTTTATGGTACTTCTAAGGCATACTTAGAGGACGTTCTACTTGTTGAAGGGCTCAAACATAATCTAATGAGTATTAGTCAATTATGTGACAATGGTTATAAGGTTGTGTTTGAATAATTTGTTGAAAATAATGTTTAAAATAAAAAAAAATTGACCAAAGCATGAAGTTTTGATGATTAACAAAGTTAAATTTGAGTATAAAGTGGATACTAATGATTTGGTTGAATGTTTTAAGGAAAGGAAATAGCCAAGTAGATATCCAAGTCGACCTGGACTTCGACTTAGGGTGAAGTCGATTCCAAAATCGACTCCATATTCGACTTCAAAACAGACCACACAGCCAAATTCAAAATGGAAAGAAAAGCAGGTGAAGTCGCAGGCCAAGTCGACTCCACTTGCGACTTGGGAAGCAAAGTTGCAAACGAAGTCAACTCCAGCATCGACTTCAGACGGCAAAAACACTCCAGAGCTGATTTTGGGCCACAAAAATGCCGAAGTCGCAGACGAAGTCGACTCCAGTTGCGACTTGGGTGAAGTCATAGACGAATTCGACCCCAAGTTCGACTTGAGCTCCTCAAAGTTCAAGAATGCAGATTCAAGCTCATTTTCAAGATCAACTTAAGATTCTCAAGTCCAAGGCAAAGCTCC
>JAXCLR010000073.1:45301307-45312393 GCA_035584095.1 Annona squamosa
TTAATTAATTTAGGCTAAATTAATCCTAGCCATTGGTTGATGATGATCATGATCTTAAACCATTGATTTGGTCAAATTCTCAGCCACCCTAGCCTGCCATGCCCCTGCTGCAGCTGCCATTTTATTTAATTTTTAATTTTTGATTATTTATTTTATTCAAAAGTCAAAACTAGATTTAATTAAAAGTTAAGCTACTTTTTCGATCTCTATTTGACGCTTCATTTTGACTTTTGATTTGTGATTTTCATCACATCTTAACCCATTCACCATGTTCATCATGAATTTTTAACCATTCATAAAAAATTTCATCGAATTTCGACACCCGAATTGCAAATTATGAATTTTTTCTATTTTTCCACTAAAATCCAAATTTGTATAAAATAATAAAAAGTAATGCTATTTTGTCTTGTAGTGATTAAATTCTTATTTTGTCTTTTTATGATTGGGTTAATCCAAGTGATTAACTCTTAATCACGTGTCTTAATCCTCAGTTACTATTCACGTTCACTATTCACATGGGTTAAATTCTTAATTATATTATTTTAACCTCTAGTACACATATTTGCAAATGTAACATATTTCATCAATTTTATTTATCATAAAAATTAGTATAAAAATTTATGTACTATTCTAGGATTGCGGGTTTCACAGAGAAGAAGAGAGTAGTAGAAAGGAAAGCAAAATTTTGCTGGCGACGCTCACAAGTGTTAGCCAGGGCGACAATGGTAATGCCACGGTATGATAGCAAAGAAGACACTATTGTCATAGATAGAATGATAAAAATAGAAAAGCAAAATGAAAAACAAATAGATTTAAGATTTATAAAATACATATGTCATTTCCTAACGAGTTGGAAATGGGTTGATGACTTAAATAGATTAAGCGGGTACATGGGTTACTAAACAGGTTGACGGGTTGTAAAATATTAACCCTAATCCGTTTATTTATTTAAATAGTCAAACAAGTTTGTGGATTATAAACCATTTATTTTAAAATGTCAATCTAAACCTATTTATAAACGGGTTGGATGAGTAGGTTGATGGATTAACCATGACCATTAACACCCCTAACTAGGACTATTAATCTAATCAAGTATAATATATAACACTTTCTTTTTCACTTGTCTTCATGAAGAGGTCATTTGTAACTTAGTTCTCATTAGTTCTATACATGTAACTTAGTTCTCATTAGTTGTATACATAAATATTTTTATTGACATAAAAATTTGTATTATATAAATATTAATTAGATATGGATGTTGATTATGATAAATATTACATGCTTTTATGTAACCTTATTCTTTTTTTACACCCTTGATGATTGTTGGGAAATCTAATTCATCCATCATGTTGACATCATTTATATTATCATGAAATTTTTATTTTATCTATTTAGTATCATTGTGCATGAGTCTCATCTATAGAAATGTAAAATGAATATAATAAAATGATTTAATATTAAATATCAATTTTAAAGTTGTATTTTTAACATTTAAACTATCTAAAATGTAATACTCATGTGGATAAATAGTTCTACAAAATATTATTACATTCTAATGGATATATAAATAGATATAAATATTTTTCACAATTTACACAAATATACATGGTTTAAGCAAATATGGCTGCAGCGTTTAGACTTTGATAAAACTTGGTTTTCTTAGCTAAATAAATGATGTTATATATAATGGATGGAATAAATTTTTTATCAACCATCAAAATATTTAAAATAAAGATGGTTACATGGAAACACATTTTTGTAACCAGGCAATTTTCAATCTTATATAAGAAAGGATTAGCGGGAGCAAGAAATTAAATTATAATCAATAGAAACAAAATAAAGTGATTGCAAGTTGATCTTGAGCCATTGGGCTATTTTTTATTTGCAATGAATTTGGCCGTTGGAATTTGTTATTGGGCCAACGTGCCCGATTTTCACAACAAATTGGTTTCTTGCTAAAACATTATTTTTAGCAATGTTCAAGTCTCGTTGCAGAAAAAGTCTCATTGCAAAATAATTTTAGAGACGGCTCTCAGCCGATGTCAGTTTCATTGCAAATGGCAATTAGCAATGAGACAAAAAAAATTTTTTTAAAAAAAAAACTGCTTATTTTGAATCGAGACATAAAAAATAACAAGTAGAGAAGTTATAAGAAACAATTAGCTGTTTCCATGACCATATGTTACTGACAACAAACATCTGTTAACCACAACAAAAAGCATGAATATGATCTATCACAACTTTTGGGTCTCAATAAACATCCGGAAATATTGGAAAAGATTTGCATGTCTGGTCTTCTTCGAGTTGGTGGAGTTAGCATCATGCGACGCCAAATCACCACAACCAAAATATCAAAAGAAAAAAAAAAAAAATCCGACTCCAAGAGGGGGCCCTATAAAAGACTAGAGGAGGAGAAAAAGGACATCCACCCATTAGCTAGTGGTTGAGAAATTTTTAAGTTGGAGGCTATGGCCAGCAATTAAGTTCATGCATCATTCATCATTGGATAAAACTGTGCCACTTTAACCTATTTACATAATAATATTCCTTATTGTCCAAGCTCTCTTTTTTCTTTTTCCTTTTTTTTTTTTCTTTTTTAGAAAATGCGATGTGGCCGCACATCAATGTTAGAATGGAAGGTTCTGGTTGGTCCTGGCCTTTTGTTTCGTTCGTGATTTTCTGGCTGTAATCAAGTAGAAAGTTGAGATGGATTTTGAAATGGAATGGCTGATAAAGTGGTTTTGATTCTCTCAGTGTAAGAGCATGACTAGAGGGAAGAAAGTTAACAACACCACAAAGTGGTTGTCGGTATGTGATATTCTAATAACTAAAGCATCTCATAATGCTTTAAAAGACATGATTAGTCATTGAAAGTGCATGTTGATATCAGTATTGAAAATGTTGCTTGAGTGATGAGGAGATGGGGAAGATGCTTACACATCAAAAGAAATAGGCCTGATGTCTAACACGTCGCCACCACACGTGTAAAAGATTCTCTTTAAAAGTTTTAATTACCATCCATTAATTAATTAATATTAAGCATGCTTTTGACCAAACGAAAAGGATAAAGTAGCTAGGAAAGAAAATTTTTGTAAATGAAAGCTAATAATAGTGTTTATTTATATTTACTTATTTTAGTTAAAAAAATCAAATACATTAGAAACTCACACGTCCAAAAACTCTAAAATTATAAATTATTTGAGATTATACAAATATGTAATAATTAAACTTTGAAAAATAAAAAACATACCCTTTCTGATATATCAGTCTAACTCCGGGCAAGTAGCATGCAATGACAACCTCAAATTAAAGTAAAGCAATAAAAAAGATAGGTAATATATTCCATCACATTAGATAACGGGAAAATTAAATTTCCATATAAACACTTAATACATTTCACTTAATGTGCCTAATTTTGTGCTGCGTATATATATATTTGTTTTATTGAACATATTTATTTAAAATTAATTATTCAGCTATAAATATTTTGTCGCTTTTGAGTGGTGTTATTTAGTTAAATATAACCATTTTTTACATGAAAAGAAACCAAAAATAACATTTAAGATAGCTATTAAAATTCAATTACTATAGAATTTAGCAACTTTCCATCAAAATATAGCCCAATTATCATTGTTCATATCCCATCTTTCCTTTCTAATATGAGAAGAATTAAGGCTAAATGCACGTGGGCGGACTTAGCCTTGGTGCACTTAAGTGTATTTAACTTATTTTTTAAAAAAAATATACAATTGTTAATCTAAGTACATTTAATATGTGTATTAAGTTTTACCATTTTTAAAGATTTATAGATATTTTTTAAACTTTTTAAAGGCAATGACAATTTAGTAACCCTGAAGCAGCGCATTCTGGTTGGCTGGGCCAGTTTGTGATCATAATTGGAATGATAGACCACCTGGCTGTACAATTCATATCTATTGTACATATCGAAATGATTCTATTCAATGAAATAATGACTGTGCACTCTTTGTTCCTTCTTAGCAATGAGAAGTGGTTTTTTAGTATAGCCGAATCAAAATTTTAATTGCAAAAAGCGACTATATATGCTAAATCTTGGCGTAGTGAAAGAACTATACAAAGGGAAGAAGTACTCCGGTGTTATACGCACACATGCCACTTTAGTTACTACGAAATTTGGTTAAACGGGAACCACATAATACTTAACAACTTCAATCTACCCCTAGAATTTAAAATTATTTGTTTCACTAGCATACTAAATTTCATTTAAATGAAAAATGTGACCCGTCACACCATCTTCAAAAGGTTCGAAATCAATGTAATAGAAACTTTTGATTTATATATTAATTTCAAAACTGTTAATTCAATATTTAAACATCTAAAAATAATTCTTATATGGCCGAATTATTCTATAAAGTATTATAATATTGCAATGCAGCCCCAAATCGATATAAACACGTTTTTATAATTTCTGCATGATTATTTATATTTTTAAGTAGGCATGACTTGCTTAAGATTGTCATTGAACAATATTAATTTATGATATCAAGGTAAAAAAAAAAAAAGATCCAAATAATTGGTAGTATAATAAACCAAATAATGTTAAACATGTAACCGGTAAGATTTTGATTTGACCCCTGTATTAAACCTTATATTAATCTTTAAATTAAAATATGAACATATATGCGTTTAGAATGAGATCCACAATTTAAATTTTAAATTTTATTTATATTATTTTAAAATATATTGATCCATGATGATGATTAATGTTGACGCATGGCTGATGTCTAGTTGAGCAAATGGAAGGCTAGGGTTGTGGTGGGATACTCAAATGGAATATTTATTGTAGCTAAGGCATGTTATGGCTATAATTTACGTGGCCCATCAGTGATGGAAGTGCAAGCTATGCTTAAAGCTTTAGAGTGGTAACTGAGCCACATTATCAGAAGATTATTGTAGAAACTAACAGCCTCATTTTACTACATCTAATTTCGGATGATTGACAAATTTGTTCCTATGTGGGTTACTTAGTGGAGAAGATTTTACTTTCCATTTCAAGGTTTCAATCTTGTCAGTTCTCACAAAACCTGAGATCAGGAAATTTCGATGGCCTCATGATGCTCTTGTGGAATTTTTTATTAGGGACACTAAGTATTCTTATTCTTGCATGGATTTTCCTCTAAATTGTATATGTGGAAATCTCTGTAAAAACTCTTTTATTGGCAATAAATATTCTATGGGTTCATCTTCCCGACCTCTCCAATGGAGGCAGGATGGTGAGCGGACCTAGAGGTGGGCCTAGGCATGTTCACATAAAAAAATGTTGATCCAACGAAGATATCTTATGTACGTGTAAGATATTATATTAAAGGAATGATCCTGTTAACTCGGGCTAAGTAAATGTCTTATTTAACTCACCTCAAAATCTTATTTCAGACAATTTTTTTTTGCTTTTTTCTTTATACATTGTTTATCTAAGTGTATTTAATATATAAATCAAGTTTTACCATTTGTTGATATGTGTATATTTTTTTATTTTTAAAAATAAGGGTATTTTAAATACATATATACACGTAAATGTTTAAAAATCTAAAAAAAAAAACAGATAAATATATTCAAAAATGGTAAAACTTGATCTATATGTTAAATACACCTAGATAAACAATTGCACGAAGAAAAAAATAATTTTTTTTTTTGTAAATACATATTTTAAGGTGGGTTAAATGAGACATTTACTTAGCCCGAACAAACAGGATCACTCCTCATTATATTATTTGAGCACATATGTATGCAGCACATGATAATCTACGTCAGTTATTGTAGTGAGCAGTGTCCGAAGTGGGTACATATAGTGGGAAGATAGTAATCATTGAACCACCATGAAGATGACCTCCGCAATATATGTTTGCCCTGAAGCTGAACTTAAGAAGACATCAAGGTCTGTTGAATCCGTAGGCGTCAAAGCTATTAGAATTATTGGCTCTCTTTTTCTGATTTTTCATGTGTGCGTTACTCACCCACCCAAAACAGATTGTGGCTGGAAGTTGTCAAGAGCCCATTTGAACGGCTTCACTGTCCATTTCAGCTGATGAATTTGGTGGCACTAGGTCAGAAAAAGCAGTTGACCAACTGTAGACGACATTAATTGTCCACATCCTGTGTACAGATAATAATGCACGTAATATAATTCTGTGGGGCCTACTTCTCGCATGCTCGTGGAGAAGTCAACATGCATGCTTTTAATTTTGTAATGTCATGGCCAGAATCAATAATTCAGCAAAGTTGCAAATATGGGGCGGTTACATATTCATTTTTTCAAGATTTAGTATGTATTTGAAAATATTTATAAAACTATACTAAAAAATGTCAAATATTTCAACTTTCAACTTTCAAATTGTCTTTCAAAATACCCCTATGGATCAAGCCAAAATTTTTTGTCTCTGTCAACAAAATTTCTTGTCACATTTATTACTAATGGCATATCACTAGTACCTATCAACAACAAAATTACTATCTTCGAATACTAATTATGTATGAGAAATGATCTTGTTAAACTGAGTTAAGTAAATGTCCGACTTAGTCCACTTTAAAAAGCTCATTTATAACAATCTTTTTATTTTTTTTATACACTTGTTTATCTATATCTATTTAACAAATAAACCAAGTTTTACTTTTTTGGATGTATTTATATAATATTTTTAGATTTTTAAAGATAATGGTATTTTAAATATATTCATACGCATAGATATTTAAAAATTCCAAGAAAATATATACAAATATCCAAAAATAGTAACTTGGTTTATACGTTAAATATGCTTAGATAAACAAGTATACAAAGAAAAAAGCAAAAAAAAATTATAAACGGATTTTTTGAAGTGAGCTAAGCTAATAAAATCCCTTCTCATTATGTATCAATGAAAAAATTTTTGTCTATAGCAACAAATATTTTGCTCATTCTCTTGCAGATGTTGTCACTCGCTCGTAACTCATGCAGTGGTCATGTTTGGTAAGGAAGGCTACCAGAGTACATTATTGAATCATTGTCATGGTGTAAGTACCTTTGTTTATTAAATTAATTAATTATAGATGCATTCTTTTTTTCTCCTCATGGCTCCTCACCCGAAGGGAAGGAGTGGTTTTTTAATGAGGTAACTCATTTACTACGAAAAAGAAATTTGACAAAATTTATTGTCACAATTGTTGCTAATGGTATATGGTTGACTTCTATCAACACCAACATGGTTTCATTTCCATAAGCAACAAAAAATTGCCATTTAGTTGCTGCTAGTGATCAGTTGTTACCATTTTGTTGCTGGTAGCGTTACAAGAGAATGAACTTTTAGCAGCACTAAAATTCGTCCGATTTATGAACTCAAGTAATATATTTTTTTAAAAAAATCGCCATGAGTATCATTTTTAATGATCAGTTTTATCATTGCTGCAAAATTTATGTTATTATTATCATAAAATCTATTTTTTAGTGATAATAATTATTTATGTGACTGAATAGTATCTTTTGCAATAAAAAAATGCTGAGTGGTACCAAAACATATATATTGCAAAATATGATTCTGATGTACATTCTGTATAAACAGGGGTGGAACTAGGATTTTTGGCCAAGGTGCACGAATTAATTTGGAGAGGCAGATAATTAGTCAAATTTCAAGGGAGAATTTCCAATTTTTAAAATTCCTTCAGCTACAACTAGCTTCACCATTGGACCTAAATAATAGAATAATGCAATTCTGTCTAGTTGTCTGGGTTACATGCTTAGCTAAATTGAAAATGTTGTTTAAACTTTGACCCCCATGTTAGAAGATCACATTTGAAACTAAAATGAGTACAAAATGTCTAAACCATTATATATTATTTTTATCCTTAATCACTACCCATTTATTTAATCATTAATTGGGGCTAGGCTTGTTTAAAATTTTCAATCGATATATAATTGCAATCTAATGGATGGATACCCAAGTCATCAAGCATCATAAGCATATAATATTATGGCCAATTACACATTTATCTTTCTATACTTACATTAACAGAGGAGTGCTAGGAGCGTTAGGTGGGAGGAAAAGTGCCTTCAACAGTTCTGCTGGCGTGCAGAATATTTCTTAATTAATTGAGTTGAGTCGGTATTTGAGAAAAAGTAAAAGACAAAAAAAAAAAAAAAAAAAAAGTGAAATTGCTGGAAGAAGGAAGGAATCATTCACAGGGAAATGAGCACTTGAAAGACGGTGGAAACAACAAGAAAGAGACTTTCCTACATTACAAGGAGTGGCCCCTGCAGATTCACAGAGTCTAGACTCCACCAGAGATAAGACTCGCATGATTTTAAGAGTCTAGACTCCACCAGAGATAAGACTAGCATGATCTTAGAGTCTAGACTCAACCAGAGACAGACAGACAGAGCGACAGGTGTAAGCAATAATATACATACACATGATTCCACGTGGTATAATTGACAAGATGTCAACGTAGATACAGCACTCACATTTTTATCTCCGAGTAAAAATAGAATTAAAGGTGTTTTTGATAATGAATAAAACTTTTGATGAAAAATTTTGAAGAGTAAAAGTTGTCAAATGATGTGGTATGATAGGAGTAATGATGAGTAGTAAAGAGGATAAAGTTAAAATAGATAAGTTAGTTATGTGTATAGTTATATAGAAATAATTAAAAAGTATGGTAGTTATATAGGAAAATATGAAAAAAAAAATTAAAAAATATAATAATTATGGAGAGTGAAAAGTTTTAGATTAAAAAGTTTTAACATGACATTTTATATCAATTGCCAAACACACCCTTAGTTTTCTTGTGGAAATAGAGTTAGAGTCTTTTTTACCTCGATTTTTTGTGGAAATAGAATTAGAGTCTTTTTGACCTCGATTATCGTTAGTGGAAAGCACTCAATTATCTTGTTTTTCAAGCAAAATTTGTGCGCAGAAATTGCAGTAAGCGCATTAAGGATAAGTTCTAAATTAGTACTTACCATTAAAGTGAACTTTATCGCTGAGCCGAACAGGCTTTTAGGCTTGGGGACTGAAGTTTTAGACTCTACATACGCTTTTTAGGGAGCATAAATGGAAAATAAGCTGTGTTTTCTCCTTTTTCTTGAGTTCGCTTTCTACTTGTAATGCCTTGTGTTTTTTCCTTATTGAATGTTGAAATTCAGGCATGACGCAAATTCTAAAATTAAAAGTGCACTTACTAAGGCCACATTGTTTAATTTATTAATTTTGTGTGAATTATGTAAAATGAATATAACAAACATTGAGTAAAAACGAATATTGTTACATAAATACATCACAAAAAAATTTCCATTAGCATTGCCAAAAAGGTAAATATTGGTTTCTTTTATAATATTTTTTTACTACGTCCTTTTTGCAACAAACTTATAGCGACAAATCTTTATCTACGAGACATAAAAAAAAAGAAAAAAAATTTTTTTCTTTATCTACGAGTTTTTTTGTTTATGAGTTTGCTGCTAAGCTTAGTTGCAAAATATTTTAACAAAGAATTTAAAATTTTCTTTCTTGCCAAAGGACAAAGTTCACAGCAAGCTGACTGCAACTTTGACACAGTATTCCTGGGTACAGGTACACTTTAGGTTCCAAAAAATGGATAGGTTGACAGATTAGGAAACTGAAACCGAGTAGCGTAAGTTCCTACTTTCTTAGCACAGGGTGTGGATAATTTCAAAGAAAAACAAACACCAAGTGCAACTGGGCTCGAATTCAAAATCTAGGCACCTAGAATTGATCCGTATTGCCAATGCACATTTAAATATCGGCTCCCCTTGTATGGAATCAAATTACACCAAATTTTTCATATAATCCCAACTATTTTGTTATATCTTGAAGATTGAAGACGATATAAAATTTATTACACCCATTGCATTTAAAAAGTTTTATTTATTTAGTATACCAAGCTTCATCTAAATGAAGTATTTGTACGTGACAAAAAATTGTGCAAAATAAATTAGGAGTGTTTCCTTTTTTTATGCAATTCTCTTTATTTTTAATATTTTAATGGTTGATGAAAAATTTGTCTCATCTTTTATGTTTAACTTTGTTTATTATGAAAACATTTTCATTTAATTTGTATCACTTTATACCCCACCTATATATGTATGTAATCAAAGTAATAAAATAATTTAATACTAAATATCAATTTCTAAGTAGTATTTTCAACATGTAAACCATAAAAAGTACTGCTACTATTTGGATAAATAATTTTATGAAATATTATTATATTCTAACACATACGCAAATGGATACAATCAGTGCCTTTAATTTTCACCTAAAATATATATTTTTAAGTAAATATGGCTCTTGCGCATATTTGATTTGAATGAAACGTAATCTCCTAGCTGAACAAATGATATTAAAGATAAATAGATTGGATTTTGCATTGATCATTAATATGTTAAAAATGAAAGGGGTTACATAAAATCGCTTCCATTACATAGAAATGAAATCCAAAAATAATATAATAAAATTGTTTGATTATATATAAATTACAATGCTTTATTTTCAATATCTATATCATTACAACATCAATCCTATATGCATAAATGGTTTTATAAAATATTGCTACATTCAAATATCTCCGTGAATGAATTTAAACATTCTTCATAATTTATATTCAAAGTTATGTTGCTACAAAACCCCACTTTTATGTAATCTTATACATTTTTACTGATAAAAATTCAGTATGGAATGATTTATAATGTCATGGAAACTCATCATTTGTTTAGAATGATCATATATTGTCTCATCTATAAATATCAATTTTGAAGTTATATTTTTAATATCTAAACCATCCAAAATATAATTACAATGTAGATAAATAATTGTATTGTGAGGACCAGGTATTTTATTTTATTGTTCCATTATAACTTTTTTCTATTTATGAGGTAACTTATGAACATGCTAGTAAAAATTTTACTATATTAATAGATACATAACATAAATGGACACGACATTTAGGGAATGTATAGTGCATATGTGCATGTATTATGATCTTAGCAGATTGAGTATAAATTCAAGGTGTATAATTAGCGTTCCATTGATGGGCACAACGACTATTGTTTCCTTCGCAGAGTAGG
>JAXCLR010000073.1:45312704-45325310 GCA_035584095.1 Annona squamosa
ATTATCAGGTCATGTTTCCATATTACCCCTTGTATATTAAGGGGAGATGCTGCCGAATTTTTCTTAGAATGTGTAGCTCCCATTGATTAGTTATTGAGTATTTCTATAAATGGGGCGTTACATGTATACATTATTATTATTATTATTTCATTTTAACATATATGCGAGTGGATCTAAGTATTTTCATAATATATATATATATAAAAGAAATTGTTACCTATATACATTTTAATTGGATGAAACTTAATTTCTTAGCTAAAAAAATGGTACAAAATAGAGAAGTCATTCCATATAATCTTGATATATTCTTTTTATTATATATATATATATATTTATCAAAAATACAATGAATAGAGTAGATCGAGGTTCTATGAAATCGTTTCTATGCGGGGCTCTTATATATGAATAGACACTTTTAGCCAACTGTGGTTTTACCCACACACGTCACTGGAGAAATTATTTTGATTTTTGATTCCATCATCAAAATGCCTCATCCATGTATGTAAACATTTTAGTATAACAAAGTAGTTCCCTTTAAGTATTATATATAGTGGGTTGTGACTAAATGTGTTAGCTCAATGCATCTGATTACTGAACCTGTGGACGCCATCTACATCTTCCACCAAATAAAATTTGATAAATTTTCCATTTATTTAGTATTTTATTTTCAAAAATAAAAATAAAATATCAAAAAATTTTAACATTCGCCAAATTTCAGAAGATGAAAAATCTAGATAAGGCCCGCACGTTTGTGGAAATAAAAAGTTTGAATGCGTCGATCGTATTGAGGACTCAATGCATCTGAAGCATTAAGTCACGATCCATATATCTTTTAGAAATTGTCTAATAATTTAGGGATATGTAATAAATTAAAGAATTTTTTATTACATGGATTATCCACTTTTATTTGGATGGGAATCAAGCACATATTTAATTAAGATGAAATTTAATTTTTAATTAAATTAAAATTTAAATATAATGATTGAAATAAGTTATATATAAATACCGTGGTAAAACCCAAATGGGGAGGCCACATTCCTTCTGGATCGGCCTTGCAACCGGAAAGCCATCCGACTATCGTTTGAATCGGTTCAACCGGCTGGTTATTCCAATTAACTACTCAACTGGCTTAGTCGGATCAATTCGGTTTTCACAACATTGGTTGTGTATTCAATTTCATGAAAACGATACTATAAGGAATCAATCGTAGTTTGATTCATGTATATACACATTCGTGTTATCTAATATTACAAATTAGTACATGCATAATCCTCGTAGCAAGGAGGAACGTAATAATACTTAGCGTTGGCACTTTCTCCGAGCCCAAACAACAATTGGACTTTTTTTTCTTAATTTCTTGGCAATAATGGTCGATTTCGTGAATGTTGAAAAAAATTAAAATTTCTAGTGATTCAATGATCTGCTGCATTTCATGCACAAGTAGGCTCATTTTTTAATAATAAGGAATCTAATTATTTTTACAATTCAACTCCAATTCTTTGAAAATGCAAATATGTAAAGTTAGAGTGTTTAAAATACAAATGACATTTTAGACATTTTATAATTTTTAATGGTATTTTTAACATTGTATTGGCCAAGTGTCTAAAATGCAAAGAATTAAATTTCACAAGGTTTAAAATGCTAATGCGCAAACTTCAAATTTAAAATACAAATATGAAAAGTTAGAGAGTTTAAAACACAAATTTCCTTACAATGGGCATTTTAGACATTTTATAAGATTTTAACTTTGCTGTTAGGGATGAGGGTCTAAAATGCAAATAACTAAACTTCATAGGATTTAAAATGCTAATATGTGAACCTTAAGATCTAAAATGCAAATATGCAAAATTAAAGATTTAAAACGCAAATTTCCTGCAGTGAAGCAACCGATGCAGTAAATTACTTGTTAGTTTAAGTGGGTTGCGGAGAGAATAGAACGTTGATTCAGCCAAGCTGATGATGTTAGAACTCTTAGATAGCTATGGCATTGAGGACGCTGCTTCCTTTCTTTTGTATCTTAATTCCTCCATTAGTCTAGTTTAATGTGCATATTTATTAGTTGTCTCGACTTTCGGAGCGTTATTTTAAATGAAAAAGTAAAGTCTGGGAATAGTCGCCACAGACATAAATTAATGCAACAGTATATTGAACTGCCATGTATTCTAAGCCACTGATTAAATTATAAAGGAGTAAACAACCTACTAGTTTATTGCTAATGATCACTTTCAATGACTTCAGAAAAGCTTTGGGCCGCAAGATTTTATTTCTCAGGCACTATAATTCCATCATGAAATCTCCACATGTGGGCAGGGGTTTGGGCGATGCGGATAGGGGTAAACATCGTAGCTGGGCGGGACAGGTTAAGATGTGCTTAATTCTCATCTTATATTTAAAGAATCCTACTTTTTATACTGGGTTATGATAAGATTAGTCTAACCCTCAACATTTTTTAATAGGTTTTCGGACAAACTTTGGATGGGTATTAAAACAACAGGTTGGGTTGAAAAAGCGATCAAAGTTTAAGAATTTATATACATATAAATATAAACTCATATTTATGATAAATTTAAAAGTTAAATCTTCAATATTTACTATTTAGTAGAGTAAAACACAATTATCATAACAAAAGCATTAGTAAAATTTTTTAATCATTTCATTTGCAATTTGACCTTGATAAATGTGTATAAACTTTCAAAAAAATAACAGAGATGTAAATTTTGATTTAAAATTAAAACTATTAAGTTGCAAAATAATAATATTCATTCTTGAAGGTATAAACAACATAGATAATATATTCTATTTCATTGATAAATCATATGAAGGATAGAACTTGGACAATATATGGATTAAGAAATCAAAATTTATCTACATCAAAAAAAAGAAATAAAAAATTATCTAAATAAAAAGTTATAAAGTTAAATGTATATATACATAAACCACATTCACATTAGTAAGTCAAAGTTAAACATATTTATCCAACAAAACTGTATTCACATAAGTCACATGGTTTGTAAAATTAATTTAGACATCGCGAGGTGGGGCTACTTAAGGTAGGTCAGGACTTGGTCGATCTATCTCGCCCATAGAAATGAAGCACGGGTCTTAAATCTTGACTTGCCTCACCCCACCTAGTCAAAATTTCTACCTTGACTCTTTATAAAATCAGAGCGTAGTTGGATGAGTCACTAGTCAACTCAACCGTATTTTCTCTCCTTGATGGTTGATATACAAGTAAATTGGGCGCAGTTGGGCCCCACTCCATTATGAAATCAAATCCCAATGGTAATATAGTTTAAAATTATTTTTATTATAGTACCAAAAATCATTTCAATTCAAGTCTTAGGTAGGCCTTATCTATATATTTTTTCAAAAAATGTGTGAGATGGTGACTCATCCCTGACTTCAACATAATTTTGAAGTCAAGGAAAAGAAGCCCCACAATCATTTAAAAAAAATATATACATTTACAAGATGCTTCAAAAATATAAGTGGGAAAATTTCAGTGTTATATGCAATGGTATTTCTGTTGGTCCCGAGTTTATGGAAAAACCCAAAAGGGGAGGGGTGAATTGGGTTCTTAAAAATTCTTTGCTTAATTAGAAAATTAGCCCATTGTAAATTTAATCCCCTTAATGAAGCGTGCAATGAGTTATAATGAAAAGGTGCAGTTGAAATATAAAATTCGAGCAATCAAACCATGAAAAGAGACAACAATATATAGTAGTTCGGGTAACCTTCTCTACTCCACTTTTCCAAGCACACACCCATTGTGTCTTGGATTCTACTATTGTATAATCAATATTCATATAAATCTTATGTTTTTTTTACTGTATTTTCTACCTTTGAAATTTTAACCCTTAATCTTGTTTAACCGAACCCTTGACCAATTTTGCACCTATCTTTCGACATTGTAGTTAGGAAACAATTTATGTAGTTTTTCCTTTGTCACTTATTACTTTAGTTCCATCATCTACTGATCCGAAAGAATGGTTGTCAAAAAAGACAAGAAGTTCATCCTTATAAAGGCTTTTGTGAGAAACTATTGTAATTTATTCATAAGTGCACAGGTCGTAGATTATAGTATACGAAATATCGATCCTACGGGAAATTTGGAACTCAAGACATTGTTTTCAAACACTTAACAACCAAAATCAAAAGCGTAAGATAAGAAGAAGGAAGAAATAACAAGAAGAAAGTTGATCTTGAGAACTAGAATAGGAATTAGAAATCACAGGATGAGAGTACCTAGAGCTTAGAGTTTCACATACGTCTTTTGTAATGAACACGTGGAGTGCTTATTTAATTTGAATATTATATATTAAAGGAGAACTAAGCCTAAATTATCCTTGTACTTTCTCTCAAAACTTACAATGTGTAACCCTAATCTTTTTAACCATATATTCTCAAAGGATTAAGTTGATTTAGAATTCATTATGTTCTGTGCCAATTCGTAAAATTTGTTAAGGTTATCATGTTTATTCTCATAGTCTTAAATTTTTAAGTTTAATATCTTGATTTTTGTATATTAATACATAGAAACAAATGCTAAAGTATAAGCCTTCATATAAAGCGAGTATTAAATCACAAGATATTAAATTAACGCACAATGTCCTTCATAAATAAATCAAAACAACAATATCCGCTATATTGTACGCATGCTATATCCTAAACTCTACATTAGGTGTTTATATAAAGTATAGAGGGGAGAACTTATGCAGAGAGTCGCGCTACATAGATTTGTGCATCCAAAGGGGAACACACCTGGGCCTTATTGGGTTCTAGCTATGTGCAATTTATTTGCAATTTTGCCTGGTTCTCACTTGTTGCACCTCGATTTGCCTTAAAACTTCTATGAAATGTTCTAGATTTCCTTTATCATTATTTTAACTCCTTTAAAATCTTCAAAATCATTAAATCAAATGTGGTCTTGGTAGTTGAGCTTTTACTTCTTGAAACAGATGCACATTGTGCTGTAATGATCAAATAAGCTTCAACTAGCCATAACTTTTGATATGAGAGAGGAGTTACGAGAGCAACAACATATCAATAGAAAACATTTTATGAGCTAGTCAAAGTGGAAACTAGGAAGTAGCTTGGTTGAGCTTGTTTTTGATGTCAAAATCTACTGCTTTAGTATGAATGGGCTCCAAAATTGCACATACTTTTTTATATTGCAAAAATTACTTAACTTGTGAGTGCTTACACAAAATTTCACTTAATTAATCAAAATATGATTCAAATCATCTTAAATACTCAAATTCGCATCCAATTATTATAGAAATAGATAATTGAAGATGACTTAACAAATATCATCATACTTGAACTTTTGCTTGTTCTCAAGTAAATACAAAAGAATCAAATCATGATATTTCAATAATTGGCCTTTTGAAAGCTCTAAGCTAAAAACGAGTAGAAATGATTAATCAACCATCAAAAATTAGCGAGAGTGTCAAATCAAAAACTTTAGAATATGACACTTGTCAAAAATCTCAGTTAACAATCTCTTCTCACTCAACTAGCATTGTGCACACTATCACCTCTTCTGCTTTTAGTTGTTTAGGAGTTCAAAAATCTATTAACAAGAACTTCCAATTCTCAAGTATCCTACCCTCTTTATTTATGTTATTTCAATGCACACTTTCAACATTTCAATTATCACTAGTAGTGATATATAAGAATATGAGTCAAATTACCACACATATATCTTATCAAATTCTCACATCTGAATTTTCTCTACCACTCAATTAACCAATTCATAGGATCATAAGAGCTTGGTAGGACAACAGTTAAGTTCATAACAAGAATTAAGATTTCAAAAATTGAACCATATCCAACTTTGATTTGAGCCTTACATACACCAAGAAATAAAATCACCACCACATTTAGTATTTTTATTATTTTTTCAATTCTGTTATCTTGGTTTAATAGTTTTTTCTTTCTCCTTTTTTGTACCTTTTTTTTTTTGTAACCAAGTTTGGCAATTACTCCACTCACTATATTTTAAGGTATCTAGAGATTTATTTTCATTACGTGCACAAGACTTATGGTAAAACTTATTCCCATTACACTTTTTGCTCAAAAATCAAATTCAAAGTTGATTCAATTCAAACAGTAGAAATTAAGGATAAAGAAATTCAAATCTAGGCTAAATAGGGGTAAACAATGGAAATGCTCTCAGAAATAGGCTCAGCAACTTTGGAAATTCATCAACAAAAGTGAGATTTTCATGCATATAGGAAATCTACCTTTAATAATTGTGTGTATTAGAAATAACCTTGAAAATTTTGATAGAATTGCTCTAAGATCGAAAGAAAATAAAATTGGTGCCTCAGTATATCAATTTCATTAAGCGATCTAGGACATAAATATGAGTATTTTCAACAAGTCCATGATAAAAAACAAATTCAATACCTCACTAGGATTACATTGTCTGCCTAACAAAACGATATGAAATTCCAAGTATATACTACTTAAAGTACTTACAAGAGTTAAAAGTGGAGTTCAATTAGTTAAGTGTCAACATTCATGCTTATTTTATACGAAATTTTAAAATTTTTTACAAAATTCATCATGATAATCATTCAAGAAAATCGAAGGGGTAATCAAAGAAACAATGCAATGCAATCACCCCATATTTAAAATTAACATCATCCTCAATGTTAATGACAATTCAGTCGACAAATAAAACGAGTGAGTGCTTTTAGTGAACATGAGATGTTGACTTCCTTATTCAAGCATTGAGATTTCGGACTTCATTCCTCCTTAATGAGTTCCTGAAAAACAACCATGAAGATTTTCTCATTAACAAGTATCAAAATCTTAAAAAATCAAAATAATAATAATAAAGACTGCTACTTAAAATAAGCATTAGGTTGCCTCCCAAGCAATGCTTAGTTTATAATCCTTAGCATAACCACAATTTGTTCCCCATGAATCAACCAACTCCAGCTTTTGCATCCATTTGCTTCTTTTTCTTACCTTCATATTTGCATGTATTCTTTGTCTGTTGAACTAGCCTTCAAATTTGCTTGAGAATTTTACCTACCAATGAACCACAACTATCATTTTTAAAAGATCAACAAGAAGATGAAGGATTTTTTACCACTTTATTTTCTTCTTGCTTTCGTTCGTCAAATTTCAACTATTGTGGTGATTTTCAACTCCCTCTTTTAGATGTTATCGCAGATTCAACAACTTCTTAATTCAAACCTCTAGTAGTTCCTCCTTTGCTTAATCATTCTTTTATTGGGTTGACTGTGTTGGAAATATGCGGAAAACAAGCTAAATCTATGTTTTGATGATTAATAAATCAATTTTAGTAATTTTGGGTTACTAACATGTTTGTGGAAATGATTAAAGGCTATACATTTGAAGAATATGAAGCATGGCAGGATAAGTCGATTTTCAAGTCAACTTAGGCATCGACTTAAGGCCAAGTCGATTCCCAAGTCGACTCCAGTATCGACTTCGAGGCATCATTTCCTTCTAGAGTTGAAAACGGGGAGCAGAGCTGCCGAAGTCGCAAACGAAGTCGACTCCACATGCGACTTGGGCAAAGTCGCAGATCAAGTCGACTCTAGCATCGACTTCGAAATATCAATTCCTTCCAGAGTTGAAGTCAAGACTACGAAGTACCAAAGTCGCACCCCAAGTCGACTCCACTTGCAAGGTGAAGTTGCAGACCAAGTTGACTCTGGTAGCAACTTGAAGGCTGAGTTTTCTGTCCAGAGTTGAAACCAAGAACAGGGGTTGCCGAAGTCGTAGACCAAGTCGACTCCGGCATCGACTTCGATCAGACAGAGGAGAAATTTCAAAAGACGAATTGGGATTAAATTGACTTCAAGGCAGACTTGAGTGAAGTTGAAGATCAAGTCAACTTAGATGTTCAAATTGGAACATATGAAGACTAATCCAAGTCCAAAGAAAGCAAGTTGCATAAACTCAACTGTTCTAATCAAGATATACTGAACTTGCTCATAAATACAAGACTCAAGGACTCAAGGCTTGCAAATCATGGAGCTAAAGAAAACAAGCTAAAGTGAAGACACAATGATTCAAAGAGAACTAAATCAGGGAAGAACAACAAAAACATGAAGAAACCCAAGCAAAACAAAATCATTCCAAAGATTTTAAGTTCGTCAAGCAAACTGCCGAGGTGAAGTCGCACCCGAAGTCGACTCCACCTGCGACTTGGGTCAAGTCGATGACCAAATCAACCCAATTAGGAACTTGAGGTTGTTGCGGATAGGCGAAGTCGCACCCGAAGTCGACTCCATCTGCGACTTGGGCGAAGTCGTACCCGAAGTCGACTCCACCTGCGACTTGGGTCGCAACGGTCAGAAAATATTCGAACGTTGGCGCATTAAATGCGTGCCACCTACCTTCAAACGTTCGGATTCCCTCCACAATTATAAAAGACGTTCAATGTGAACAAAGGAGGTAGTTGAGATTCATTAACTATTCATAACGCCCATCTCTAAAGAGCTTCAAGTGATCAAGCCAATCCTTAGAAGAAGAACTTTGCTTCAAACTGCAAGAGCTCAAATGCTAATTCTTCAAAGCCAACATTACAAGTTCTTCACTGCGCCAAGACTGTATCTACACAACAGTAACATGTAGAATCTTTCCGTTTTTCTTATTGTTGTATCGAACTTAATTTAATTTGAGGAACTAAGATCAAGTGTAAGCAAAGTAGTGTGTGATTGGAGTGGAACTCATCACCTATTTGTGTTGTGATTTGTTGATGCCCTCTAAAGCTGGAATCTAGAAGAGAGCAGTGGCTCTAATTGTATTTGTGAAATACAATAGC
Organism: Annona squamosa; assembly: GCA_035584095.1. Taxonomy (NCBI): domain Eukaryota; kingdom Viridiplantae; phylum Streptophyta; class Magnoliopsida; order Magnoliales; family Annonaceae; genus Annona; species Annona squamosa. Next base: position 45,321,514 of record JAXCLR010000073.1, read on the forward strand.
GGAACCCAAGTCACAAGGGGTGTGAGCTTGGAAGAGTGGAGTAAGGAGGTTGCCCGAACCACTATAAAATCTTGTGTGTTGTTTTATATTTCTGCTCTCTACATTATATTGTTTTCTATTTCGTTTCTTTATAAAGGGGACTAGATTAATCCGGGGTAAAGTTTCTGTTTAAGTTGTAAATTTTTAAATACCCAATTCACCTCTCCCCTCTTGGGTAATTGTCATTAACTCGGGACCAACAAGTGGTATCAGAGCAGGTCTTTGAGTGAAACCAAAGAGATCTATTGATATGGCATTCCAATCGACTTCCGTTCCCGCATTTGCCGAGGGTCAATCATTTACTAGGCCACCATTATTTGATGGGAACAATTTCCGCTATTGAAAGCTTCGTATGAAGCAACTCATCATAGCTACAGATATGGACTCTTAGATTGCAATCCAAGACGATGTAACATTGCCTATTAATGAAAGAGCTTCCAAATGAATCGAAGAGGAAGTAAAAATTGTTAAGAGCAATGCTAAAGCTATGAACTCATTGTTTTGTACTCTTACAGCTTCTGAATATGATAGAGTATCCTTTTGTCTAACTGCGAAAGAAATATGGGATACTTTAACATCTATTTATGAAAGAACTTCTCAAGTCCAAGGGATAAAGAGAAACATTTTGGTAAGAGAATTGGAAAGCTTTAGAATGCTAAAAACAGAAAATATTTCTGAAATGTTTACTAGATTTTCAAAAATTACTAATGCGTTGAAAGGTCTTGGAAAAGCTATATCTGAATCTGAACAGGTTATGAAGATTCTAAGGGTGCTACCCGATTCATGGACTCCAAAAATTACTTCAATAGAAGAAGCCAAAGACTTAAACACATGAAAGCTAGAAGATCTTATTAGCTCATTAATGTTTCATGAGCTAATCAAGAAAAGAAATGAAGATCAACACAAAGGCAAGAGAGCCATTACATTGAAAGCGGCACATAACTCAGGAGAGTCCACCTCCTCGTCTCACAACAATGATGAAGATATTGCACTACTCACTCGTAAATTTCGAAAGTTTGTGAGAAAAGAAAAGAACTTCAAAGACTTCAAAGAAAGACCACGAAAAGAGAAGAAAAAAGAGGCTACAAAATGCTATAGATGCTGTGGTATGAGACATATGCAAGCTCAATGTCCTACAATGGAAGAAAAACCAAAGGATTATCAAGAGAGGAAGGATATGAAAGCAGAAAATTTCAAAGATCGAAAGGAAGAGGAATGTACGTGAATGAAGAAACTTCATCAACAAGAAGCTCCTCAACCGACAATTTTGAAGCGGCAAATTGTGCAAGAATATGCTGCATGGTGCAGATTGAGCAAGAAGAAAATCTATTGTGTTTGAACACAACGGAAGTTTTGGAAGAACAAATCATCTCAATAAAGTGCATAAGTAATGAAGAGGTAACTTTCAAACTTTGTCATTCTCAATCTAGTTATTCTTCTTTTCAAAAATGTCTCAAATGTGCTGAATTAGAAGAACTACAATTTGCATATGATTCATTATATGAGAAAATCAAAAAGCTAGAAAACAAGTTGTCATTAAAGAGACAACAATGTAACTCCATCATTATTGTAAATAAAAAATTAGCTGAAAGAACAACAAAACTAAAAGAGGAAAATAAATTATTGTTGAAAGAAGTAGAGAAACTGAAAAAGAAGAACGAATCCTTAAATGAATCATTAGTTAAGTTCTCTGATCCAGGAAAAAATGTAAAGATGTTTCTAAACATGGCCTCCCAAACAAATAAAAAAGGTCTTGGATACTCCACATTTGAGCAAAGAGAAAGTGGCAAATTGATTGTGTCAGTACTTGGAAAAAATCAAACCAAAACTGCACCTATTTACAAGCTTAAAAGGAAGAATGTTATGTGGACTAGAAGGCCAACTTGTGAACCATTACATACTTGGAGGTCTACTCCTAGATTACCAATGGCTTGCAATTTTTGCAATAAGATGGGTCATAAAATCTATAAATGTAATTTTAAGAAATTGTATGACCATAGTGCAAAACTAGTTTGGGTTCCAAGAAACATAAGATTTGGGCTTTCTAAGTTAGAACAACAAAGATTAAATCAGATTACTAACCCAAATGGACCCATAAAATGGGTACCGAAGAAATAAAATTTACTTGTTCATTTTTTCAGATATGTTTCAAGACAAAGGCAAGCAACGTTTGGTTCATGGATAGCGGTTGTTCAAGGCATATGACCGGAGAAAGAAGTTTATTTCATAAACTTAAGCCTTGCAACGATGGAACTGTTGCCTTTAATAATAATGAGAAAGGTAAAATTAAAGGTAAAAGAAACATTTATAGTATTTCAAATGCATGTATGGAAGATATTTTATTTGTTAAAGGACTTAAGCACAATCTAATGAGTATTAGCCAATTATGTAACAAAGGATACAAGGTTGTGTTTAAATCATCTATATATAATGTATTTGATGGAGAACATATCATGTTTAGCGGAAAAAGACATGAAAATATATATTTTGTTTCACTTGATGAACTAGATGGTCAATGTCTAATGACCATTGATAATGATCCATGGGTTTAGCATAAAAGGCTTGGGCATATAAACATAGCAAATATAAAAACCCTATGGAAGAAGAGTTTGGTAGAAAGTTTGCCAAAGTTGAAATATGACAAAAATAAAATTTGCAAGGCATGTCAATTGTAAAAACAACCTAAAATGCCTTTTCTACCAAAAAGGAAATTTCCACCACTTGGCCACTTGAATTGCTACACATGGATCTATATGAGTCATCCGACATTCTAACCATTGGTGGAAAGAAATAAGTGTTTGTAATAGTTGATGATTTTTCAAAATTCACATGGGTAATTCTCTTAGCTAGCAAAGATGAAGCCTACTCTATATTTGCAACTTTTGTTAATTTGGTACAAAATGAAAAACAAAGTTCTATTATGACTATAAGAAGTGATCATGATTGTGAATTTGAAAATAAACGATTCATAGAACTATGTAATGAAAAAGGAATTCATCACACATTTCTTACACCAAAAACTTCACAATAAAATGGAGTAGTTGAAAGAAAAAATAGAACTATACAAGAGATGACTAGAATAATGCTAAATGAGAGTAGATTATCCAAGAAATTTTGGGGTGAAGCTGTAAGTACAGCTTGTCATATTTTAAATCGAGTTACCATTAGAGCAATCTTGAAAAAGACCTCATATGAGCTATGGAAAGGTAGAAAATCAAATATTTCATACTTTCATGCTTTTTGATGCACATGCTATGTTTTAAACAATAGAAAAACCAACTTGGGAAAACTGAATGCTAAAGTGATGAGACAATATTCCTTAGTTACTTATCAAATAGCAAAGTATATAGAGTATTCAATAAACGAAACCAAGTTGTAGAAGAGTCGCTATATGTTGTTTTTGATGAAACTAACTCATGCTTCAAAAGAAAAGATGATTTAAGTAATGCAGATAATATAACAAGTAGTTTTGAAAAACTGCATGTGGAAAAGTAAGAAGATTTCATGGAGGAAAGGGTAAGTGAAGGTAATAATTCCTATAAACCTCCAACTGATTTAAAATTCAAACATGTCCATCCAATTAAACAAGTTATAGGGAATGTATATGAAGGTGTAAAAATTAGAAGATCAAAGAAAAATATTTGTGGACAATATGCCTTTGTATCCAAACTTGAACCATCCAATATTGATCAAGCTCTTGATGATGAAAACTGAATTATAGCAATGCAAGAAGAGCTAAATCAATTTGAAAGAAATCA
>JAXCLR010000073.1:45338242-45367142 GCA_035584095.1 Annona squamosa
TTACCCCTATTATATCAAATCATATTCTATCAATGTGACAACTTCTACTTTAAAAACTTTTCATCAAAAGTTTTACCTCCAACCAAACACACCCTAAGTGGGCTTGAAATATTTTTTTATTAATAACTTGTTGATGAATTTGATGAATTACTAATTTAATTATATTTTTACTGCAGATTAATAAGTACAGGAGTGGGGCCCACCAGACAGATCACGTCCATATAATTTTCGAAGCTTTGACTAGATTTTTCAGCAAGCACTCATGCAATCACGTCCAACAACATCAAGTCGTCCATATCAAGCTGCCCACCAGTGCACCATCCATTTCAGATCTAGCAAATCAAGATCCAACCGTCTATTTTCGAATCAGCCGTCCACATGCAAATCAATGTCTAAAAATTGTCCAGCAATGATATCACGTCCACCAGATCTAAACCACCAAGAAATTTAAGTGGGCCCATGCGGAAATCCATGCCATCTAGCCGTCCAAACCAAACATCCAGAATTTAAAATCTGACCATCCAATGGAGCATTTTTCAGAATATATGCAGCTGTCATTTAATCTATGCATATGCACCATCCCATTAATTTAGCATCGCTCAAGATATTCTAGCAATGAAGACTGTCCAAGCAATCCAATCATCGCCCTTAACAAAAATTCCAGCCGTCCATTATCCCATCAAAGCATGCAACGTCCAGAAAAGTCGCTCAGATCAATATGCACAACGCAATTTAGATGTGTTTAAAATGAGACCCACTCAAAGCAATTAATGCCAACACGAGTTGAGCGTTTAATTTGGAGATGGACGGCCATATGTGCAATTTTCAAGTTTATAAATAGGTGTACATACACACATCTGAAACGAGAGGCAGGAGAATTTACATAGAGAAAGGAGAGGCAGAAATTGAGAAAGAGAGAGAGACGGGTGAAGATAGGAGGAGAGCATGGGGCAAAAGGTAATGCGGCGAGTAGTCTTGTTTAAGATGGATGTGAGTTTTAATTTTATTTTGGATTTAAACATGCTCGACTAAGCCCTTAATCTAGGTTTAGGATGTAACATGCATACAATGTAGCATAGTGTGTGGTTTTGATTTATTAAAGATAGATATTATTGGTAATTTAATATTTTGTAATTTAATGCTTGCCTAGTATTTGAACTCCCACTTTGTTAATGATTTCATATATATTAGGGGATGGAACCGAGAGATGGAAGTCTAATATACGATAATCAAGATATTAAACCTGAAAATCTAAGACCATAAGAATAGACATGATAACTTTGAGGAATCTATGAACAACCACAGAATTTAACGACTCCTAATTGACTTAATTTCATGGCAATAGGTGGTTAAGAATAAATTAAAGTTTTGCTTTGTAGGTTTCCAGAGAAGGTGCAAGGATAAATTAAGGTTTGTTCTTCTTTAATGAACAATATTCAAATTAAATAATCATACCACATGCCCGTTGCAAAAATGCATGTGAAACCCTAGATCCTAGTACTCACATCCCTACTTTCGAATTTTCAATCTAGTTCTAAATTTTGATTTTATTTTTTTTACTTTTCTATTTTTTATTCCATAGTTTTTGTTATAAATTATTTAAATTTGACGTTTTAAGTCATGAATTCCCTATGGATTGATATTTTATATACTATAATTTGTGACCTATGCACTTACGGTGATATTGTGAACAATTTTTAAGTTCTATTTTTGTATTTTTAATTAATTTTTAAAATTTTTTATCATTTTTATAATTTAAATTTTTAAAAAAAATTAAAATTTTCTTAATTAATAATTCATATATTGAGAATTACTAAGGTGCAATTAAATTCTATGACACTTCCTTTTGTCAAGAAGGTAAGATATGAGATTGTAGAAGGCTCTCTCTACTTTTGTAAAATCCTAATTAAATAATCATAAATCTACTTAGGAATTTTCTTTAAACCTTTGCCTAGATAGCAACTTTTAATTGTGAAATAAAAATTAATTAGACTAAATATCTAACCCAATAAAAGAATACTAATTCAAATTAAGGGTAGATTAAAAGGGGTCTACTAAGTTATTCTAATGCAGTAAAATAAAGAAAGCTGGTAAAGGTTACACAACTAAAAAACAATAAAGAGCATTTAAAACAATTAATTAATAAAAAAATGTAGCAATAAAATAAAGCAATTCAAACTTTTATACACCTCCCTGACAATGGCGCCAAGAAATTATGCAAATTGAGTGTTTTTTTTGCTAAATACGCTGTGTTGTAATCTCTTCGCAAGTGTACGAGTCGTAGACTATAGTATATAAACTATTAATGCTATAATGAATTCAGGACTTAAAATGTTGGATTTAAACACTTAAAAACCAAAATCAAAAGAATCAGATAAGAAGGAAAAAAATAGTAAGAAGAAAGTTGATCTTGAGAACGTAAAACAGAATTAGAAATCACAAGATGAAAAGACCTAAAGTCTAGGGTTTCATATGCAACATTTACAACAGGTATGTGGAGTGCTATTTAATCTAAATATTTATGTGTTGAAGGAAACAAATCCTAAATTATCTTTGCACCTTTTCTCAAAACATACAAGGCATAATCCTAATATATTCTTAATCACCCATTCTCATAGCATTAAGTCAATTAGGATACATTACGTTTTGTGGCCATTCATGGGATTTTTCAAGGTCATTATGCCTATTTTCTTGGTCTTAGAATTCTAGGTTTAATACCTTGACTTTCATATATTAGAATTTCACTTCTTGGTTCCTTCACGTAATATATGAAAATTATTACCAGAGTGTAGACCTTCACACAAATAAAGCATTAAATTACAAGATATTAAATTAATACACTATCCTTTATAAATAATTCAAAACCATAATATTCGCTACATTACAAGCATGTTACATTCTAAACCATAAATTATAAGTCTAGCTTATCATGTTTATGATCAAACGCAAATTTTAAAAAATTATATCTCAAACCCATCACAAATAAGATAATATAATAAATAGAAAAGAGAAAAAGGAAAGCTTACTAGTTGGGAGCTTCAATAGTGCCTTGAACACTAAGAAACTCACCGGCTTGCTCGAATGAATTTTTGTCTTCATGTTTCAAATCTTCTCAAAATGGGTTATATTGCATCAATTTTACTTGTCATTACACTAATGAATGAAACATGAATGATTTTCATTAAACGGAACTAAATCCATCAAAATATGGCTCAATTCATTTTAATCACTCAAATTCTTATCTAATTAATATTCACAATACAAAGTATTAGAATGACGTAAGAATTTTTCCCACACTTGAACATTTGCTTATCCTTAAGCAAATATAGAAGAATTAAATTATAATACTTTAGAATTAGTCTCTCAAAAACTTTGAGCAAAAAGCAAGTATAAATGATTAATCAATCAAAAAAATTAGTAGGAGTGTCAAATAAAAAACTTCGAAACATGGCACTTGTCAATAATCTCAATAAAAAATCCCTTCTTATTTAGTTAACATTATACACATTATCACCTTTTTTGTTTTCAATCGTTACGTGTTCAAAATTTTCATAATAAGATATCCTCTCCTTTTTGATTTATAAAGTACACACATTCAACATTTCAGTTTTCAATAGTAGTCAAAGAAAAAAGTCAAATTACCTCACATATATTTCATCACATTCTAGCATCCGAACTATCATCACTAACTCGCTTAATTAGTTCATAGAATCATAAGGACTTAATGGGACAATGGCTAAGTTCAGAATAAATTTAAAAATTGAACCATCTCCAACTTTGATTTGAGCCTTGTATACACAAAGAAATAAAATTACCCCCACATTTAATGTTTTTATTCTCTTTCAAGTTTGTTCTTACCTTTGGTTTAACAATTTTATTCTTTTTTTCATACCAAGTCTGACGATAATCCCCTCCCCATATTTCAAGGTATTTAGGAAATTATTTTCATAAATAATTATCTTCACCATATTTCATGGTATCCAGAGAGTCATTTCATTGTTGCACAAGCCATATGGTTGACCTCATTGTCATTATCCTTTTCAGCTAGAAATTCAGTTTCAAAGTTAATTGAATTCAAAAAGTGGGAATTAAAGATAAAAAAATCAATTTCAAACTCAAAGGGGTGAACAATGGTAACTAACTCAGAAATAGGCTCATCAGACAAACAAATGTTTTAATTATAGTTCACAAACAAGTCAAGTTGAGTATTAACTTTGAAAATCTTTCAACTAAAATGAAATTTTTATATACATAGGAAAAGTACATTTACTTAATTAACCAATTGTGTGTATTAAAACAACTTTTGACAAATTAGAGAGAGTTTTTCAAAGTTTTAACGAGAGTAGAATTGGTATTTTGGTATATCAGTTTCATCAAGTGATTTAGGACAAAAATATGGACATTTTTAACAATCATATGCTTAAGGACAAATTCAACATCTCACTAGGTTCAGTTATATGCCTAAATCAAAGCGTTTGAAATTCCAAGTATGCTCTAATTAATAGAATCACACGAGTTCAATGTAGGGTTCCGATCAATCGAGTGTCAATATTTGTCCAATAATCACTCAAAATTAACAAAATTTTCAAAATATGGCATAAGTTTAGTGCAATGATAAATTAAAATAATAATTGGACTAATAAAGGAAATAACACAACGCATTCACATTGAAATTGACATTCTCCTCAATTTCAAGGATAATTTATTCTATCAAATTTGAATATCAACAAATAAAATGAGCTAGTGATTTCAAGGAGTCTAAGATTTGAATTTCCCTATTCAATCATTGAGATTTTCAGACTACATACTTCCTAATTTTACACGTACATGCATAATCATTGGTTTAACAAACAAAACGTCATTCTTATTTTTTGGTTTTTGAAATATGCAAGTTTAACAAAATTTTTCTTTTTTCTACTTGATAAAATTCAAATCCTAATTATGGTTTGCTCCAAGGTTAACAAAAGATTCAATCTAGGATCAAATTTCAACACATGCTAATGTATTGATGCAAGATTGATCAATTTCAGCTCCAATGAATCCAATGTTTTCAATTGAAATCATAAAGCAATACATTTACACCCCAACACTTAAAATTAGTGTTGTCCTCAATGTCCAAGACAATCAGTGTCCCCATACCAATCCCTTAATCAAATATCAAATAAAAAATTCTAAACAAGTGTTTTTAATAAGTGTAAGTTAACCTTCCTACTGATTTGTTGAAGCTTTTAATCTATATTCATCTTGAACGAGTTCTTACAAAACACCGTATGAAGACTCCACATTAACAAGTATAAAAATCATAAAAAAAATAATAATAAAACAAACACATACTTCAACATTGGATTTACTGCCAAGCAATGCCTAGTTTATAGCCCTTAGCCTGATTGCCAATCTAAATGAATCAAGCAACTCCAGCTTTTGCATCCATCTGCTTTTTCTTCTTTCCTATAGATTTGCATATGCTTTGTATCTTTTGAACTGGCCTCCAAATTTGCGTAAGACCTTTTCTTGTCAATAGGTTAGAACAATTATTTTTAAGAACCAAATAAGGAAGAAAAAAATTATTACCTTTTTGTCATCTTGGCTCTTCCATTCTTCAGATTCTATTTCTTGACGAAATTTTGATTTTCTACTTTTAACCGGTGTACGAACTTTTTGTTCTAAAATTTCAACGATTCTTCCTTAGGTTATTCATGCTTTTTTTATGTCAATTTTAGTTCCTTTCATTAGTGCTTCTTTAATCAAGTCAACCTAAAGACAAGAATCATTGAAGGAGGGGCTTTTCATGGCTGAGTAGAGGTTGAATTGCAATGTCTCATCTTAGACTTTTAAAGTGAGTCGTCCATTCTTCACATCAACCAATGCCCCAGCCGTCACCAAGAATGGTCTTCCCAGGATGATTAGAATATTTTGGTCAGTTTCTATATCGAGCATAAAAGAATCAACAGGAATAAATAACTTCACGATCATCAATGGTAAGTCTTCTATGACGTCAACTCGACATTTGATGGAGCGGTCTGCAAGTTGTAATGACACTAATGTAGTCTTCGAACCACCCATATTTAGCTTTTTAGAAATAGAAAGAAGAATTAAGCTTATGCTTGCCCCGAGATAATAAAGCACTTTGTTAATTTGCATGTTACTAAGGGCAAAGGGTATTGAGAAACTCCTTGGATCCTTAATTTTTTGTGGAAATTTATTCTGCAAAATAATGTTGCATTACTCAATGAGTACGATCGTTCCATGCTCTTCGAGTTTTCGCTTGTTAGATAGAATTTCCTTTAAGAATTGGCATATGTTAGCATTAGAGATAACATGTTAGTGAATGCTACATTGATAGTCAAGTTCTTTAGAATTAATATGAATTTCTTGAATCGCTTCCGTAGTTTGACTATTTTTATCCCTATGGGAAGGGTAGAGGTAGTTGGTATGGTGAAAGTGGGGCATAAGGTTTCTCCACCTCAGGTGCCAGTTCTCATTTAGACTCCTCACTTTTCTTCTGTCCTTAATCAGGTTAGTTGCCAGATTCATTTTCTTTTATTGCCTCAAGCTTCTTCTCGCTTTTAAGAGTAATTACATTCAGAAGCTTTTAAGAGTAATTACATTCACTTCCTCTATTGGATTGACTTAAAGTTTACTAAGGAGTTACCTTAATTCCTATATGTTGAGCTAGATTCTTGTTAAGCGATTCGATTCTTGGGCATCTTAGTGCGTGTTTAATTCTAGAAATTTAGCAAGCACGTTATTCTATTAAAATCAGCACCATTCAGAAATTCTTAGCCGTCCATTTGATCAACGCTGTTTGGAAATAGATAAATCTTCCACAAGCCTTTCCAACTGTCCAAAACAGCGCCGTCTTTTTTTTATCCAAGCCTTGGTACGCAATTGTAATTGGCATGTACAACATTCCAAATAGAAATAGAAATCCCACAAGTTTTTATTGCCTTAAGCATGCATCCAAGCCGTTCAGATTGTGCATCTGAATTGCGCAGCAACATAGCAGGCTTCAACGCAAAAATCAACTTATAAATTAGGGATGAGAAAGAAATCTGAAAAATGAAAAATCACGAGAGATAATTAGAGAAAAAAATAGAGAGAAAGTAAGGCGTGAAAAGGAAGCAGAGAGCACAGGCAAGAGGCGGACCAACAAGTCGCGTGGAGTGATATTTTTGAATTTTAATTTTATTTTGGATTTAAACATGCTTGGCTAAGTCCTAAATCTAGGGTTTGTGATATGTGGTTTTAACTTATTCATGATGGATATTATTGTTAATTTAATATCTTGAGATTTTAATGTTTACATTGTATATGGGCCCGTACCTTAGCATGATTCTATATACTAGGTAATGGAACCGAGATGTAGAAATTTAATATACGATAATCGAAATATTAAGCATGAAAATCTAAGACTATGAGAATAGGTATGATGACCTTAAAGAATTCAACAAGCCACAAAACTTAATGGATTATAATTAACTTAGGTTTTGAGAGAATGTGCAAGAATAAATTACAATTTGTTCTCCTTTAACAAATAATATCCGGATTAAATAATTATAGTACTATCCATTGCAAAAGATGCATGTGAAACTCTAGACCCTTGGTACTTGCATCCTTGTTTTCTACTATCCATCCTAGTTTTAAACGTTATTTTTCCTTCCCACTTTTCTATTTTTTATTTTATTTTATTTTCTTTATATTCGACACGAAAGCGTTTAAAAGCAAAGTTTATAGTCCTGAATTCCCTATAGATCGATAATTTATATACTACAATCTACTATTCATGCACTTGCGGTAAAATTGAGAATAAGTATTTTGGTGTCATTGCCGGGGAATTTGGCGTTACTTTAAATTTTATTTTTAGATACTTTCTTTGTTCTTTTCTTTCTCTATTGCTTTCTTTTTCTCTTTCAACTTTCTTTCTCTTGTCTCTATCTATTCTCTTATTTTTCTTTTCTCCCACTCTTATTTGTTTTATCTTTTCGGAACTAGCTAGTTAATACTTGTATGCATCCACATACTCAAAACTTTGCAAAACAACTAACTAAAAAACTCTTTGCTGCTAACCTTGAGATTTAACGTTCTTTTAGAAGAAGAGTTTGTGAGTACAAAATGCAACAATCCTTGAAAGAAATCATGACGGACTACACCAATCGAGTCCCACCATGACAAGATCAGGAGGAAGGCTACGCTAAGAAGAATGCTCTTCTAAAAAGGGTAACTCTCAGCAATCGGAACTGCCCAAACCCTCGAGGATTTCGATAATGCATAATGGAACTAGAAATTGATGCAAGAAACTTTGAACTCAAACCAGAACTTTTCCAAATAGTCCAATAAGATTAATTTGTAGGATTACCATTTGAAAATCCCAACGTAAACATCACTAAGTTCCTGCAGTTGAGCAACACAATGAAGGTCCAAGGAATTCTATGAGAGGTAATCTGTCTCCAACTATTCCCATTTTCTCTTCGTGATAGGGCTAGCGAGTAGTTATTTTCTATGCCACCCAACACCTTCGATACTTGGGATGAGCTCTCTACTGCCTTCTTGGAGAAGTTCTTTCCACACACTAAGACCAAGAAGATCATGTATGAAATTAATCAGTTCATTCAAAAAGACGACGAGACCCTCTTTGATACGTGGGAAAGAATGAAAGACCTACAACGCATGTGTCCATGTCACGGTATTCCTCAATTCATAGATAATTTCTTCAATGGACTCGACAAACTGACTCGAAGTGCCGTTCGTTCAGCTATTGGAGGCTGATTTATGCAACTTACTTACGATGAAGCTCTTGAACTCCCTGATGACTTGGCTCTTTATGGCTCTCAATATGGCAATATTCGAGGACCCTTTCGGGGAGGTAATGTATATGATATCTAATCTATGAATTCTCTTCATATTAAACTAGACTAGTTATTACAACAAAAGAAGCAAGAATCCATGGACGAAAGTGCACCTTCTTCTTGACAAATTTTATGTGAGATTTGTGGAGCTTCACACTATACGTCTGTCTATAGTTTTGCCATCCAGAACACTACAATTGAGCAGGCCAATGAAATCAACAACCAGTATGATATTTGCACTTATGGTAACTCTTACTCAAATACTTACAACCCTGGATGGAGAAACCACCCTAATTTCTCTTGGACAAACCAATCGGATGCCCAAAACTATGCTAAAAAATAATAAGTTACTTGGTTTCCTAAGAAAACCTCTCAACCCACTATCATATCAAACTCAAGCTACTTTACCCACAACACCTTCAGCACAATCCTCTAATCCTTCGATTGATAAATTATTTGAAAGACTAGAACAAATACAAACTCACATAAATTTGCTTCAAAACTAAATTGCTCAACAAGCCAGCACCTCATCCCATAGAGAACAGGGCAAGCTCCCTAGCTAGTCTAAAGTCAACCCTAGAGAACAAGTACAAGAAGTCACTTTGCGGAGTGGAAAGCAGCTTAAATTACCTCAACCATCTCAAATTGACACTAAAAAGGAGGCTGAACAGGTACAAGAGCAAGAAGAGGAGCCACAACCTACGCTAGTGGTGGAGATGTCATACATTCCACCACCTCCTTATCAACCTCCTCTTCCCTTCCCTCAAAGGCAAAGATAAGCTAAACTTCAAAAGCAATTTGAGAAATTTATTTCAACACTCAAAAACCTATCAATTAGCGTGTCATTCATTGATATGATCTTTTAGATGCCAACTTATGCAAAATTCTTAAAAAAATATTATCCAACAAAAGAAAACTCGAGAAGCATGAAACTATTGCACTTACTGAGGAGTGCAGTGTCATCCTACAAAATAAGCTACCTAAAAGTCTTAAAGATTCTAGGAGTTTCTCCATTACTTGTCCTCTTGGGAATGTTCAAATCAGCAAGGCGCTATGTGATCTAGGAGCTAATATAAGTCTGATCCTTCTCTCCATATGTAAAAAGTTGGAAATTGGAGATCCAAAACCCGCCTCTATGTCACTCCAACTTGCTGATCGATCAATCAAATTTTCAGTCGACATTCTTGAAGACATACCTCTGAAAGTCGGCAAACTGTTCATTCCCTTCAACTTTATAGTCCTTGACATGGAGGAAGATCGTCAAATCCTCATCATTCTTGGACAACCTTTCCTCGCCACTGCTATAGCAATCATAAAAGTTAAGAATGGTCAACTTTCCCTAACATTTGGAGATGAAAAGGTGGAATTCAACCTCTTCTCAACCATGAAAAACCCCTCTCTCGATAACTCTTGTTTACAGGTTGATGTGGTCAACGAGTCAACAGACAAAGGAACTTTAAGCAACCTAACTCAGGCGTACATAAGTAAAGGAGAAATTGCGGAAAACTTGAATTGCTAAATCTATGGTAACATTTGAAAGCAGGAGATCAAAACAACATAAATTTGATGAACAAAAGAAAAAGCTAACAAACTGGTAACAATTTGTTCTCCTTCTTGTCATTCTTTTAAAACTAATTGAAGTGATGCGTTGGCAAGAAAAATTCTTAAGAAATATGGAGGCCAATTCAAAGAAAGACGAATATGAGAAAATCTAGAGGTAAGAAAAAGAATTAGGGAAATGCAAAGTTGGAGTTGGTTAACAAAAGATGATTAAACTATAGTTGAGCTGACGACTTTAAACCAAGCATTTTTTGAGAGGCAACCCAAACTTTTCCTTTTTCTTTCAAGAGAGTTTTAGTTTTAGTTTTTCTTTTAGTTTCTTTTATTTTAGAATTTTGTTAATTTTTATTTTGGAGCTTTATTGGTTACTTTTTAAAGCTTACTTAGATAGAAAGCACCATGGGATGAAGAGTTAGTTTAACTCACCATAACAGGGAAGTGAACATCTCACACTCTTTAAAACCACTATTCTAATTTTGATATATCTTTCTGATGGCTTTTTTTTTTTCATTAAGGACAATGCTAGTTTCAAGTGAGGGGGTGAATGCATTGCATTAATTTTCTCTTACTATTTCTTTTACTACCTCGATAATTATATTTTTTGTCTCACTTTTGAAAAAAAATTAAAAATTCTTACTAATTCTTACATAAATTTTGATATTTGACTAATTGAGACACCACTTTGAACTCTCCATACTTGAAATTTTAAAATCTTGGAGTTAGGCAAATAATTGAACCTCAATGAGAAGTTAAATTTATTTTTGAACATATATTTGTTGAAAATACTTGGATTTTTGTCTTGCATTTCTTGATGAAACTGATATACCAAGGAACCAATTCTATTTTCTTTCAAAGTTAGAGTAATTTTCTTGAATTTGTCAAAGGTTATTTCTAATACACTGATGAGTTACATATAGGTTTAATTAAAATGCTCATTTTAATGCAAGTATACGTGCCAATCAAGTAATAAAGAGTGAGTTGACTATTGTTTTCCCGAGGATATGATCTAACTAGGTTTATTAATTAATTCAATCGCTTTAGGTGTGTGGAAAATTGAGATTTCACAATTAAACTTAAAATTATCAAATGTAATAAGGACATAGAAAAGTGATCACGTAACAACTAGAATACTAGAAAGGAGATATCGGTTGGGGATGACAGATGGATAGTTAAGAATCCTTGAATCTAAATAATATTGCATTGGTTCGTTTTCATTAGATTGTGTTGGGCTTTACTAGTCCAAGTTCAATATTCCTTATATATATCTTCCAACACATATAAGGCTAATTATACCCTATTCAATTCTTATGTTCCTATGCCATTAAATACAATGAAATTAATAGATTCATAACTTGTTCATGACTACATAGGTTAAAAGTATATTCCTATCCATTAAACAATTCCCCTTAACCAAGAGAAAACTTATGCCCTACACATGGATCTAGCAGAGATCTTCCCTTTCTAAGGATTTATCCTGCTATTGAATCATCTTACAAGGTAGCTAATCTTGTAAAAAACATTAAACAACACATGCAAGGGTAAATCCACATCACACAATCATATTGAAGTCAAATATTCATTTCTGAATCTTAAAGAACCAATACAATATAATTAGATATCAATTCATCCAAACTATTCATCTAATGGAAGTTTAGCTCAATGACATGACATAAAAATCCTTTACATCCATATTAAAAGTATCCAGGAAAACAGATAAAGAAAAATAGAAAGAGGAAGAGAAAATTGATTCTCCGGAGTTTCCACCAATAGGATTGAATGTCCTCTTTAATCCGTGCTTGAATCGGGTTCTGTTCTTTCTCTGCAGGTCTGTTCCATCGACTCTCTCTCTCCCGCACAAGACTCCCTAGGTTTCTATTTAAACTGGTCAGCCTGTGCAGCACACGTGCAAAAACTCACGCATATATATTCGCAGTGGTGCCTAGGCACCAACTCCCTGTGTGCTATGTAACTTAGAATCTTCATCGGCATGCACTGTATGCTCACGTTATGGCGCTTGGGCGCCAACTCCCTGAAAGTTTAGTGACCTGGAAACTCTCTAGAATGTTTGTACGCTAGTGAAGTGGCGCCTAGGCGCCAACTTACTGGGAGCATTCTATCGTTTGAGGTGTTGAAAAGTCTGGCTAGGGCATGTAGGGTGGTGCTTAGGCGCCACTAGTCTGGGCCTGGGCGCTAGCCTACTTGCTTTTTTACTTGGCTTTGTTCTGCAATCGACTCGCTCTCATGCTTGTAATTGTCCATCCTTCCTACAAAAAATGAATGAACTAATTAAATGAATTAAAAATGCCTAATTTATGCTAAAAATGCATAAAAATTGCATAATGATCCTAAAATGCAAAGTGAGTGAAAATTCAGCTAAATTGATGCAAACTAAACCTAATCTCTTAGACTAACACGCGAAAATAGTCTGAAATGGGCCATGATAACTCATAATTTCACGAGTTATCACACATATAATATGAAAGGTAGTTTTTCCCATTTACATGAAAATCTTGTCTAGGTTAAAGAATCTCTAAAGCCAAAACTCAATTTGACCAATTCATAGACATGATTAAGGTATTTTTTTAATGAGCCTATTTGTGAGAATATAATAGTTGTTTACCCCTGTTGAGCCTGGATTTAAAATTTTCTTTTCTAAACCTCAATTCCCACTTGATTAAACCAACATTTTTTTTTATGAAGATTAAACCAACATTGAAATTGAATGTTGAGCTGAAAAGTAAAATGAGAATAAGGTTTGCCCTCCTGGCTTATGCAAATAATGAAAATCACTTCCTAGATACGCTGAAATATGGTGAGGGGAGTTATTGGTAAAAAAGAGAGTTTCCTAGATATCCTGAAATATGATAAGGGAATTATTATTGAACTTGGTTTGAAAAAAAATTGTTAAATCAAGGGTAAGAGCAGGCTAAAAAAATATAAAAAGCACTAAGTGTGGGAGTAACATTATTTCATATGCGAAATGAGGCTCAAATCATGCGGTGATGGTTCAATTTTTGAAAATTTTAAAAATTTTATTTCTTGTGCTGAGCATAACCGTTGTCCCACTAGGTCCTTATGATCCTATGAGCTGGTTGATTGAGTTGGTAAAGGAAATTTAGACACGAGAATTTGATGAGATGTATATGAGGTAATTTGATTAATCTTTTTCTGAATTACTACCATTAACTAAATTGTTGAATGTGTGTATTGGAAAATCAGATAAAAAGGAGAGAATAATAGATAGTTAGGAGTTTATAGTGGGAGTTTTTGAACTCTTAATGATTGAAAGCAGAGTAGGTGATAGAGTGTGCAGTATGAATTAAGTAAGAAGGGATTTTTAACTAGGGTTTTTGATAAGTTCCATGTTTATAATTTTTGATTTAACATCCTCATTAATTACTCAATCACATTTGTTTTTTGCTTAAACGTTTGAAAGGCCAATTTGAAATTTTGCAATTTATTCTTGAATTCTTTTGTATTTTCTTGTGGACAAGCAAAGGTTCAAGTGTGGGGGTATTTCATAAATAGAAATTAATAACATATTTTTGGTTATTTTATACTAATTTAGTGGGTAATTAATTAAGTTTGGTAAGAAATTTGCTTTAAAATATGTTTTGGCAACATTTGGGCATTAAATGTTAGTTTCAAATGATTTAAACAATTTTTGTAAACTTTTGGCTTGAAATTACATTTTATTTGTTGCAATGAAATTAAATGGGATTGAAATATTTTTTACTGATAACTTGGAGATGAATTTGAGTAATTAATAATTTAATTACATTTTTATATAGGTTTTAGAAGTTCAAGCATGGGGCCCACCATTTGAACCGTCCAGCCATCAAATCAAGACCGCCACCTGTTAATTCCAGCCATTAAATCAGCACCACCCAAACAAATCCACCATTCATCAGATCCAGCAAATCAGAATTATCCAAGAAAGCCATCGATCAGCAGCATTTTCCACTATCAAAAATCCAAGGGCCATAAGGAAATCACGTTTCCAGCCATGCAAAACAGCGATCCAAGCCATCCATTTCTTTGATCAGTTGCTATTAAACTGCTTGACCTATTAAGATTCAGTTGTCCATTATGATTCCAACATTCAGCAATTACGTTGATCTATTAAAATCAACACCATTCAAAAATTCTTAGCTGTCCATTTGATCAACGCTGTCCGGAAATAACTAATCTTCCACAAGCCTTTCCAGCCATCCAAAATAGCACCGTCTTTTTTTAATCCAAGCCTTGGTGCTCAATTGTAATTGGCACATACAAGATTCCAAATAAAAACAGAAATCCCACAAGTTTCTACCGCCCTAAGCATGCATCCGAGTCATTTAGATTGCGCAGCAACGCAGCAAGCTTCAACGTAAAAATCAAACTTATAAACAGGGGATGAGAGAGAAATCTGAACAATGGAAAATCATGAGAGATAATTAGAGTAAAAAAATAGAGAGAAATTTAGAGAGAGAGAGAGAGCAAGGGGTGAAGAGGAGGCGAAGAGCATGGTAAGAGGTGGACTGGAGAGTTATGTGGAACGGCCGACACACTATCGGGGCCTCCAACCAATAAGCTTTTCTATCTTTTTTTTTAAAAATTTTAATTGTCTTGTTTAAGATGTTTTTGAATTTTAATTTTATTTTGGACTTAAACATTCTCGGCTAAGCCATAAATCTAGGGTTTAGAATGTAGCATGTGTACAATGTGGCGTGGTATATGGTTTTAATCTATTTATGATGGATATTATTATTAATTTAATATCTTGCAATTTTAATGTTTGCTTTGTACATGGGCTCATACTTTAGCATGATTTCATATATTAGGTAATGGAATCGAGAAGTGAAAATCTAATATATAATAATCAACATATTAAACTTGAAAATCTAAGGCCATAAAAATAGGTATGATGACATTGAGAAATTTCATGAATAAGCCACAAAACTTAATGAATTCTAATTAACTTAATCCCATAACAAAAAGTGATTAAGAAAATTAGGGTATACCTTGTAGGTTTCAAGAGAAGGTATAAGGATAAATTAGGGTTTATTCTCATTTAACAAACAATATCCATATTAAATAATTATACTACTACCCGTTGTAAATGACGCATGTGAAACTCTAAACCTTAGGTACTCGCATCCTTGTTTTCTATTACCCATCGTAGTTTTAAAATTTATTTTTCCTTCCCACTTTTCTATTTTTTATTCCATTTTATTTACTTTATTCTCTTTATATTTGACACGAAAGTGTTTAAAAGCTAAGTTTATAGTCCCAAATTCCCTGTTGATTGATAATTTATATACTACAATCTACAATCCGTGTACTTGCGGTGAGATTGCAAATGACTAGATTTGATTAACTCTTCGTGCCGGCACATTGATAGCTTCATTATCAGATGTTCCTCCCCATCACGTGAATAGTCATGTCATTAAGTAGTTTGAGAGCCTTAGTGTCAGTTAGCCTCATGAATTATCCACCAACTACTGCGTTTATTGCATTTGGCATTGCACGACTAAGGCCATTATAGAAATTCTTGAGTATATCCCCTTGTGGAATACCACATTGATAGTCAAACATATGAAAGACTTATGTTGGTATCATAAGAACATAGAATGTAATTAGAAATCACAGATTGAGAGTATCTAGAGTTTAGGATTTCACACACAGCTTTTGCAACGAATATACGAAGTGCTTACTTAATCTAGATATTATATGTTAAAGGAGCACTATCTCTATATTATCCTTATATCTTCTCTCAAAGCCTATAAGGCATATTCTAATTTTCTTAATCACCTATTCTCACAAGACTAAGTCAATTAGAATTCATTAAGTGTATGGAAGTTCATAGAATTCCTCAAGGTCATCATTCTTATTCTTATAGTCTTAAATTTTCAGGTTAATATCTTGATTATCATATATTATACTTTCACCTTTCAGTTTTGTCACTAAATATATGAGAATTATTGCTAAAGAGTAAGCTTTCGCACCAAGCAAGCATTAAACCATAAGAAATTAAATTAACACATAATATTCTTCACAAATAAATCTCCGCTATATTTATGCATGCTATATCCTAAACCCTAGATTAAGGGTTTAACTTAGCATGTTTATGATCAAATCCAAATAGAAAATAAAATTGTATTTGAAACCCATCATAAATAAGACAATATAATTAAAAGAAAAAGAGAAAAGGAAAGCTTATTAATTGGAAGCTCCAATGGTGCCTTGACAATTCCATACAACATGTCACCTTGCTTCTCGCCTTGTGTTCTACACTTTTCTTGTTCTCGGACTTGAACTCAAGCTCCAAGGACATTTTAAGATGTCTTAGGACATTACCAACAAGTGTTTATATAGAGATCAAATGAGTATCTACACAAATAGTCCGTTTTGCACACAAAAGTGTGTACACCAACCCCCCACATAGTTCCAACTATGTGGATCCTAGATCCACACAATTTGAATCTTGTGGCACTCTGGTCACTTGAATTCGCTTCAAAAATTGTGTATTAGACCTAAAAAGCTCTTAGGTCCCAGTAAAACATGTTCTAAGTTGTTTTGATCACCATCTTGCTTCCTTTTAATTCTTTAAACTCATCAAATTGAGTAGGTTGTGGTCATGATACTTCAACTCTTCAAGAATTACACGAGTTTTACTCTAATTTCACCGAATTTTGCACATATCGATAAATCATAAGTGTTTATGCTAAATAAAGTTAAAATAGTCAAAATACATTTCAAAGCATCTCAACCATTCACATTCTTATGAAATTATCATCCAGGATACTTAGAAAAATAACTTAACAAAATTTTCCACACTTTAACTATTGCTTGTCCTCAAGCAAATACAGAAGGATCAAATTATAGAACTTCAAGAATTGGTATTTCAGAAATGTTAAGCAAAAAGCAAGTATAAATGATTAAATAATCATAAAAAATTACTGAGAGTTTCAAATAAATTTTTTTGAAACATGGCACTTGTCAAGAATCCTAGTAAAAGACCTATTTTCACTTAATTAACATTTTATGCACTGTTACCTTTTCTACTTTCAATCATCAAGAATTCAAAGATCTCATAACAAAATTTCTAATTCTTAGGTATCCTTTCCTAGTATCTAATCACTTCAATACACATATTTAATTATTTATTTAATGGTAGTAATATAGAAAATTATGGCACGTAATCTGGTCAAATCCTAGCATTAAAATTTTCTCCACTTATTGACTTAACTAGTTTATAGAATCATAAGTACTTAATGGGACAACCGTTAAGTCTAGGAATAAATATTAAAAAATTGAACTATTACACACTGATTTGAGCCTTAATAATAGGAAATAAAATCACCCCCATACTTAGTGATTTTGTTTTTACATTTTTGAAGAGTCTGTTATTACCTTTAGTTTAGCAATATTTTTTCTTTTTTTCCTCAACCAAGTCCCGAAATAACTCCATTCACCATATTTTAAGGTATCTAGGGATTTTTTTTTTTATTTTTCAATTTTGCATAAGCCATGTAGTTAACTTAATTCCCTTTATGCTTTTTTGCTCAAAATTCAGTTTTAAAGTCTATTTAATCCAATAAGTGGGAATTAAGGGAAGAAAAAATCAAGTTCAAGTTCAAAAGGGTGTACAATGCAATGCTATTAGAAATAGGCTCATAACCAAAAGAATACCTTAATCATCTATAAACAAGTTAAGGTGAGTATTAGCTTTGAAAATTCTTCAACCAGAAAAGCTACCTTTTTTGATTCATCAACTGTGTGTATTAGAAATGATTTTTGACAAATTAGAGAGAATTACTCAAAGTTTGAACGAATGCAGAAATAGTGCCCCATTATATCAGTTTCATTAAGTGATCGAGGACAAAAATATGAATTTCTTCAACAAGTATATGCTTAAAGACAAATTCAACACTCACTAGAGTTCATTTGCGTGCCTAACTCAATTGAAATCCCTATTTTTCCCTGCTCAAAGAAATCATGAGGGTTCAATATGGGGTTTCAATCAGTCTAGTATCAAAATTTAGTGCTATGATCAATCAGAGTAATGATCGAGGTGATAAAGGAAATATCAATTAAATATTGCAATACATTCACCCCCATACTTGAAACTAACATCATCCTCAATGTTAAGGATAATTCACGAATCCAAATTAAGTGAGTAATATCAAGGATTGTGAGATGTTAACTTCCCTATTTATTTTTTGAGGCTTTTAAACTATATACTTCCTGAGAGAGTTTCCGAAAAACACCATATGAAAATTCGAAATTAAAAATCATTGAAATTCTAAAAGCAAAAAAATACTAAAAAGAACTAATACTCCCTTAACTAAATCCTAGGTTGCCTCCCAAGTAGCTCAAAGTTTAATGTCTTCAATCGGATTAGTTAAACTTGTATTAACCAATATCCAAACTTTCAAATACAAGTTCATGTGGATCTTTTTCTATGTTCTCCTTTGTTGCATTTCTCGTACTTGTGCAACTTTGACTGTCGTAGGACGTGATATCCAACAACTCTTTCTGCAGCATCATTTTGTTATAGATTCCTAACAAATAATAAATGTTGTTAGTATCTAAATAGAAATCCAAATAAAATGAGAGAGAATTTTTCCTAAAATCAATATGGATCTCTTTAAGATCTTTGCATTGTTTAGCTACTATTTGTAGAAAAACAAATGATGGCATGCGTGGCTCTAATGGTATAGATGGCTCATCAATCCTTATTTCTTTGAATAGGCTAGTCGCTTTAATTTTTTAGCTAATTTAATCTTGTGCTTCTTAAGGATTTGATTGGTCTTGAATTCAGTCTTTGTCATTATCTCGCACCTCACCCTCTACTAGATTCTCATTATTCAAAATATCTTTATGATCTTCCGGATTTTTCATCCCTTCTTCTTCATCTACATGCATCTCATCCTTTATTTGATGCTTATTACTTGAGATGATTTCATAATAATTTTTAGAAAAATTTGTAGTCCCCACATGGTTGACTAGGAGGCGCATCAAAATTCTCATTTGAGAGATTTCCTTTTTGTGCAACTTGTTCTCCTAGAATCAAAAGATTCTCATTCAGTTGATCAAGTCTTTGAAGTAGTTATTTTAAAATTTTAACAATAGTGGATTGTTTAGGCTGTGGTGAAACTGTTAGTGGAATGGAGGGAGAAAAATTTTCTAACATATTTTCAAAATCTGATTCATATAGTTGAGGTGCAAAGTAGTTCTTGTTCAAATATAAAAGTATGATTATCAGACCAAGAAAAGTTTAGATGTATAAGCTCATCATGATTCTAAGTACTTGAGAAAGGATGTTTAATAAGATGGGGGTTATCATGGTGATAAAAATTTTACTGCTCATTTATCTAGTCTTGTTGGTATGGTACATTTATCATTGAAGTCCCTTTCCATATGAATTATGTCTACATTTTCTCATTATCAACAAGTCTAACTTTTTCAACAACAATTAAATCAGGTCCTTCCTATCCTTACCAAAAGATCTAATACTCATTCTATCATTATACCACTGATTATATTATGTCATCTAATGAATTCTAGCAAAAAAAAAAGAAAATAAAAGAAAAATTACCTACTAAAAGAAAATATAAAGAGAGATAGAGTAGACGAGGAAAGTGAAATAAAAAATTATTTAAAAAAGAATATAGAAAGAGAAAATAGAAAAAGAGAAGAAAAGTGCTTCAAAACAGGTTCTAAAAAACTCTGAATTTCCCGATAATGATGCAAAAATAATTGTTCGCAATATCTCTGCAAGTGCACAGGTTATAGATTATAGTATGTAAAATATTGATCCCATGAGAAATTCAGGACTTAAGACATTAGATTTAAACACTTAATAATCAAAAAACAAAAGAGTAAGATAAGAAGAAAGAAGAAAATAGCAAGAAGAAAATTGATCTTAAGAATACAAAACAAGGATTAGAAATCATGGAATGAGTGCATTTAGAGTCTAGGTTTTCAGATACATCTTCTGCAACGGATACATGGAGTATGTATTTAATTCAAATATTATACGTGAAATGAAAACTATCCCTATATTATCCTTGCACCTTCTCTTAAAATGTATGAAGCGTATCCTAATCTTCTTAATCATATATTCTCATGGGATTAAGTCAATTAGAATTCATTAAGTTCGATGAAAGTTTATGAAATTCCTTAAGATCATCATGTCTATTTTCATGATTTTAGATTTTCAGGTTTAATATCTTGATTGTTGTATATTAGACTTTCATCTATCAATTCATTCACCTAATATATGAGAATCATTGCAAAAGTGTAAGCATAAATACTAAGTAAGCATTAAATCACAAGATATTAAATTAACACATAATATTTTTTTTATAAATAAATCAAAACCACAATATCAATATTTATACACATGCTACATCTTAAATTCTAGATAAAGGGTTTAGCCTAGCAAGTTTATGATCAAATTCAAATATAAAATAAAATTTTATATCAAACCCATCATAAACAAGATAATATAATCAAAGAAAAGCTTATTGGTTGGAAGCTCCAATGATATTTTGACAGCTCTAAGCAACACGCTACCTCGCTTCTAACCTCATGCTCTACACCTTTTCTCGCTCTTAGACCTCAACCTAAGCTCCAAAGACATTCTACGATGCCTTGAGATGTTCCCAACAAGTGTTTGTAAAGAGATGCAAGGAGTATTTGAACAAGCAATCCATTTTGTGCATAAAATTGCATACACCAGCCTCCCATATGTTTCAAACCATGCGGAGCCAAATCTTGTGGCAATCTGTTCACTTGATTTTGCTCTTACCAGACCTAAAACATTTTTAGGTCCTAGGTTCTTAGCTATTTTGATCAATTTTTTTCCTCCTTTTAATTCTTTAAAATTATCAAATTGAGTGGGTCATGGTCATGATGTTTCAACTCTTCAAGAATTGCACGAGTTTTACTCTAATTTTACCTCATTTTACACTACTAATAAATCTTAAGTGTTTTGTGCTAAAAAATTAAAATAGTCAAAATATTTTTCAAATCATATCAACCACTTGCATTCTTATCAAATTATCATATAGAATACTTAGTATGCAAAACATTGAACAATGTGTTGTGTTGCTCTCTAGCTTAGTCAAAGTTGCTCCTTTTTTACGCATATTTGTGTACTAAACCTAACAAATTTAGGTCTCAGGTGAAGCATGTTTTAGCCCATCTTAATTACTATTTTACCTCTTCTCTAATTTTCTAAATCTTCAATTTGAATAAGTCTTGGTCCTTATGCTTGAATTTTTTAAGAATTATTCATGTTTTACACTCAATTCACCTGATTTTGCATGAATCGATCAATCACAAATGTTTTGTATTAAATGAAGCTAAACTGGTTAATGTATGAAAAAATCAACTCAATTGTTCAAATTATCTTCCAAGTATTATCCAAATAATTACCATGAAAATGGCTTAATAACATACTTGTGAAACTTGGACTATCACCAGACATCATATCTAACAACTCCTGCAATAGTTCTCTGCCAAATCATAGATGTTATTACTATTTAAATAGGGATCTAAATAAAATAAGAGATAATTTTTTTAAGTTATGATCATCAATATCCATCTCTTTAGGGTTAATGTAATGTTTGACTGCTCTATGCAAAAAAAAAATGATGATGGCTTATGTAGCTAGAATGGTGACATTTCTTTTAGATGGGTTAATTATCATCTCTTTCTCACTTCTTCTTCAAATAGGTTGATTGTCATCACTTTCTCACTACTTTCATCTTGAGCTTCCTAAGGATTTGACTGATTTTGAATTTTCTCTTTGTAATCATCATGCACCTCACCTTTCGCTTAATTCTCATTATTCAAAATATCTTCATGATATACTGGGGTTTTAGTCTACTCTTGTTCAACTATATGCATCTCATCCTCTTCTTGATCTATATCACTTGAGATGATTTCATAATAATATTCAAAAAAAAGTAGTAGACTCCATACGTGTTTGACTAGGATGTTTGTTAGAATTCTCATTTGGATAGCTAATTTGTTATGTAGCTTGTTCTCCTAGAATCAAAAAATGCTAATTTAGTCGATCAAGTTGTTTTAAAATTTTATTAATAATGGACTCTTCAGGCTTTGGTGAAACTATTTGTGGAATGGAGGAAGAAGAATTTTCTAACATATTTTCAAATTTTGATTCATGTTATTGAGGTCGAAAGCAGTTTTGCTCGTATGTAAAGGTATGATCATTAGATAAGAAAAGTTCAAATGTGTAAGCATATCATGATTATAAGTTCTTGAGAAAGGGTTTTCACCAAGTTAAGGGCATTCATGGTTATACTAATTTTGTTGCTCATGTCCTCAGTCTTGCTCATGGTGCATTTATTGTTTAAGTCCCCTCTCCATATGAATTATGCCTATGGTTTCTCATAATCAACAAGTCTAATCTTCTTGACAATAACTCAATTTGGTCCATCCTACCATTATAAAAATATCTAGCACAAATTCTATCATTATACAATTGGTTATAATATGTCACCAAATAACTTTCTAGAAAAAGAAAAAGGAAAATAAGAGAAAAAGGATCTACAAAAATAATATACAAAGTGAGATAAAGCAAAGAAAAAAAGAAAGAGAAAGAAAAAAATATTTAAATACAAATTCTTAACCAACATCAAATTCTTTGGCAACAGCACCAAAATACTCGTTGCAATTGATGAGCTGCGTATATGTCTATTAAAATACTCGTTTTAACGCAAGTATACATGCTGATCAAGTAATAAAGAGTGAGTAGAGTATCATTCCCACGAAGATTTGTTAAATGGATTAGCACATTAAATATCAATTGCCTAAGTGAATTGATAAAAGGAATGAGATTTGGTTTTAAAGAATTGAATTAAACTAAACTAAGCAAAGCAGTAAATGACCAAAGTAGGGTAGATATTGCGAAGATTGCCTTGAGATGATTGAGGTAGGTGGGAATATGGATTCATTAAATCATAGCTGTCATTTGGTCCCTTTTAAGTTAGTTGTGCAGAGATTACTAATCTAGGTTCGTTCATATTCATATATATTTTCCAATATATACAAACCTAACCAAGTCTTAGTTATGTGTTACGTTCCCATGCAGACAAGTAAAATAAGGTTGATAACTACATAACCTAATCAAGATTATACGGGGTTAATAAATATGTTCTTATCCATATTAACATCGTACACAAACAAGAACAGGAAAACCTATGTCTCATATATGGATCTTATTCAAATCTCACTTTTCCAAGCATAAATTTGAATATTCAATCAATCCACAAGGTTGTAAAGCTTGTAAACTCATTAAGCATGATATATAAGGGTAATCTCAAGTAACACAAGTCACAACACAACTGTATTATTAATTCAAGCATAAGAAAACCAAATATCATAAGCTATGAGTTCAAATCTTACATATCTCCCACTATAGGAAGGTTTAGCCCATTAACATGACTTCAATTCCTATTAAAATTAAGTTACAATCATCTCCAAGAACACAAAGAAAAGGAAGAGAAAGGAAAGAGAATGAGAATGAGAAGAACTAAATCCTGGAAGCTTTCACCAACGAGATCGGATCTCCTCTTCGGATTTCGCTGAAACTACATCCTTTTCCTTCTCTGTGCAGCTGCTCTAGCGGCTCTCTCCATGCCTTCCCTCATCGTTCTCGATCTTTGGGACTCCTTGGCCTGTGGAACCCTAGGGTTTCTATTTATATTCTTTGATTTGCACAGCACACATACAGAAATCTGCACGTACGGATGCATAGTGGCGCCTAGGCGCCAACTCTCTATGTGCGGGGTGACTTTAAAACCTTTCTAAATGCCCTGGGAGTTCATGCCTTGGCACCTAAGCGCCCCAAGCTGGCACCTAGGCGCCAACTCTCTGGAAGCTTTTAACCTAAAAACTCTTCTTAGCGTGTTTGCATGTTAATAAAGTGGTGCCTAGGCACCAACTCCCTAGATGCAATATGTTGTGTGAGGTGTTGGAGATTCTGGCAAAGGTCTGTAGAATGGCGCCTGGGCACCAACCCCATGCTCCTTCACTTGGCTCTATTCTACATTCGACTCACTCGCGTGCCTGTAATTCTCCGTCTTTCCTGCAAAAATGAATGAAACTAAATAAATGAACTAAAAATGCCTAATTTATACTAAAAATGCATAAAAACTACATAATGCTCCTAAAATACAAAGCAAGTGAAAATTTAGCTAAATGGATGCAAACTAAACCTAATCTTTTGGACTAGCACACAAAAATAGTCTGAAATAGGTCATGATAACTTCTATTTTTACGAGTTATCATACTCCCAAACTTAAATGTTGCTAGTCCTCGAGCAATACATGCAAACACAATGAATGAATGAATGAATGAATGAATTTGGACTTCTTTGGTGCTTTAAAGCTTTAACCTCTCATGAGTTTAATCCTCTTAAATGAAAACGTGAAGAGTAAAGAGAGCAAAGAAAATAACACAAAAAAGGCATAAGAAATTATTGTGGTTCGGGACAACCATTCTTTCGCCACTCTTCCAAGAACACACTCCCTTTGTGTCTTGAATTCTATTATTTCAACAATAGTGCAACTACAGCCCTGCTCTCTTCTAAATTATAGCTCTAGGAGGCCTTTACAACAATGTCGCAAGTAGACGGTAAGTTCCACTCTCACCGTACACAACTTATCTTAACCTGTCCTCAGTCACCAACACTAAGCTAAGTAGCAATACAATAAAATACTTCAAAAAATAAAATCTACATGTTATAACTTGTCTAGAGCAGATTCAACATTTGAGAAAACTCTTCAATATTTCTGAAACATTGGAACTTACAGTTCTTACAGTGCATGTGAGAGTTTCTCCTTGTAGGACACTTAATGCACACTTAAATATTTGTATGAAGGATTAAGATTAATAAATGCTCTAGCTAACCTTCATAACTTGCCTTAACATCCCTGAAATAGATGTGAAATTATTTTAAATGTGGACGAGTAGTTAGCACACATTAAATATGCCAACATTCGAATTTTTATGACCGTTACCAGTAAAGTCACACTTGGAGTCAACTTCAAATATGACTTCGCCAAAGTAACAAACTAGAGTCGACTTGGGATACAAACTCAGTCTCCTCCTTTCCTTCTCGAGAGTTTTGAACTTAGTTTTTTTCTTCAAGTTCTATGTTTAGGTAAATTATGTCTGAGACTTGACCTAAGTCACAAGTGAAGTCGACTAGGGTATGCGACTTCACTTTGCATTATACGCTTTGGAACTTTAAATCTTAATAAATTGAGTAATTTGATCTTTGAGCACTTGTGCCTTTATGGTTTAACCTTGTTAGACTCAGTTTCCATTTGGTCTTCTTAATTTTCAAGTGGTCTTCAAGATGTAGCCATCTTTGATTCAATCTTGTTCTTGAAACTTCAATTCTTGATGACTTGAACTTAGTTTCCTGTCAATTGGATTCAATTCTTCAAGTCTTGAGTTCCATTTATCGATGTTTGAGTTTAGCTCTTCAAGTTTTGAACTCCTTCATATCAAGTTGTGTACTTTAGTCAATTTTGAATGCAACTTGACTTAAGTAACGAGTGGAGTTGACATAGGTAGGTATGCGACTTCAGTATCCGTTGCACACTTGATTCTTCAAAATATTCATTCTAGTGTTTGAGTACTCCAAGTCTCATTTTTAAGTTGACTTCATATGAAACTTCACCCAGGTTGCATGTCAAGTTTACTTGGGGTCAACTTGACCTTTTTGAATTCTTCATTAGTGGCCTGAAGTTTCCCAAGTCGCATGTTGAGTTGACTTTGATCGCAACTTGACATAATTCACAGGCATTGCAACTTTGCCTGCTTACACATCCACAATTTTAGCACTGACAGCAAATAGCCTCTAAAGTCGAACCTAGAGTTGACTCGGTTATCGACTTGATTTGAGTCAATGCCTGAGTCAACTTGATTTGTCATGTCTTACTTTTGAACAATTCTAACTTAAAACATTGCACTAAACATGTTAGTACCTTCAACTTCTTAAATTTGGGTTGCTAATTATCAAAATACAGATTGCACTTGATTTGCTAAATGAAGTCACAAGAGAGTCTAGGGTTCATGTGCGACATCTACAATGGATATGTAAAGTGCCTATTTAATCTAGAATTTATATATTAAAAGAGAACAAATTATAAATTATTTTTGCACTTTTCTTGAAACTTAGAAGGCATACCCCCCCTAATATATTCTTAACTATCTATTCTCATGAGATTAAGTCAATTAGAATTCATTAAGTTTTGTAGTCATTCGTAGGATTTGTAAAAGGTCATCATGCTTATTCCCATTATCTTAAATTTCTAGATTTAATATTTTGATTGTCATATATTAGACTTGCATCTCAATTCCTTCACCAAGTATATGGAAATCATTGCTGAAGTGTAGCCGTTCGCACCAAGCAAATATTAAATCACAAGATATTAAATTAACACGTAATATCCTTCAAAAATAAATCAAACCACAATATCTACTACATTATATGCATGTTAAATCCTAAATCCGAGATTACGGGTTTAGCCTAGCATGTTTATGACCAAATCCAAATATAAAATAAAATTGTATCCTAAACTTTTCATGAAAAAGACAATATAATTAAAAGAAAAGAGAAAAAGGAAAGTTATTGGTTAAAAGCTTTATGGTTTCTTGAATGGTCCAAGCAACTCATTGCCCTGCTCCTTGCCTCATGCTCTATGCCTTCTCTCACTCTCTGAACCTTAACCCAAGCTCTTGAGATGTTTTACGATTCTTTGGAACATATAGAAGAGTTATGTATATAGTACTCCTTAAAGGATTTGTGCAAAAGCAATGCAATTACAAATCAATTGCGTAACTCTACCAGACTTAAAAAGATTTTATGTCTCAGAACTTGCATGAAACTAACATTGTGTACGAATTGTGTGAGTGAATGTGTTTCATATGAATTTCGAAAACCCTAAATTTTTACTAAACCTAAAAATAATTTAGGTCTTGTGTGAAACACATTTTACCCTGCACTGATCACTATTTTGCCTCATCTTGATTCTTCTAAATTATTAACTTGAATGAGTTTTGGTCCTCATGCTTCAAATTTTCTCAAAATAAGCTGTATTGCATCAATTTTAGCTGCATCGAACTACTAAATCAAACATGAGTGATTTGCATTAAATGAAGTTAAATGCATCAAAATATGACTCAAATAATTTTAATCACTCAAATTCTCATTAAATTAATATTCAAAATGCACAATATAAAAATGATTTAACACTATAATCACCAATGTAAATTTAATTATTGATTTACATTGAAGCTAATACTATGCATTAAATGAGGGTGAGCATGATCAAATTCACAAAGAGGAGACAGACATTTGAATTGTTTTACATTAATATGCCTTAACGGGAAGTGATAAGAGAGAGAAACAGAGAGAAAGAGAAGATAGAAAAAAGATAATAAATAAGAGTGAAGTTAGAGAGGAGAAAAAGAGCTGGAGAGATAGGATAGAAGGGAAATAGAAGAGAGAAAAAAGTGGGAAAGTAGATAAAAGAGAACGAAGGATGCGAAAGAGAAAAATAAGGAAAGAAGATGGGTAGATAGAGAGTAAAGGGAGGAAAGAATTTAGATAGGGAGAAAGAAGAAAGAAGAAAAAGTTAGGGTTTAAGGAGAGAAGAAAGAAGGGAAAAGAAGCAAAAGCAAAGCAGAAGAGAGAAAGACAACTTAAATTAAATTTAATCTAAGAAAGCAATTCAAAGACTACTGAAATTAAATCTAATATAAGAAAGTAACACAAAAATATGTAAATTCTAATTTAAATGTTACAAATCAAGAAAGAAAGAAGAAAGCTAATCTACTAATTAAAACCACAAGATTAAATTTAACAACTACAACTGCAAATAATAAGTGTTGGTCTCGAGTTTATGACGAAACCCAAGATGGGAGGGATGAAGTTGGTTCTTTAAATTTTTTTGGTGTTTAAAACTTTAACCACTTGTAAGTTTAGTTCCCTTTGATGAAAATGTGGAAAGTAAATAGAGCAAGAAAAATCGCACACAAAAAACACAAATAATTACAGTGGTCGAGACAACCCTCCCTACTTCACTCTTCTAACAACATATCCTTGTATCTTGGGAAGCCAAGTCACAAATGAAGTCGACTCCAGTATCGACTTCAGTCGAGAAAAACACTCCAAAGCTAAACTCGGGACGGAAGAATTCCGAAGTCGCAGGCCAAGTCGACTCTATGTGCGACTTGGGCGAAGTTGCGAACGAAGTCGACCCTAAAGTGCGACTTGAGGTTTTCAGAATTCAAGGATGCAGATTCAAGCTTCTTTCAAAAATCAAATATGCAGTTTCAAGCTTATCTTCAAGATCAAAGCAAGGATTCAAGTTCAAGATCAAAATCAAGTTTATCAAGCTCAAAGCATGGATTCAAGTTCAAGATCAAATAAAGATTATCAAGTCCAAGACACAAAGATTCAA
>JAXCLR010000073.1:45372376-45383959 GCA_035584095.1 Annona squamosa
ACTTACAAGGGGTTAAGTTTTCAAGTTACCAAAGAAATTTTTAAGAACCCAATTCACCCCTCCCCTCTTGGGTTTTGTCATCAATTCGGGACCAATAGTATTTTCATGCATTTTTGCACAAAACCAAATTCTATATGTCATTTATCACCCTTGCATATCTATTCCTTCACATATGCCCATTTAGCAACATATACATAAGATATTTCATAAAATTTTCTAAGGCAGAAATTTAATTCATATTTCAGGGGTTTAATTACCCTAAATTACCATTGCATTTAGGGTATTTTTATAGGGTTTAAATCCACTTGCCATAGGTTTCCCAAAACAGCAAGTTTGGAACCTATTTCCACCCGTTTAATGTGTCTTTTGACACATAACCTTATGCAGTTATATAAATCCAAAATTTCAGCATATAATCCCACTTTTCTTAATCCATATTTAAGGATTTAATACCTATATAATTTTGGATCATTTCTACAAAGGTTTCATATTTCGTTTTAATTCTTTTCTCAAACTATCCACATATGCTGAATCAGCATACTGAAATCTCAAAATCTTGAATTAATATCAAATAAAGTAGTTTTGATCTCAAATTTCTTTCATAACTTAATAAATACATAAATTAACCAAAATAAATATTTTTATCATAAAAAAGTATGAATTTATATTTATTTTGGCATTTTTACCTTGCTAGACAGCACCATCCATTTTAATTCAGCCTTAATCACGTAAATTATTGGGTATATGTACACTTACAAAAACCTAATTTTTATTTTATTATTTTAATTCTAAGTATGTATTATATATTTTTTAAAATTTTCAGCACAAAAATCCTTGTATAAAAATTATTAAAAATCATTTTCTACAGCTGATTCTGTCACCAATTTTTCCCTATTTAGGTTAATATTCTCGGATTTTTAATTTATAACATACTTATTCTTTTAATCTTAAAATTTATTCTTTCATTAATCACCATATAATGATTCTTTTCACAAATTTTTATGATAAAATTAATCCATTTACTATTCCGTCCATAATTTAATTTATAACATTATATATCATTCAAAACTTCACTTTTCATCATCTAAATCATGGAATTTCATGCATGCAAGCTAAAAATCATTCCATATTCATTAAAAAATATGTTGAATCATCACTTTAAAGCATGTTTAAACATCCATTTCATATTTAGAACTTTGGAGTTCAAGAACTCAAGATAATCAATTCCCAATAACACATATACTTACTTGAACTTGAGGGGATTCAATCCAAAATTGAAAGGCTTACTTTCCTCCACTTCTCCTCTTTCTTTCTTCCTCTTTTCCCCTTGATTTCCCTTGGTTTTCCTCTGATTGGCACATTCAAGGGGCTGGGAGTTAGAAAATTTTGCTTTCTTACTAAGCACGAAAACCCCTTGGACGTTCACACACCCTCTCTCTCTCATGTGAACATGCATGCCTTTGAGGAGCTGGATTTTCTCCAGCTGTGGGCCCCACTTTGGATCCATTTTCCACAGCCACTTAATGCATAATTATCCCCTTAATAAGCTGGATAATTATTATCCATATAAATTATTTTTTTCACATTTTCTTAATTGCAAAAATTTGCATGCATCAAGACCATCCAAATTGTCCAGCCCTTACACGTCACTTGCTGCCCATTTTTATCATTTTTTAAAATCGAAAAATGTGGGTAATTTATACACCTAATTATCCCTTAATTCATGTATTAATTTGGTGTTAAAAAAATTTTAAAAAATTATTATAGCAGCATTAAACATGGGATGTCATTTGCATACATAAGTTGTCCATTTTTCACCTTTCATGGCAGCTGCAAATCACGAATTTCCTTGGATTTTTTTCACATAATTAAATGCTCATTTATGTATCCCAACATGTTCGCTGCATATATAAATATTTTATAAAATAAAAAATTCAAAAAAATATGAAGCAACCAGCCCATGAACGTGCTTGCCTTGGACACCTCACCGATGCTCACTTGAGCACCCATATCTTCATCAATTATGGACATTCATTGCTGAGATTTTATTTGGATATTTGCATTTTATATTAATGCATAAAATATCTTAGAAATGGCCTGCACTTGACACCTCAAATGTCATTAAATTAATGCACTCATGCTTTATACTCTAACATTAAATGTAGAGTACTTTTGAGGTGCATTAGTCAACCATATACACCTTTTTCAATTCAGGTATTTATCGAACTTAATTTGCTTAATCCAAACCTTCCAAAATGTTAATCTCATAATTTCATTCAACCATTTCAAATTTCATCCAATCCGATTTTCCTAGCTCAAGTTATAGTTGCTGGAAGTTAACGGTTGAAATTGAAATATGATCAATAAATAATTGATCCAATTTCATCAAGGATTTTCATAATCCAATAATTCCATAATACCAAGCCCAACATCATCAACTTCCATTTCAAATTTCACTTGAATCCGCCTTACAAGCGTTGAGTTATGAATTTTCTAGTGTTTTCCAGCATAATTCCATAATTTTCATTTTAATCTCCATTAATTAAATCATAAAAATTAACTAAACATTCATGCCACATTAGCATGTTTTACTCCTCATTATGCTCCTTTAGTCACCTTGACTCATAATGGCTTCCAGCGATTAAATCTTTAATCACCCTTCTTAATTAAACCCTAGTTGCAAAATATCATAAAATCCTAAAATCATCCAAAAATTCTATTTAATCATATATAAGTCACATGTACATGTTCAATGTACACATTCAACCTTGTTTAGGTTGGGGTTTCACAGATTTAGCTGTTAGACTTGTGGTTGGCATGTATTTAAGGTTCCAACGTTTGAAATTTTCAACTATTAGAATGTGAGGTCCAAGTGGAATTGATTTAGAGTGCGATTTCACTCACGTTGCATGTGAAGCCAACTTGGAGTAAGACTTTAATTTGTTAAAATTTTTTGTCCACATTTTGTCTTCGAAGTCGCAGATGAAGTTGACTTGATGTGAGATTTCACTAAAGTTGCCGGTAAAGGCAACCTGCTCCAAGACTTCATTGAAGTTGCAGGCTAGGTCAACTTGAGTTGAAACTTCACATTGTGAACTTGCTATTTATGAACTTGAGCTTTTGAAACTTCATTTATCTTATATTTTCATCTTTATGCATATAATTTGACACATAATGTATGAGTGTACTTGCAAATATTCATTGGGTCCCTTTTGATGATATTTCAATAGCTTGTTGATCATCCAAATTAAATTATTCTTTTTAAAGAAAGCATATGATATACAATTTATTGATAAGATTAAGATTAGGGTTCAAGCAAACTTAAGCCTGATTTTCAATTTTATTATTTAATATAATATATATTATATGCGTAATACCTAAATAATATTTTTCATATTTATGTATTTTATATTATCTATATTCATGGTCGAATACATGTTTGACTTGTTAATATTATTTTATTTTTATTTACATCTATTCTTATATTTATACTATTTAATTTTAAGTTTACTAATTTTCTTCCTCTATCTTATTTTGAAAGGTCAAATTTTCTTATAGAAATATACTATATGTTACTATATTTTATTAAAAATTCTATGTATTATTATTTTTTCTTACATTATTCATATGAAAATTTGAACTTGTCACTCTTAAAAAATTTTGTCAACCTGAATTTCAACTAAAGTACAATTTGAACCCAATTTTCACAAATAAAGTAAGAATATTTAAGTTATATGAATAAGGTCAAAGTAACTTTTAGATTTTAAGTTCTATAAATAGGATTGGAAGTAAGGTTGAGTTGAACTTGAGTTTTATGATCCTAAGATACACCCCTATCTAGCAAGATCTAGAACCTTTAGCGTTAATCATCCTCCATCATCAATTCTCCACCAATTGTCACCGTCATCTTCAAGAGTGTTGGACTCCATCAATCTTCTCCATTGTCAACCATGGATACCCTTTGCTGTTGTCTACTATTGACCTCCATTGCTACATCTGCTACTTGTCTTTGCTCTGCATCTTCTTAACTAACTCTTGCCTGATAATGATCATCTTCATCACATCAGTCATTCTTCTTTAATGTCGTCTATCATCATCATCATTTTGAATTTCAATATGCAATGCAAATTCATTAATTTTTATGTTTTCACATTCACAACTTACCAATCATCACTCTATGAAAAATCACATCTCACTGTTGTCGATCATTATCTTTATTGCCATGGCTATACAATCTTAGCCATTTATCGCTGTCGCTATAATCATCTTACATCTGGCGATATTTGTCTTCATCTTGCTAAATCTACTTTCCTTATTTTATGGTGAATAAATCTCCATCTTGCCAAATCTAATCACTATCCTAGTCGTTTAACAAATCACCATGTGCTTGTGCCTTTACGATCATCTACACGTTCTTACCTATGATCAAACCAATAGTCTAACATCAATCTACCCTCGAATTACAAATCCATGAGTATATTTCTATACCACTAGTTAAGAAACATGATTCAAACTAATATCGATTGTTGTGGAAGCATATATGTGATATCCAAGAATTATGTAATAATTTTCCCTAGTTGTGGGATGAATTTGTGATTCAATGGACACTGAGAAAATGGTGTTGGAGGTTGAGCATGTGCAGTTGTGATACATGTGAGCATGTGTGATATGTCTAATATGATGCATTTCAGTGCTTCAAATCAATTTGTAATATGAGTTTTATATTTGGAATTGTTAGTTGATAATTTGAGGCAAATAGATGTGATGGATGAAATGTCATGTTGAGCATATTTGGACTTGGAAATAGATGTAGATAAGATTCTTAAGTTGTGTTCATTATTTGAGAAAATTTTTGAAGGAAAATTTTTGGGCATGCTTTTGGAATGGAAAAAAATAATATGATATGATAAGGGTATTGAAGAGGACTAAAAAGAATAAAGTATTAAAATAAATAAGGTAGTTGAATAAAAAGTTGTGATTAAATGATTAAAAAGCAGGATAGTTGTATAAAAAGAAATGAAATGATTGAAAAATAGGATACCTGTGGAGGCAAATTTTTACTTTAATGAATAACAAACTCGTTTTTTTAATGTTAGTAACAAACACATTCTCAAGTATACGAGAATGTATGGAAATGCTTGGATGAGCATTAGATGGTCGTTTATGTGAATTGAATATTATGTTTATGACTTTATTGTGAAACAATGAATATCAAGAAATTTGAGTTATGAGAAAATGAAAGTAATAAGAAGCATGATTGAGGTGTGATGAACTTTTAAGAGGTTGATAAAGGAGTATGGGCAATGATTTATATGCATTTAAAGAACTATTATTGATAAAGATCGAAGGTTGGAAAAAGAAAATATAAAAAGTAAGCAAATCAAGGCCTATGGGGAGCATATGCCCCACTCTTTAGCTAGGAACACACGCATGGGCATGTCCATAGTGCAAGATTTAAGTGGAGAGGTGTCATCTAACTTCATTTGAATCCCTCATCTTTCTCTTGTCTTCTTCCTTTCTTTCTCTCATCCTTTAAGAGACACCATTAGAGCTTAAACCCATCATATTTTTCCTTCCAAAATTATCAATGAGCTTCAAAGGTAAAAGAGTTTCAAGGTTTGGAGTAGAGATTTTGAAGAAATTAGCAAAAATCTTCAATACGGGTAACTAAATGGATTTCTCTTGAAATAAACTTTATATTCTTGATTTAAATGGGTTGTAGAATCCTCTTAAACAGTATCATGCTTTGGGTATGTGAATTTTACTTAGATTATAGTGAAACCTAGGGATGAGGTTAAGTTTCTAAGGATATTGGGTTTGGAACAAATTTTTATTACCATTGATGTTGTTAATCTTTGTTCAAGTTGTTTAATATGGTTTTATCTAGGATTTTTATTTTGGGAATGTTGAACTCCCTTGCTATAATTTGGCATATATTTTTTACATTAGTTATTATGATAGATTCGGCATGATAATTGATATTAGAGTATGTCATGGCATGTGAATGTAGTGTATGTGGTTGAATTGTAATATTTACATAGATGTTATTTGAGTAATGTTGTCATGTTGGGGAATTGAGTCCTGACTTTAGGTGGGGACAATTGTGTGAATATTTGATTGTGGTTGTGTACAATCTTATTAAGGTTTTGATGATTAACAAGACAATTAAAATATATACATAAAAACTAATAAGTTTGTGCAACGTGAAATAATTTGAATTTAAAATTCATATAATAAGAATAATGCACGTCATATATGAAAAGATACAATGGATAATTCACTCCAACAAGTGCAAAAAAGCCTACAAGAACAATTCTAAAGAATACAAAGAACTTAAGTGAAAATTTTCTATTTTCAAAGTGGGATCCAATTTTAGATCGATTTCACATCAATCTAAAGTTGAATTCAAAGATGAGGTTGACTTCACATTAATCTGAGGCATTCTTTTAACAACAAATAGAGTCGAGGGGGAGCATAAAGTGAAGATAATTTTGATATCAATCTTGAAAGCAATATCAAAGGTAAAGTAGATCCAAATTGATTTCAAATGAACTTCAAGTCAAAGGATAGTTAAGTGTCAGATTCATGTTAAATTAATCTTAAATGAGATCCCAAGTTAAAATCAAAGTCCAAATTGATCTCAAGTGATCTTCAAATAGTCATTGCATTTTGATCAAGTGAAGTTGAGTGAAGTTCAAAGTTAGAATTTGAAGTCCAAAATGAAATTAATCTTAACTCAAATTTAAAACTCGAGTCAAAGATGAGATCAATCTCAGAGCATTGAGATCCAAAGAAAGTAACAAGTGAAGTCTAAGCGTTCGATCTATCTCAAGTGCGACCAAGTGACGTGAAATCAACTTCAACATTAGTCTCACTTATACACATGGAGTAGGACAAGTCAAGTTCAAGTGAAGTCAATGCTACATGAGATCTCAGATATGACATCAATCCCAATATCGATCTCAGCAATCTTGCTTTGAACATGCCCTAAAACAATGGGACTTCAAATAGCAAAATTTCAATGATTAGTAAAGTCGATGTCCAAATAAATCTCACATCGAATTGGGACATGAAGTCAAAGATAAAATCAACCTCACATCAACCTAAGATACCACGTGGAAGAAAGTTTGAATTATATAACTATTACAAGCAAGGGTACTAGATCGATTTTATATTGATCTCAAGGTGAAGGAAGATGAGATTGGTCTCACATTGATCTTAGTCATCAAATGTTCAAAAATCTAAATGTTGAAACAGTAAACGCATGCCACCAACTGCAGCAACAATCGTACCTCCTTGAACACTATATGATGCACAACTTAATGCATTCAATGGGTTAGGTAAAATACTTATTAAAACTCCATTTTCTTTCTTTTAGTATTAAGTGTTAAAGGTAGAGTTTGAAGCATTGGTGCCACGATTCAAGTAAAAGTGATCATTTCCATCGTCTTCAAAAAGTTTCCTCATAAAGCGTCTTAAGCTTTATTGCTTTAGACATTTATAAAATATAGTCCTTCAATTCATTTATATTCTTTTCTGTTTTGAATTGGTATTGGAGACCTAGTTCAAGAAGAAGATAAAGTGGAGTTGACCAACCACTTACCTTTTATTATATTTATGCCCTTTAGAACTAAAATGCAATGGAGAACAATTGGTATGAATTATATTAAAATAACATACTAGAACCTAAGGCACAATAGGTGAACATTGGAGCAGGAAAGCTTGTATTATGCCTCATAAAGCTGAAATCTAGTAAAGAATGGTTGCTCTAGATTATATTTAAAAATTCATAGTGAACTCAAAGCACAAGGAGTATACACTTCAAAGAGCAGAGTAGAAAAGTTTGTCCAAACTACTGTATATTGTTTGTCATTGTGTGTGCTTGCTTTGCTCATTATTTTGCATCTTTATATTATCGCATTATTATGTGTTTCCTTTCTATTCGAGCATGATATACTCTCATTTTGGGTATGTATATGAATATGGATGTACATAATATGGAGATTTACTTGATATGATATGTGAACATTATGACATGATGTAGAATGTGGTGTAGGATTTTGCTACCTCAATATTAATGATGATGATTTTGTAAGGTAAACATGATGATGGAACTATTCATGCTTAGCTCATTGCATGAAAGAGGCATGAATTTGTGTGATGGTGAATGTATTATTATTGCATATGAATGGTTGATATAATACTTATGTTTAACAAGTTACACCATGTTATCACTTCACAAGTCTTGTGTAGATGCTAGCGGATTTTCATTTGGCTACTTGGAACCCATTGATTGGCCAAAGGGAAATAAATCAAGATCAAATTAATTACAACAAGATCAAACACATAGGGCACAAAGACTTATGTGAAAAAAACCTTTAATCAAGAAGGGAAAAATCATAGAAAATAAATACAAATCCAATATGATAAACGGGTTACAAAGATATAAATAAAATAACTCATACTTATTCTCTAAATGCCCTAGATATATCTTCAATCAATATATTCTAATAACCTCCCTCTCTTACACCCTCTCAGAATTCCCTAGTTAGGCTCTTTGTCAAAGCTTTACTGAATCCTTGACTAATCTTTATTATATAAGACTCTTATGGATACTAACTGAAAACAAGTACAAACTCTTACACATTTACAATACACTCACATATGAACTACTGTGTAAATATTCCATATAATGAATACAACACACCCTAACACTAACCCACACCAACCCTATTTTCAAATCAGGTAAGGTTAGAATCCTATTTTAAAAGATTAATGTTTCAGTGTATTAATATGCATTAAAGTTTCAATGCACCTAGGTGCAAAACTCACTTTGTAATTTTTTTAAAAAATTTATAAAACTGCTAATCTAGATGTATTTAATCTATAAACCAAGATTCATCATTTTTAGATATGTGTATATTATTGATTTACAAAAATGTGGTATTTTAGTCATTTAAAAATGACTAAAACTCCTCTATTTTTAAAATTTATATATATATATATATATATATATATATATGCATACTTCAACAAGAATAGCAAGACTTAATTTGTAACCAAAATACACATAGATTAATAGTTTTATTAAAAAAATCATAAATATATTGAAATTTTAATGTATCTGAATGCATTGAAATATGACTCCCTTTGAAAAAGTTCTAAAGATAAATCTAATACTACTTATTTCGAGTCGCTATAGTTGAAGTTAAATTTGAAATGGAACCTTTACACCCGTTACTTATTTTCCGGTATGTGCAGAACTCGTTTCTGGTTTTGCCTCATGGAAAACGACAACATGAAAGAAAAACCGACTTTAAGTCATAAAAGAAGAATGGAGGCCCTGATGGCAAAATGTAGATGCAATATCCTAATTAGCCATCTCTTAAAATATTTTTATATTTTTTTCGTGATGCATTATGCATGTCATCGCTTGTTAGTTGCAGAAATTAATTCAAGTTTTTTTAAATTTTATTTCATATCACTTGTTGGTTTCGATTGCGTGGAATCGAAATCATTGAGCGCTTTTTTTTGATGAAATCATTGAGCTTATTTTGGTTTGAAGCAGAAACGCCAACCAAAACTATAGGTCCACTAAGACAAGATACCGACATGCACGGCTCAGATCCCTCCAAAAATAGTAATGCATGGCCTAGTTAAATTTAGGAAAGCATAGTAATATATAATGCAATTCTACAATAAAATTTACCTTTTTTAAGTAATATGAGAGGAGAAAATTTAAAAAATAAACATGTGTAAAATAAATATATAAATAATATAATTTTCTTGGAATATAATTTTAATAGGACAAGCATATTTAAACAAAAACATAGATATTATATATAAAAATATAAATACATAAATATGAACAAATATTACGCAGATGTTATGCATATAATATATTTTATATTAAGTATCAATAGAAAAAATCGGACTCATGATTTAATTTACTTCGATTCTTTTTTTATAGTCAATTTACTTCAATTCTAACTTTAATTACAAATGTAATTTTTAAAATTCGGGTTTTAAGTGCCTGCGGCCTGGCCGCTGTTTTTTCCGTTTCTTCAGCCGGGATCAATTTAGCCAAGTCTTTGCCATAAAATATATATCCACGCACATATTAGAACTGAATTGAATGTAACTTTATACAATTATTTATCTATATATAAATTTTATAGCAAATAGTTTACATGTTGAAAAAACTACTTTAACGTTGTTACTTACATGAAATTATTTTATTACGTTGAATTTGTATCATTTTCAGATGGGGTACATACACATATCCGATTGGAATGAAAATTGATATAGTAATAGAATATATTATTCTAAATATAATAGATGAAATAGATTTTAATTTTATCATGATGTGGGGCCCATTTTAGCGTCGCTGCACTATAATTACAATGTAATGACGCTGCACTTGAATACTCAGTCTGCTGGAAATAGGCCCCATTTAATCATGAAATCAATATCTATCTCACCCATTGTATTTATAATTATTCACTTTATTAGCATACCAATTTTCATCTCAATCCAATATGTATATGTGTCCCATCTTAACATGGTATAAGATCAATATAATAAAATAGTTTAGTGTGAATATCAATTTTAAAGTGATATTTTCAACATCTAAATCGTCTAAAATATGATTTTTATATGAATACATAATTGTATAAAATATTATTATATTTTAATACATGTGGGGCTCATTTTCCAATGAACTGCACTATAATTATATTGTAGTCTGTCTACGCTAGATGATATATATATAACTTTTCCTGTGCAGTAAAAATGCATCATGATTAATAGTGCATTTTGCCCAAAATGGGCTTTACATATACTTAAATATATTGATAGTTTATACAATCATTTATCCATATACAGATTTTATAACAAATGATTTACATGTTGAAAAACGACTTTAAAGTTGTTATTTACATTAAACTATTTTATTACGTTGAATTTGTACTATTTTTCAGATAGACCCTATATACATATTCGATTGTGATGAAAATTTGTATGATAATAAAATACATAATTTTAAATATAATGGATGGAATAAAATATAATTTCATGATCATATAATGCTCATTTTGAGATAACTGCACCATAATTGCGGTAGTGAAGCAACACTCGAATATTTCTCTTTTATATATATATGAAGGTTGTTCTGGTGCAACGTAACTACACTGGAACAATTGTACATTTTTCAAAAATGGGCCCCACACATATTAGAATTCAATGAAATTTTATATAATCATTTATCCATATATAAATTTTATAACAAATGGTTTATATGTTAAAAAACCACTTTAAAGCAATGTTGTCAGAACCGAACCGGTGATTGAACCGGTAAAAGGACTGGTCTGGTTCGAACCGGTTCGACCGGTTAAGCAAACCGGTTCGAACCGGTGACGTCAGCATGACATATATATGATGTCATAAATATTAAATTATTTTTAAAATTAAATAGATATATTGATAAAATTATATTTTTATAAATCCTAAATATATATATTAGATTTTAAGAACTACAATATAAGTACAAAATATGCAGAAAAAAATTAATAGCAAGTTTTAAAT
>JAXCLR010000073.1:45389422-45416380 GCA_035584095.1 Annona squamosa
ACCGGAACCGACCCCGAACCGATTTTGAACGGGTATTTCACCCGTGGAACCGAACCGACCCGGTGGGTAGGTTCTTTAGAACCGAACCGACCCTAATTCGGGTACCCAGCGGGTCGACCCGCGGGTACCCGGACCGACTTGCACCCCTAATATTAAGCCTTCTTTCTTTATATAAAATTTTAAATTGTTGTTGAAATCATCTGTTAGAATGAGACAACAGATGTTGGTCATCAAATTTATTTTGATGAATTAATGTAAATTAACCTAAAATGATTTCTTATGGTTATGATTTGGTTGATTTATTCACATTAATAATTTTGTATTGACGAAAATTATTGAAATAACAGTTGATGGTAGGAGATCTTACAAAAACCATCGCCATGTTCGCTCATGCCATGCTATCAAGAATCATGCTTTATTTATTATTATTTTCGAAATCTTAATATGCTTTTGGAATAAAAAAAATAAAGATTGAATGACATGCTTTTGAAATTAAATAAATTACCATTCATGTTTATTTGAGTATTTTCTATGGCATAATTATGGATTGCCAGGATGTCATGAAATATTATTGACAAATAGAAAATCTAATAAGACTGCATCAAGGTAGA
The DNA here is from genome assembly GCA_035584095.1 of Annona squamosa. Classification (NCBI taxonomy): domain Eukaryota; kingdom Viridiplantae; phylum Streptophyta; class Magnoliopsida; order Magnoliales; family Annonaceae; genus Annona; species Annona squamosa. The sequence goes on from JAXCLR010000073.1 coordinate 45,390,034, forward strand.
TGAATTTTCTCTTTTATTTATATAAAATAAAAATGGCAGCCACAAATTTTGATGGATGGAAACTCAACTCCTTTAATCGGTGTACAAGAATCATTTAGTTTATTCGGAAGTCCATTATGATGGGCTAAAATATTAGTGTAACATGCACATTTATGTCATGCTTAATTGTGTTTATGCCACAAAATATGAAATATAATCGAGCATGCAACGTATGATTATATTTTAAATTAAATTTTCTTACAAGAAGATTTTATTCTATGATATGACTAGAGGTAGGGGTGCAACTCGGTCTGGATACCCACGGATCGACCCGCTGGGTGCCTTAATTAGGGTCGGTTCGGTTTCGAGAAACCTACCCATAGGGTCGATTCAGTTCCCTTTGGTAAATACTCATTCCAATTTAGGTAAGGTCGGTTCTAGGAGCTAGGTACCCGGAACTGACCCGGAGTTCACATATAAGGTCCTCATCGGAAGTTGCTAAACCCTTTCCACCTTTCCCACTTTTTCCCCTTCTCGATTTTTCCCTGACGCCGTGCATCCCTAATCTATCTCTCTCTCTCTCTCTCTCTCTCTCTCTCTCTCTCTCTCTCTTTCTCTCTCTCGATCTCTATCTTTCTGTTTCTCTATCTCTCTCTAACGGCTCCTGATGATTTTAATCAAGCTAAAATTGCACCTATTTACAAACCCAAAGGGAAACATATTATTTGGACTATAAGACCAACTTTTGAACCACTACATACTTGGAGGCCTACTCCTAGATTACCAATAACCTACAATTTTTGCAACAAGATGGGTCACAAAATTTATAGATGCAACTTTAAGAAATTGTATGACAATAGTGCGAAATTAGTTTGGGTTCCAAGAAATATAAAATTTGGGCTTTCAAGAATAGAACAACAAAGATTAAATTAGTTTACTAACCCAAATGGACCAATAAAATGGGTACCAAAGAGATAAGATCTATTTGCTCATTTTTCAGGTATGTTTTAAGGTAAAAGTAAGCAACATTTGGTTCATGGATAGTGGTTGCTCAAGGCATATGACTGGAGAAAGAAGTTTATTTCACAAACTCAAGCCTTGCAACAATGAAACTGTTGCCTTTGGAAACAATGAGAAAGGTAAAATTAAGGAAATATTTATAGTATTTCAAATGCATGTATGGAGGATGTGTTATTTGTTGAAGGACTCAAGCACAATCTAATGAGTATTAGCCAATTATATGATAAAGGATACAAGGTTGTGTTTGAATCGTCTATGTGCAATGTATTTGATGGAGAACATATCATGTTTAGTGGAAAAAGACATGGAAATGTATATTTGGTTTCACTTGATGAACTAGATGGTCAATGTCTAATGGCCATTGACAATGATCCATGGGTTTGGCATAAAAAGCTTGGGCACACAAACATGACAAATATTAAGACCCTATGGAAAAAGAGTTTGGTAGAAGGTTTGCCAAAATTGAAATATGACAAAGATAAATTTTGCTAAGCATGTAAATTGTCAAAATAACCTAAAATGTCTTTCTTTACCAAAAAGGAGATTTTCACTACTATGCCACTTGAATTGCTACACATGGATCTGTATAAGTCATCCGACATTTTAACCATTTGTGGAAAGAAGTATGTGTTTGTAATAGTTGATGACTTTTCAAGATTTATATGAGTAATTCTCTTAGCTAGCAAAGATGAAGCCTTCTCTATATTTGCAACTTTTGTAAATTTGGTACAAAATGAAAAATAAAGTACTATTATAACCATTAGAAGTGATCATAGTAGTGAGTTTGAAAATAAACGATTCATAGAATTATGTAATAAAAAAAGAATTTACTACACATTTTCCGCATCAAGAACTCTACAACAAAATGGAGTGGTTGAAAGGAAAAATAGAGTCATAAAAGAGATGGCTAAAACAATGCTAAATGAGTGTAAATTATCTAAGAAATTTTACGGTAAAGCTGCAAGTACAGCTTGCCATGTGTTGAACCAAGTTACCATTAGAGCAATCTTGAAAAATACCTCATATGAACTATAGAAAGGAAGAAAACTAAATATTTTATATTTTTATGCTTGCGGTTGCACATGTTATGTTTTGAACAATGGAAAAACCAACTTGAAAAAATTGGATGCTAAGAACGATGAGACAATATTGCTTAGTTACTCATCAAATAGCAAAGTATATAGAGTATTCAATAAAAGGAACCAAGTTGTAGAAGAGTCAATACATGTTTTTTTTTATGAATTTAATCCATGCTTCAAAAGAAAAGATGATTTAAGTGATGCAGATGATGTTACAAGTAACCTTGAAAAATTGCATGTGGAAAAGCAAGAAGAATCCACAGAGGAATAGGTGAGTGAAGGTAATAATTCCTATAAACTTTCAACTAATTTAAAATTCAAAAATGTTCATCCAATTGAGCAAGTTATAGGGAATGTCTATGAAGGTGTAAAGACTAGAAGGTCAAAACAAAAAATTTGCGGACAATACGCCTTTGTATCCAAAATTGAACCATCCACTATTAACCAAGCTCTTGATGATGAAAACTGAATTATAGCAATGAAAGAGGAATTAAATCAATTTGAAAGAAACCAAGTTTGGCATCTTGTTCCAAGACCAAAAGACTGTATTGTCATTGGCACAAAATAGGTTTTCAGGAACAAATTAAATGAAATTAGACTTGTGGTGAGAAACAAAGCTAGACTTGTGGCAAAAGGATACTCACGAGAAGAAGGAATAGACTTTGAGGAATCCTATGCTTCGGTTGCCAGATTAGAGGTCATTCGCATTTTACTAGCTTTTGCATCTCACATAAACTTTACGTTGTTTCAAATGGATGTTAAAAGTGCATTTTTGAATGGGTATATAAATAAAGAGGTATATGTTGAACAACCACCTGGATTTAAGGAGAAAGATCAATCTAAATTTATATACAAATTAACCAAAACATTATATGGATTAAAACAAGCTCCAAGAGCTTGGTATGAAAGATTAAGCAAATTTTTGATTGATCATGACTTTTAAAAGGGGAACGTAGACACCATTTTGTTTATCAAGTATAAAGAAAAAGATATCTTGATTATTCAAATTTATGTTGATGACATTATTTTTGGTACTACTAATGAAATCTTTTGTCAAGAATTTTCTGAGCTTATGTAGAAAAAATTCGAGATGAGTATGATGGGGGAGCTAAATTTTTTCCTTGGACTACAAATTAAGCAATCAAGTGAAGGGATTTTCATAAACCCGTCCAAGTATATCAAAGAAATGTTAAAGAAATTTGGCATGGAAAACAACAAGGGGGCAAACACGCCTATAAGCTCAACCATTAAAATTGACAAAGACGAGAAAGGCAAACCAGTTGATTTAAAATTATATAGAAGCATGATAGGTTCTTTATTATTTAGCTGTTTTTAAATCAGATATACTATTTAGTGTTTGTATGTGCTCTAGATTTCAATTATGTCCAAAAGAATTACACTTTGTAGCTGTAAAAAGAATTTTCAGATATTTAGTAGATACTACCAACATAAGACTTTGGTATCCAAAGGGTTCTAATTTTGATTTAATCGGCTACTCGGATGCGGATTTTGCCGGCTACAAGGTAGATAGAAAAAATACTAGTGGAACATGTCAGTTTCTTGGGAACATGTTGGTTTCATGGTTTTCAAGAAAACAAGCTAGTATTTCTCTATCAACTGCAGAAGGCAAATATGTTGCCACCGGGAGGTATTGTGCCCAATTGCTTTGGATGAAACAACACTTAGGGACTATGGCATGAATTTTAAAGATGTACCTATTAGATGTGATAATACAAATGCAATATGTTTAACTAAAAATCCAGTACGACATTCTCGGACCAAGCATATAGACCTTAGACATCATTTTACCAAAGAACATATAGAAAATCATAATATATGTTTGGAATATGTGAGAACAGAAGATCAAATTGCAGATATATTCACCAAACCTCTAGCAAAATAACCATTTTATAAAATTAGAAATGATATGGGAATGCTTGAATTAACTTTAAAAAGCACAAGCTGAGGGGGAGCATAGGTTCAGGGGGAGTAACCTCGCCATTCTCAAAGGATTAACCCACTCCATCTCTATTTTTTGATAAATTGACAAAAAGGAGGAGAAGAGATTGGGATTTGAGTTTCGATCTTAAATGTTTGTATGAATAGTTTCAACTTGTGATGCATTGGAAGTGGAATATGTATGTTAAACTTATCTTTTTTAACTTGTGAAATATGTATGTTAAACTTATGTTTTTAACTTGTGATTTATTGGAAATGAAAACGTTAAAATTCAAAATGCACAAATAGTATGTTTTAAAGAAATTGAAAGGTATACACTCAAATTGGTTTTATCAGTCATCAAAAAGGAGGAGATTGTTGAAAACATGTGAAAAATAAGTCAAGTCTATGCTTTGATGATTAACAAATCAATTTGAGTAACTTTTGGTCACTAACATGTTTGTGAAAATGATTAAAGGATATACAAATTAAGAAAATGAAGCATGACAGGTCAAGTCGAATTCCAAGTCGACTCAGGCATCGACTTAGGCCAAGTCGATCCCCAAGTCGACTCCAGAAGTGACTTCAAAACGTCATTTTTGTCCAGAGTTGAAATAAAAAACGAGAGCTGCTGAAGTCACATCCCAAGTAGACTCCATATGCAACTTGAGTGAAGTCGTAGACCAAGTCGACTCCAGCATCGACTTCAACCATGATTTTCTTTCCAGAGTTGAAATCGGGGACGAGAGCTACAGAAGTCGCATCCCAAGTCAACTCTACATGCGACTTGGGTGAAGTCGCAGACCAAGTCAACTCTAGCTTTGACTTTAGTGTGGAACTTGCAGATCAAGATGACTCAATGCTAGACTCAAGTGAAAATAAAGGCCAAGTCGACTCAAACATCAAATAAAGATCAAATGAAGCTAAAATGAAGCTAAAATGAAGACCAAAGCAATCAGGGTTGCATGAATCCATCATGTTGGATTATGAACACACACTCGGACATCTTCCATGCTTTCCAAGATTCAAGACTCAAGCCATGGAATCAAATGTTTTAAGATAGAAGAATTATAAAGAGTCTTAAGTAATATAAAATGGTGGAAGAACAATCAAACATGAAGAAATTCAAGCAAGCAAGACATTCCAAAGAATTTTAAGTTCATCAAGCAAGTTGAGGAAGTGAAGTCACACCCGAAGTCGACTTCACCTGCCACTTGGGTCAAATCGAGGACCAAGTCGACCTAGACTTGAACTTGAAGAAAATGTGGACAGCTAAAGTCGCACTCGAAGTCGACTCCACCTGCGACTTGAGTCAACATCTAGAAGAAAAACCTTGCTTTCAAACTGCCAAGAGCTTTGCTGAATCTTTAAGCCTACACTCCAAGTTCTTCTCTACGCCAAATCTGCCTCTACACATTAGTAACGTGTAAAAACTTTCTTTTACTTTTTCTTATTGTATTAAATTTGATTTAATTTGGGTAACTAAGATCGAATGTAAACAAAGTAGTGTGTGATTGGAGTGGAATTCATCACCTACTTGTGCTGTGTGAATTGTTGATGCCCCCAAGAGTTGGAATCTAGAAGAGAACGGTGGCTCTAGTTGTATTTGTGAAATACATAGTGGACTCAAGTCACAAGAGGTGTGAGCTTGAAAGAGTGGAGTAGGGAAGGTTGCCCGAACCACTATAAAATCTTGCTTGTTGATTTTTATTTCTGCTCTCAGCACTAATGGCTTTCCATTTGTTTCTTCATAAAGGAGACTAGATTAATCCGGGGTAAAATTTCTGTTTAAGTTGAAAAATTTTAATTATCCAGTTCACCTCTCCCCTCTTGGGTAATTGCCATTAACTCGGGACCAACATACTTACATCTTATTTATCTCATATTTTTTGTGTTTGGTAAATAAAATAACAGTGATTGACATGTGCAACTTCTTTTTATATTAGAGTGTCTGGACCTAAATTTAGCCCTTTGTATTAAGAGGCCTAGCTTCGTAACTGATTGAAAATTTTGATGAATAAAAGGTTTAATTTAAAATATAAGAGCATTATAATAAATTGTCTCTAATTATTGTCTAAATTACAATTATAAAGAATATTAGGAATTTTATTCTTAATAATAAAAGTGTTAAAATATAATCTCCTGACATAAAACTCCCCCTGTCATTATAGGGGGAGATTTGAACCCATGCATGCTACATGATAGTCATATTAATTATCAGCATGCTCGTTGCCAGGTGACACACATCACAATAAAAAAGACTATCAGGGTAAACTATTTCCTAAATTAAGTAAGGAATAATTTGGTAAATCAATATAAAAAAATATACTTACCAATAAATTGACTTCTATATAATATGGTGATACTAATGGAGTATGAAAGTATATTATCAAAATATTTGACATAGCTAGAAAGCTTAAAGCATTGGGATGATAATCTCTAATTCTTTCTCGATTATATTTGTTTTTGATCTCTTCTATCATAGTTCTTTTACTTTAAAATTGATAACAATACACATAAGGTAATATGGATATTGAATGTATTAATATCCATGTGTACAAAAGGAAGAATGAATGAAGTAGGAAGATTTACTAATTATCAATTTTATTGATACTTAAGCAACACAATCAAAAAAAATCTCAAAGATAAATAATAGAATGACGGATGTCACTTTTTTTTATAAGAAATGACATTTTAAGGGAAACTATCATTAATGATTAGTTAATATATTGACTTTAGCGCTACTATCACACCACCATGAGTGGTTAATTTTGGTAATTGACTTTGAGGCTTATAGGTTTTTTAATACTTAAGACCATTTAGATTTGTATAATATCTTTTATGTTCCATAAATGTCTTGGAATTTAATGTCTTTACCAAAATTTTATGTATTGAGTTAATCATTTAATTTTAGTAACTCAAATTTCCATTTATTTAATTCATTCCATTTTTTTGTTAATACTAAAATATCATGTAACGGTCTAATAAATGTACATTACTCATATTTAGATAACTTGTCCATCATGAATGTATTCGCTGGTATTAAATATGAAATGATTATTTCACACTATTATTTGTAATTCCTTTTCGCATTATATTGGAAATAATTTATTTTTCTATTATTTAAGTCTTTGAATACTTTCAAAGTTTTCAAAGAAATCATGGAAAATAAATGGAAAAATTAAAAGTTAAAAAATTTAATAAGGGTGACAAGTTTATATTAAGTATGGTCAATTAAGTTAAATCTTTAGATCTTTTGCTAGATTCCTATAAGAGGATGATATTTAACTTAAACACATTACCTAAATTATGAAACTAAAACATTCTAGTTTATTAAAGAATTTTCAAAATAGTAGGATAACAACTCCACGAAATGTAGAATTTGAAGAGGTTAGCGATCTTTTTCTCAATACTTCATTAATGAATGTAAGAACTAAATCTATTGACTATAATATAATAGATCAATAGCCATAAAATGCATTACTACCAATTGACGAGATCGATAATAGAAAGTATTAACTGTAATGAGATATTAATTTTAGTCTGTAGAAAAGACTTATTCAAATTTATTATGATTTTATTAACTCAGTTTGATTTAGAGTTGAATTTAAGAATGTAAAGATAGTTTTATCTAAAAGAAAATGTTAATATGATGCAATCAATAAATTTCAAAAATGAAAGAAAAGAAAAAATTAGTTTGCAAATGACAGAAAACCATATATAGATTAAACAAGCTTCTTATTAATGATACCTAAAAAGGTTATCATGCCCTTCATATTTATAATAAATATTATTAATCAATGTATATTTTTGAAGATGAGTGGGTTCAAGGTTATATTTCTATTTTTATATACAGATGATAGTTTTCTTGCTACTAATGAGTTGTCTCTTATATAATGTTAAGAATTATCATTTTTATATAAAAGATATGAATTATGCATCATGTGTTATAAAAATTGAAGTTTATTGAGATAGATTTGACTGATTGCTTATTTGTTAAAAATGGCTTATATCGATGAGGTTTTAGAAAGGTTAAACATGGCAAGTTGCTCATCATGTAAAGTGTTAATCTTTAAATATTATAATTTTGGTTTGCATGAGTATTTGTAAAATGAAATTAAGAAATGAAAAATAAAATTCATCTCATATATTTCTACACTTAGAAGTATGATATATGCTCAAGTGTGTGTTGGTCCTAATATTACCTATAAAATGAAACTACTTAGTGAGATATTAATGCGATTCAAGAATAAAATATTGGAATAACATAAAGAAAATAATATAATATCTCTAAGTATTTAAAGATTATAAGCTCACAAAAAGCACTATTGATTAATTAGAAGTGATCAATTATATATATTCAAAATTTTTGCTAGTGCTAATTGTCAATCTTACTTGCACTATGGTTAAAGAAATTTATATTAATGCTTAAAGTTGTACCCTTCTGATTTTATTATGGCAATTCTTGTACAGTTTGTTTCTCCAATTACCTGAAACTTATTTATTTAATTTAGTATATCAATATTATGTACTTGTCAATATAAAAAAGGATCAATAATCATTTTATATCGATTAGTTTTGTTGGTAGTAATGATATAATGTTGATCCTATGACTAAGCATTTTGGTGCCTACAGTTTTCTCAAGACATATAAAAGACATGAATTTTATTATATAAGATAATTAAAGATTTAATCGATATTTTGAGATCTATGATTATTATTATTATTGGTTTTCTCTATTTCCTTATTGTATTTTGTTAACAACTAATGTGTGGTTGAAACAAATAGACTTGTCTTTGTGACGTCAAAGTGGACATTATTATAAATATACCACATTATTGCAAATTCACTATTAAGAATTCGATTAAGTGAGTTTGATAATATCATGATGCATGGAAGAAAATGTGCATATTCATTGACTAGGCGTGTTTTATAAAACGTGTACTCATCTAGTAGTTTTCAAATGTGGAATCAGCTAATTGTATTTTATATATAATTTTTTAATAATATATTAGGCAAAGAGGGAGAATGTTCGATCTTGTAAGATTTGTTAGACTTCTAAGATCTGTAGGATCTTCTAAGATACTATTAGGTGGTCTAATATGTAATAATTCTTAAGATTTTGTATAAAAGCGGTAGCTCAACATTTGGAATATGGTAATTTCATAAAGTAGTTGATTCTCTTTCTATTTGAGCATGATAGGAAGGCTTTATTTAAGTAGGGGAGTCTAGGTCCTTCTTACACACAATTTATACTTGCAGTTGCCCATCGGTTGCTGGGATTATAGGAAGAAAATGTTGTGGGAGAAGACTCTTCACTCAATGAGATTATTCTTATTATTCTATGTGAAATCTATGATATCACTGAATTCGGGTATGCTTCTGCATTACCCAAATCCAACAAGGTTGGCAGCTACTATGAAAAAGGGACGAGACGAGAGAGAAGATGAGAAAGGGGCAAAAGCAAATAAAGGGGGGTAAATTTCTAACTACAACAGCAACAGGTCTAGAGGGCCCTACAAGCAAAATTTGCTAATAATTATTAGCTAACAGAAGCTACTTTTAGATTTTAAATAGCAATGGCTAAGATTGAGTTTGCTGAGAACGAACATCATCCAACACGAGTAAAAAAACCTGAGCATTGATGCATGGGCATAAATGATCAATACTCGATTTAATATAGGACCTAATTCTTTATTTTTTCTATAAATAAGATTCATCTTTTCTTAATGATTAGTTGTAGTTATTTGAAACAAAATATTTAAAGTGAACCTCAAACACAGGGGTGTTTTAGTTGATTTTTTGTGCCTCTTTTGCAGGGAGTAAAGGGAGGATAGTAGCCACTTATTCATTTTTGCTCCAAAATTCAAGAAGAAAGAAGGCAATTTATGACTGACAAAAACTTGTGGATGCAAGAGAAGTGGTAAGGTGCATCCTCAACCAGTTAGCAAAGGAGAAAGTAGGCATTATGTTGGAACGCTACCTACTACTATGTTGACATGTTTGATATATAGGGAATCAGGCAAAGGTGAGGGTTGAACTCCCATATCTTAAACATTTGGTAAATTAGTGTAACAATTTTTGAAGTAGCTTCACAGTAGCACAATTGATTAGCAATCAAGATATTATGAGTAGAGATTTGAAACTGAGTAAGCCATTATAGGGAAAACTCAAATTAGAGTGGATGGCAAGAGGAACCAAAGTGGTGGCGGCGTAAGTTTTGGTAAGATTTTGAGGGATGGAATGACTGCTTCCGAATAGAAAAATGCTGAAAAGTGGAGGGAATAACATAATCCTTAATCATGGAAGTGATGGTAGCTCTTTTCAAAATTAGCGGAGCAATGGAGATGAACATCCAGCAGCTGGAGATGGAATCAGGCTCGTTAATGCTGCTTTGCATGCTAAATGATGATTGTCCAATTTTGTCAATGGGGTAGGGAACCTTATCAAAGAGATCCAAACCACATCGAATGTGTTCTCCATTGTAAAGTATCTCCATGTCCTTAGATCCGATAATTGGTGCGCTCATTTTATTGCTAACTTTTCTACACAAGGTGTCGACTCTTGTATGGAATGGTAAGATACCCACCCCAATTCATTGTAAGTCAATCGGATTTGAACTGTTCGCTTTATATGTGGTTATAAAAACACATACTTCTCCAGAAAAAGCTCTGTTTTCAAAAATCGAAAAAACATATATTCATCTCCAAAAAAAATATTAAAACTTAATACATAAATTAAATACTCATAGAGTTATACTTTTATAAAAAAAATTTTAAAAATTTTAAAAAATAGATTTAGTACATGGATATTTTGAAATTTTTCAAAAGACAAATCTAATCCTACTCGTTTTCAAGATGCTGTAGTTAACTTCAAATTTGTAACGAAACCTATTTACTCCAGTTACTTATTTTCAGGTATCTGTAGAACTTGTTCGTTCCCCTCGACTATGGCTTATGAGTAACAGATATCGGCGCCCACTTGCTTTTACCTCGTGACAATCTCCAACGTGAAAGAAAAACCAACACAAGATATAAAAGAAGAAGGGAACTGTTACTGTGCACTCGGGTGCACTTAGATTTGGTATACTTGGGTGTAAAAACTTATTTATTATTATTTTCTTGAAACTTTTTTATATAACTATTAATCTAAGTTTATTCAACATGTATATCATGTTTACTTTTTTGGATAATTTTAAATTTTTTGGATTTTTAAAGTCAATGACATTTTAGTAATTTTAAATTACGAAAAATGCCAATTTTAAAAATTCAAAAATGTTAAAACTTGATAAACATGTTTAGTATACTTAGACTAATAGTTAGAAAAAAAGCTTTTCAAAAACATAATAAAAAATTCATTAAATACACTCAGGTGCACCAAAGCTAAGTACACCCTAGTGTATTAAATCACCTTCCAAAGAAGAATGGTGGCCCCCATGGCAAAATGCAGATGCAATGTCCTAATTAGTCATCACATAAAATATTTTTATATATTTTGTTCGTCATGCATTATGCATATCATCACTTGTTAGTTATAGATAATTACGGTTTTTTTAAAATGTTATTGCATATCAATTGTTAGATTAATTACATGGAATCGAAATAATTGAGCTTATTTTGATTTGAAGCAGAAACACCAACCAAACTATAGGTCCACTAAGTACACGGCCCAGATCCCTCCAAAACAAAAGAACTCGTTCTTATTTTTTAAAAACAAAATAAAACAAAACCCGTTATTTTTATTCAAAAAAAAAAAAAAGTTAAGACTTCAGATCGCCTAACTCAATAGCCCAATTTTCAACCGGTTTCTTTTTTTTTTACCCTAATTAGTATTGTATGTATATTGTGACATTTTTGATATTACACATCAAGCTCATTTACACGAGGGACTACAAGTTTTACCTATTTAGATAGAGACAACGGACCCCATCCATCTAGAAGGAAAACTAACTTTTCTCATCACATCAAGGAAGACCGCAGCTCACATATAACAATTGGCCGAAATTCTGTTCCGGGATTCGAAGCACGCTGCCACAGCATGCATGCCTATCTCGGCTGTGGCCAACCGAGCCTTAACTGGTTTCTTCTTTAACTTACACATTTCCCACACTCAATCTATCGTTCAAGTTGAACAGCATTATTCTATAAAAAATTATATATCTATTTTAACAGAAATAACAAATTATATGAGAAAAAATATTAATGCATGGCCTAAATTTAGGAAAGCATAGTAATATCTAATGCACTTCTACAATAAAATTTACCTTTTTTAAAGTAATATGATAGAAAAAAATTAGGAAGTATAAAGATAAATGTAAAATATAATTAAAATAATATAATTTACCTAGAATGTAATTTTAATATGACAAGCATATTTAAACATAAACTTAGATATTATATATAAAAATATAAACTACATAAATCTGCAAATTATTCAGATGTTATGCATATAATAAATTTTACATTAAGTATCAACCGGAAAAAACAGACTCAGGTTTTAATTTACTTCAGTTCCAACCTTATTTACAAATGCAATTTTCAAAATTTGGTTTTTAAGTGTCTACGGCGGCACGGCCTGGTGCGGCTGTTTTTTAGTTTCTTCGTCTTCATCCGGTATGACTTCAGCAAGTTGCACCGCCCGCCCGTAATTAAAGGAGCAGCTTGCGCGGTCAACATCAACCAAAAGTTAGTTTTTGTAACGAAAATTTGATTGCTGCAAATACAAAGAAAGAAATCGGATCCGAGTCTTCTTAGAATTGCCATTTCCTGAACCGGGTGCATTGAACTCATTTTTTTATTTTTTTTTTGAAATTTTTTTATACAAGTGTTAATCTAAGTGTATTTAACATGTGTATCAATTTTTACCATTTTTAAAGTATTTTAGATATTTATTCTTAATTTTTTAAAATTAGTGGCATTTTAGTAATTCAAATTACCTAAAATGTCACTAATTTTAAAAAATAAAAAATAAATATCTAAAATACTCAAAAAATGGTAAAAATTGATACACGTGTTAAATACACTTAGATTAACACTTTTATTAAAAAAATTCAAAAAATTTAAAAAATGGGTTAATGCACCCAGGTGCGCTAAGCTTCAATGCACTCGAGTGCAGGAAATTGCAATCCGTCTTCTTCCACTGGTCGAAAAAAAAAACAAATGGTAGATGTTGGTAATTCATAAATCCAAGTGCTAAAATTTTTGAGGATGTGTGTTGTTTTTTGGAATTTAAAATGGGAATATGATCTAGTGCTCCCGAAAGCATTTAGACTCAGTGCTCCTGGGTACATATATCTTTTTTTAAAAAAAATTCATGAAATTGTTAATCTAAATATATTTAACATGTGTATTAATTTTTACCAAATTTAGAGATTTTTAGATATATTTTGAATTAAATACACTCAAATTAACATTTGTATAAAAAAATTTCAAAAAATAAATTTTAAAAATGAGTATATGCACCCGAGAGCATTAAGCCTCAACGCTCTCGGAAGCACTAGATCTAGTTCCTTTATAATGTAGAGGTATTTTAGCTATTTATGTAAAGGTATTTTAGTCATTTTGAGAATACTAAAATCCACATGTTTGGAATTCAAGAAATATATGATCTTCATAATGGAAAAATTTTTTAATATAAATTAAAATATAGATTAATAGTTTTCCAAAAAATTTAAAAAATACGATTTGTGCCTACTTGTGCCCGAGTGTAAAAGATCAAACTGCGAAAAAATTAGTTCTAAATGCTTTATGGCATCTATGTTAGTTTAGTAAACAATTTTGATTCTAAGTACTTGATGGAATATATTAATGGGAAGTTAAATTAAAATTTTTATTATTTATTATCTATAATTACTAGACACAAATAAAATTAGTTGTTACATATACTTATTACATGTAATAAATATTTAATTATATAAAAGTACCTTGTTGCTAATTTACTTGCCTAAAGCATTTTTTCCTTATCGAAAAGCAAGTTTAATATAGTAGGTAATTCTTTATTTTGTCTTTAAAAATAAGATTCATCTTTCCTTAATGATTACTCAAAAAAATATTTAAGATATTTTTTCAAAAGTGAGTTTATTTACATTGAGTGTGACATTTACCTTTTCAATAATTAATTTTTGAAAACAAGTCAAGTTCAAGTTGAAAAAATATACAAGTTGAAAATGTATGTCAATTTACAAAATTTGATGTATTTTATAGTGTTGAGTGTATGTCTTGTATTTTGCATAGTGGTTATATATATATATATATATATATATATATATATATATGTTGGTCCAAAATTTATTGCAAAATCCAGGAGGCAACGAGTAAATTAGGTTATTTAAAATTCTTTGGTGCTTTAAATAGTTAACCCCTTATCAGTTTTAATCCCCTCAAATAAAAATGTAGAGAGTAAAAGAGAGCGATGGAGAAATAATAATATCATGCACAAAGGACACAGAGAATTATAGTGGTTCAAAACAACCTTTCCTACTTCACTCTTCCAAGAACACACCTCTTGTGTCTTAAGTTCCACTATCTCAAAGAGAATACAACTAGAGTTCTTACTCTCTTCTAGATTATAGCTTTAGAGGGCCTTTACAAAAATAGTATAAGTAGATGATGAGTTTCACTCCAACCATACACTACTTGCCCCAACTTGACCTTGATCTCCAATACCAAGCCAAGTATTAAAATACAATAAAATAATTTAAAAAATTAATTCTACACTTTACAAATTGTGTAGAGTAAATTCAGCACTTGAGAAAATTCTTGAATGCTTGAGAAATATTAGAACTTTTAGCCCTTATAGTGAAAGCGAAAGTCTCTCCTTGTAGAGCACTTAATACACACTTAATAGTTTGTAAGAAGAAAGATGAAAGCTTAATGAATACTCTAACTAACCCTCATAACTCCTCTTGACATTTCTAAATAGTTGTGGAGTTATTTTGAATGGAGGGTAAAATGGCACATTGAATGCACTAACGTTTAAATTTTTATGACCATTATGAGCCAAGTCACATCTAGAGTCGACTTGGAGTGCAACTTCGATCTTCTCCTTTCCTTTTCGAACGTTTTGCTCCTTATATGTTTCTTTAAGTTTCATTTTCAGGTTGACTTAATTTGGAACTTTACCTAAGTAGCAAATGAAGTGAACTTTGGTCTTTATATTGTGCCCTTGAAACTTCAAATCTTTATAATTTGTATAATTTGATCTTCGAATCTTTATATCTTTATGATCTAATCTTTTTAGCTTTAATTTTCATTTGGTCTTCAAAATGTAGTCTCCTTTGATTCAAGTCTTGTACTTGGGACTTCAATTCTTCATAGTTTGAACTCCATTTCTTGATATTTGAGTTCAATTCTTTAAGTATTGAATTCCTTTGCATCAAGTCGAATACTTGAGTTAACTTGATTTTGAAACTTGACCCAAGTCACAAGTGGAGTTATTTTGGGTATGCAACTTCAATGTACGTTGTATACTTGAAACTTCAAGTTCATTCTCATGTTTCAATACTCCAAATCTCATTACTGAGTCAACTTGATATGGATGGGACTTCACCAAGTCACATGTAAGTATCGACTCGGGATGTGAATTAGCTTCTTTGGATTCCTCTTTAGCAAGCTGAAGTCTCCCAAGTCGCAGATAAAGTCGACTAGGGTTACGACTTAGCCTAATTCATGAGTAAAGTCGATTTCGATTGTGACTTCGTCTGCTATGCATCTCCATTTTCAAAACTACCACAAAAATTACATTTGAAGTCGATCCTTGAGTCGACTTGGGTACTTGACTCAAGTTAATGCTGAAGTCAACTTGACTCTCTCACTTGATCTATAATGCTTTGTCTTTTAAAATTCAGCTTCAAATCATTGCAACAAACATGTTAGTATCCTTAAACTCTCCAATTTAGATTGTTAATAATCAAAACATGGATAATTCTTAATTTCCTAATTAAGTTCATAATAATATATTCATGTTGGGTATGTCTCTAGGACTGCATATGGGATTATGTGTATATGTAAGCGCTATAAATTGACATATGGTCTATAGGGTTTAGTATTGTCAAGAATAGAGGAAATCCTCATGAGAGATTCTAAGAAAGAGGCATTTTGTTTCCTGTGAAATAGAAGTTGTAACTATTTATTAATTAGTAAACTACTTTTTCTCTAGTGGAATAGACGCCTAGTCAGGCCAAGTAAAGTCTTTATATTTTGTGCATACTTGCATCATGTTCTCAACCATAATAAGTGGTATCAGAGCAAGGTCTACGAAGGGTTTCTAGTTTAAGATACCTAAAAGGCTTTAAGATCATGATCTTGTAGGAGTTCATATGACTAAGATTAAGCAAAGCAGATCGGGTGGCTCGAATCAATTTGGTACATGGATAGATGGTTTTAAGATCATGTGGACCTAAGATCTAGAATAAAGGAGAAGGTTCGAGGTTCTTATCTAAGGGTGTGTTTGGCAATAAGAAAAAATATATCAAGCTAAAACTTTTCACTCTCCATAATTATCTTATTTTTTAATTAATTTTCACATTTTTCTATATAACTATTATACTTTTTAATCATTTCTATGCAACTATCAGTATAACTAGCCTATCTATTTTAAGTTTATTCTCTTTACTACTCATCATTATTCTCACTATATTACATCATTCTCTTTAAATTTAAAAACTTTTACATAGAAAAATTTCCATGTAAAAGTTATTGCTCCCCAAACACACCTTAAGTAAGCATATCTTCAACCAAATTAATGGATTGATGACGCAATAACTATTAGAGATTGGTGGGTTTCTTCTACTAATGAGGCATGTGAAACACAACATTCACTCAATGGAGGCAGGCGATAACAAGTTATTGTCAATAAGCAAGTGGCTACTTAGAGGTAGCTATGACACTAGAAAGAAGTAGCTACGACCGGCTACAAAGACATAAAAAAAGGTGATGTTGCAACAACTTCTCTTTAGATTTTCAATGATCGAAGCAATAATCCAATGCAATGAGAAGTTGTTTGTTATCAAAATTCGGCAAGAAGCTATTTGGTTAGTGTAAATCACTGGTCAAAAGCTCAATGCATGATGCAGCACATGTGACGATAGTTTGGGCTATGAATTATTTGCTTGAGGAAAGTGATGAACAGACCATCATACGCTACAACAAACATAAAATTTGCAATTTCGTTGTGAGAATTTTGTAGTGTCCTTGTTTAGTGATCACCACGTTTGGTGCAGGTGATTCGAGAGTTATTTAATACATTTTGAGGTGCTTTAAATCACGTGGATAGTTAAGATTGGTGAAATTATGTTTATTTTGAGATGTTTGTTTAAGGAATGAAAAATAAAGGAAGAAGCAATTATACTACGAAACAAGATCAACCATCAATGTAGATGAGCATTAAAAGATGCTAGTCTTTTAGTGGACCCATTTAATAGGCAGTATGAGTTTACACTAGGGCAACAACGTATGAAAAATACTTTGACTCGAGATGGAATAGTGAAAGCGTTGAAGAAAGAATTCAAAAAGCATGAAAAGATAAGTGATAATGCTTGAAAAGGTATGAAAGATTTAGCAACCAATACAATTTAGATGTATCTTATTGACAACACTCTTCAAGAAGTAATAAGTGTAATAAACGCATAGGAAATTTGGATGAAGCTTGAGAATAAGTATAAATTTAAATCCTTGAAAATAGATTATATCTAAGAAAGAAATTATATGTTCTTATAAAGCTTAGAGATCTTGGAAAGCATTTAGATGAATTAGATTGGATCATAATAGAGTTAATTGTTCTGGGAGAGAAGATTAAAGAGGAGGACAAAGTGTTACTTCCGTTGGCCCCATTAACTAAGTCATTTGATCATATTGTGATGATATTATTATTCGGAAAAGATACCTTAGAACTTGATGATGTTATTGCTTCTTTGTTGATAAACGAGACCTGGAAAAAGAACAACAGTAATAGATCATCAATTTGTGAAGTGCTTTGGTTGCAATAGGTGGTCGACAATGTAGGAGAAGATAATCAAATATCTGAATAGATCCAGAAGTTCATCTAGATTGAATAGAAATAATAAGCGTTGAGAATGTGATAAGAAGAACCATAGAAGGAGAGTTTGTCACAATTGGAAAGAAAGTCAAAAAAAAAAGTGAAAGTAAAGGTTGATGAATTTGGATTGTCTGATTATTCCTCTATTGTTGTGGACTATGACAGTGATGTGTTGTTTATTACAAAAAGGCATGTACTGGTAATGATGATTAAATTTTAGTTTCTAGATATTCTTTTCACATGTGTGCAGCCGAGGAATAATTTACTATATTCAAGGAATGCGAGAGTGGTACTGTGAGGATCACGAACAAGGTAGAAAGCAAAATTGTTGGTTATACAGATTTTAGCTGATGTGAAGCATGTTCTTGATTTACAAATGAATCTAATTTTTTTTAATATTAAACTCTAGAGGATATGAGATTTTTGCTACAGATAGAATTATAAAGGTGACAAAAGGTTCTATGGTTGCAATAAAGGGTCAGAAGATTGAAAGATTATATAGACTAGTAGGGAGTGTGAAGATGGGTGGATTTCTGATAAAGTCCCAAGTTGTTGGTATAGGCGGAGCATAGATGTCTAGTTCTATAGTGAACTCTAAGAAGTGAATTTTTACTTCTATGGTTAATGGGAAACTCTTTGATCAAGACCACAATGGAGCAGTCAGAGAGATGAAGCCACTGAAGGTCATATGGTTTGGATGTGTGACACTTTGGAGGCTGTGATGAACCACGCATGTTCTAGCATGGTTGGAAGAATGCTGAAGTATGTAAAACAGTTGAAGACACAAGTTTCTCTACAAGGTAGTTAGCTTGTTATGTGCGTAATTCAACCCAGAATGGAGATTTTTTAAGTGTATGTCTTGTATTCTATGCATTGGTTATATGTATAGATTTACATAAGGTGTAAGTCTAAGATTGCATATGGGATTGTGCATGTATGTAAGAGCTATAAATAAATATGTGGTCTATAAGATTTAGTATCATAGAGAAAAAAGAGAATCCTAATGAGATATTCTGTGAGAGAGGCAGTTTGTTGCCTATGAGAGAGAATTTGTAATTATTTATTCATTAATGAATCATTCTTTTCTTTGATAGCATTGGTGTTTAACTAAACCACATAATTTTTTTTTTATATTCTATATGTGCTTGCATTGTATTCTTAACCCTAACATATAGTTATTTCAAAGTAACATTGTGTCTTTAACTTATAGTTGGCTAGTAAAGTATTTTACTATTAAATTAGACAAGCATTATTAGTATAAATTG
Source organism: Annona squamosa (assembly GCA_035584095.1). NCBI lineage: Eukaryota > Viridiplantae > Streptophyta > Magnoliopsida > Magnoliales > Annonaceae > Annona > Annona squamosa. Next base: position 45,409,349 of record JAXCLR010000073.1, read on the forward strand.
AAATTATTGAAATTGATAACAACATTTACGGTTTCTTAGTACTCTTTGTGTTATATGCATCCATTAGGTTGAGGTGACAAAACTTATTTTTATATTACTTATTTAATAAATGCTTACATGTACTCCCTTCCAATTTTAATATTTTGATATTTAATGAAAAATTCACTTCATTCTTTATATTTAACGCCATTGATTTAGCTAGAAAGTTTCATCTAAATCAAATATGTACATGGGTCACATTTTCTAAAAATATATATTTAGGTATAAATTATAAATATGCTTAAATCTATTTGCATATATATTAGAATATAATAATATTTTATAGAATTTTACATTAAAAAATATTCTATAGAATTATTTATCCATATAACAATAATATTTTTAATAGTTTAGATATTCAAAATATAACTTTATAATTAATATTTATTATTAAATTATTTTATTACATTAGTTTTATGAACTTGTAGATGGATTATATGCATAGTAATACTAAATAAATAAATAAAAATTCGTAATAATATAAATAATGCTAAATATAATAGATAAAATGAATTTTTTTTATCAAACATTAAGATATTAACAATGAAAAATGTCACATAGAAGAGGGTTTCATGAGATCAAAACCTCTAATTATTAAATGTTGGCTTCACTTCAAAATAACCAGCTTTGCTATTATGGGCTCCATCTAGAAGTATGTAAGATTAATGTAACAAAATAGTTTTACACTAAATATCAATTTTAAAATGTTATTTTTAACACCTAGATCATCTAAAATATAATTCTTTGTGGATAAATAATTATATAAAGTGTTGTTATATTTTAATGTATATGCGAATGAATTTAAATATTTTTCTTAATTTATATGCGAATGTATATATTTTAAGCAAATGTGGCCCATACACATCTTTGATGTTAATGAAACTTAGACTTTTAGATAAACAAATGGTGGTAAATACAATAGATGGAGTGAAATTTCTGTCTTCTATCAATATATTAAATATAAAGGAGGTTACATGTATAGAAGATGAATTTCATACAAGTATAATCCATTAAATGCATGGGGTCTGATGGTATGGAACTCTTCTTCTAGTAATCCTTTTTATTTTCAATATCTTGATTTTTGATAAAAAAAAATTCACTCTATCTACTAGATTTAACATTATTTATATTAGTATAGAATTTTTTTCATTCGTCTAGTTGCAAAAATCTCATCTACAAGTGTATAAAATCAACATAATAAAATAATTCAATCTCATCTACAAGTGTATAAAATCAATATAATAAAATAATTTAATGCTAAAATATCAATTTTAAAGCATACTTTCAACATCTAAATTATCTATAATATCATTAATATATAAATAAATGATTCTATATTGCATCATTACATTACAATACATATATAACTGGATGGGACTTTTTTATATATGTTTTTCAGCAAATGCGACCATTAAATATTTCAGCAAATGCGACCATTAAATATTTCATTTGGATGAAACTTGGGACTTACCGATGCATTACACCCGTGTAAATTTTAGTGGACTTGACCGGCGCCATTATATGGATGGCAAAGAATTAAAATTTTATCTGTTTAAAATAAGCTAATAATAAAAATTAGAATTATATGTTATAAATAACTGTAAACATCATAATGCTATAACCTTTTGCAACACAAATGCGGTCGCCAAAAGTACTTTTAGTACATAATCCTAGCTAGGTTGATTTGGTGGAACACATTTTCTAATTAGCTATACGCCATGGATGTAAACGGTTCGGTTTAATATTTCGACTTTGTCAACTCAACTTTAACTTCATTAAAAAAAAAAACTCTATTACAACCTTATATATTATATGGAGTAGCGTTAAGGTAAACCCAACTTGATTATATAATCTTTGTAAAATGGTTCAAGCTCAGCTTGACAATGGAACGGGTTGAACAAAAGTAAGATTGTTGAACTTAAATGTTGACTGTTTAAAATATTTAATTAACAAGTTAATTAAAATATAAGTTATCCTAATTAGAATTGAGAATGAGATATTTAATTTGAGATTCCTCTATTATTTCTATGAAAATATTGCATCTACTATGCGGGTTGAGTTGGGTTAAGTTGGGTCAAGTTACATCGTTGACAATCTGATCAAGATGAATAATTTTTTACATTAATTTGATGTTGGGAGGATTTTGAAAATCCATAACATAAACATTATTAAAAATTAAATTCATGATATGCAATATAATGAAAATTAATTGCATTAGTATAGATGTGAAAAGTTTTAAAAATCTTTGACATAAGTTTGAAATTGTTGGCATGTACCAATATTTTACTTTTGATTTGACACCAAAGCAAATTACCTGATGAAAAATATTAAAAAATTGAATCGTTCGGTAATAATTTTTCCACAAACAGAATTTCTCAAGGGGCTGACTTTAAATATACGAATTAATGAATTCCTATAGGAAAAAAAAAAAGCGAGATAGGAATTCACTAATCCAGCATCCAGCAATCAGTTGTATATCAATTGGACATTGTATTTGTACACAGCGCTTGCATCAGGGCGTATTCTAAAAGTTACGATATTCTTAAATTAAATCTATATCACCATTCCCAATACAACTTTCCAATTTCTAATTCAATTTTTTTAATTTTCAATACAAATTTTGCCCATTCCCAATATAATTTTACTCATTTCCAATAAAATTATTACATTCACATCCTGATATACAGATTTGATTTAAGAATCTTGTATCATTTTGAACATGCTCTAATGGGGTGTCACTAGGCCAATGAAGGCAATCCCGAACTTTTAAGGCATTTTGCATGTGCTCTCAAGATTTTTTCCATTCAGCACGTTCCATTGTAACTTTTTAAATGCCAAAATAGTTTTTAAGTATAAAATATTTTGAATTTTGATCCTTAATTCCATCACGCTTCTTCCTTGCGTGTTTTCATAACTATATGATAATTAAGATGACCAATATATCTTTTATTTATAATGGCTCCTGTAGTCAAGAGGCTTGAAATAGAGGTTGCAAAGCAAAACTAATCAGAGGGTGATCTAGTGCACTGAGGTGCACTTAGCTTTAGTTCATTCAGAGGCAATAATTCATTTTATTTAATTTTTTTTAAAAATTTTATACGACTGTTAATCTAGGTATATTTAGTATGCATATTAATTTTTACAATTTTTGGAGATTTGTAGATTTTTAAAATTTTTTAAAATTAGTGGCAATTTTGTAATTCACAAACTGCCATTGATTTAAAAAATCCAAAAAATATCTACAAATATCCAAAAATGATAAAATTGATGCACATGTTAAATACACCTAGATTAACATTTATATAAAAAATTTCAAAAAAATTTAAAAATGGATGAAATACACCCGGTTGCACTAAAGCTAAGTGCACCCGAATGCATTGAAAAATGTTCCAAACTAATCTATCTCTTGGCCAAGATTAATTCAATAGTATCAAGGACACAAATCCATAATCAGCCTAGATCAATAATATCAAGATATTTTTTATAAATATCAAAATATTATTTGGAACTTTAATTATTCAAGAAACTCATCACATCAGCATTGAAATTTCTCAAAATCACTTTTAACCACGAAGAAATAAAAAAAAATCACTAAAATTTGTCTCAGCACGAACAATTATGTTCAGGTGATGAAATTAAATGATAAGTATGGTTAGGAAGTGATAAAACTTCCGGATTAAAAGTTTTTGGTGTAAAAGTTGTTAAATTAACAAAAAAAATGATGCGATATGATATGTGTAATGATGAGGTATAAGTAGAACGAAGTAAAAATAAATAGATTAGTTATATAGATAGTTATATAAAAGTGATTAAAAAATAGGATAGTTGTAAAGGATTAATATCTTAAAATTCAATTATCTAAGGTGAATTGATAAATTGAATAAAATTTGTGTTCAAAGAACTAAAATTAAACTTAACTAATCTACACAAAATTTAACCAAAATAGAGTGGATGCCATAGAGATTGCCTTAAGATGATTAAGATAGGTGAGAGTATGAATTTATTGACTCATAACTATGTCATACTGGTTCCATTTTAAGTTAGTTATGTAGGGGTTATTAACCTAGGTTCATTTGTATTTATATATGTCTTTCAATACATATAAACCTAACTCTGTTTTAATTATTTGCTATATTCCTATGCATTTAAGTAAAATAAGACTGATAATCACATAACTTAATCAAGATTACATAAAGTTAATAGGTATATTCCTATCCATATTAACATTCAACTACCACAAGTAGATGGAGACCTGTGCCCTATGTATACATCTCATTAAAATCCTACTTTTCCAAACATGAATCTGAATATTCAATCAATCTACAAAGTTGCAAAACTTGTTAATATATTAAACATGATATATAATGGTAATCCCATATAACACAAGTTACAACACAATTTATGTTCTTATTCAAACACAAAGAAACCAAAATAACATAGTTTATGAAGTTAAATCCTTTATATCTCCAACCACAAGAACATTTAGTCCAAAAAATTGATATTAAATCCCTTCCAGGTCAAATTTATAAATGTTCCAAATAAGGAGAATCACAAATATGAAAAGAGAGATAAAGAGAGAAGATCAAACTATATATAATGCAGTGAATGACTTAAATCTCTACTTGATTCACACTCTTGCCTTGAAGCTTGATCTTTTCTCCTTCTCCCATAGCAGCCATGAGCTCTAGAGATTGTATTTTGCAAACCGTACGCAAAGTATTTATACAACCCCACGAAATTAAGCTAAGTACATGCAGAATTTTCACACAAGTGGGGTTGTGCCAAGCTATCTGTACACTTACTAGAGCTTGCTGTCTGGAATTGTCTGGAAAGCTAGTTTGGTAAGGCTGAGGAGCCAGAATGTGAGGTCGAGGTGCCAACCAATCTGTCTAGATTTTGACAAGCTACTTGAAATGAGTATTTCTTCTTTTGACAAGCTACTTGAAATGTGAGGTCGAGGTGCCAACCAATCCCTTCACTTAAGCACATGGTCCATGAGCAAAATCACCTTCTTTTGCCTACAACAAAAGAGTAAAACAAGTAAATACATTCCTAAATGATCTAATTCAATTACTAACAATCTAAAATGAAATGATTTGCATGGAATTTAACTCAAAATGCATGAAATCTAATCACCATGCATGAAATGAGAAATTGATGAAAATTAATGCAAAACTATGCAAATTCACCTATTTCTCTTAAAGTAGCATTAAATTCAGGTATAAAACAAGCTTTGACAACTCTAATTTTATAGCATTATCAACTGCCTAGATGTATGTGTTGCATTCTTAAGAATTTTATCTATTTCTAATACCTTAGTGCTTATTTTTGGTGCTATAATAACATATTAGAATCAAAATAATATTTCCTTATGCATTTTTTATAATTGTTGAATCTTGTGTTTATAATAGTGGATGAATTTTACAGTTATTAGTCTATGACTGTGAAACGTAAATGACTCTAAGACATTACTTCATATTACATAAAATAGTACGTTATTGTTTTCTTTTAATATTGTATTTTAGTATTGAATGAATCAATTTGGAACTACCATTAGCATCAACCCTATGGTTATATAGGTAGGGTACGTTGTACTAAAAATTAAATAAATAAATGGGTAGTGTAAGATAGGGTAGACTTTTTACAAATAGGGCTAAGATATGGTAGATTGCTACCCAAACCGACCTAATCCAATTTAAACTCCTAGTAGAAGCTTCACTCAATTAGTTTCAACTAATTTATATTTCTTAATTTTTAATTTTCCATAATAATATTTTTAAGTGTAGTTAGTTTATATGCCAAAATTTACATTTTGGATATATGTTTATGTTTTATTTTCAAAAATAACAATATTCAAGGGTAAAATGACTTAAATACCTCTAAAATGTTGATTTTCAAAAATAAAAAATACACATACATTTTCAAATATTATAAAATTTGGTATGTGAATTAAATTACTTGAAAAATATTTCCATGAACAAATAAAAGAGTAACAATATAAATATATTAGCCCATATGTTAGATGGGATAACAAGACCACAACCTAAAATTGAATTAAATTAGATAAATCGCACATAAAAATTAAGAAATATAATCAATAACGAAAAATGAAATTTGCTATATATATATATAATCAAGGAAAAAGAATTTTCAATTCCATAAATTTCAATCCTATTCCACTGATGACCCCAAAGCTTTGGGAGAACATGCGAAAAGCGCTAACTTTACTCGCCTTTTAATTAAAAATCCCCACTCGGAGGCATTTCGCTGATTGTTTAAACATCTGGCACCATGTTTATTTGCAAAGCACAAGTGAGGGCCACCTCCAATTATCTGATGGCCCACCGCAAATTCTACATGATTGGATTACAATATAGTGGTGATGCAATGATAACAGCGATGCGAATTCCCTCACCAGCAGCTAGTTGACCAGCCTACAAAGGGCCCTTCTTCCCCGGCCTACCTTGTCTTGTGTGCCCCACTTCCCAAGTCATGGCTCATCCTCATTGGTTCATGTGCTTTTAATATGCAATTTTCTCAATGGCATGAGCTGTGAATGCAAGGCATATTTCGCACTCTCTTCCCTTCCCTTCTCCCAAAGACCTACATATACTGCTACCGCCCCAGCCAAACCTTCCGCATCTTCTCATCTTCCATTTCCTTTCTCTGTGTCTCCTCCTCGGTCTGTCTTTTTCTCTCTTCCGATGCCCATTTTCCTCCCACATGCGTAGACCTTGATCTCCAATCTCAGCCATTGAATCAAGAGACCTGCTTGCCGATCATCCTTCTCCACCTCCTTCCACTCTTTCCTTCTTCCAGAGCATTTCCGATATTTGTTCATGTCCCCAAATCAAATCTATAGCTGTTGATTTTGTGAAGCTGGATAAGCCTACATCCTTTCTGCCTTAGCAGCACCTTAAGAAAAGCCTTCCAAGCATGTAATTCTAGTCCCCGCATCCCACTGAAAAAACAAACCACACCTCCCCCCCCCCC
>JAXCLR010000073.1:45422858-45489374 GCA_035584095.1 Annona squamosa
CCCCGCTCCACCCCAGTTTGCTTTCGGTAAATCACTTGCTTCATTACAGGGATATTTGCAAGCGACCCCTCAGTTCTTTTTCAACTTTGCAATTTGTGCCATAGAGTTTATTTGCAGAAAAACAATCCGCAACCTCCAGGGGGTTCTTAATTTATTTAAAATTTCTCGAAATCAAGGCTATATATTGTGTTTGAAGTTATTTGTTTAGTCTAAACACGAGAAATCAACTTGATTAAAAATTTTTATACTCAAATACAATGCTAATCCAAATAAATTTGTATAGCATATAACTATCTTTGGAGAAGACCATAATGGATGATTTAGATAAAAAAATAAAACATTCGCTTTTGAGAACTATTGTCTAAACAAATTTGAATTGATTTTTATTTTTGAGACTTACGGACCAGTTTTGGAGCAGAGGTTTTCAAATAATGTTCGGAATTAGAAATGGGGTGATTTGCAAGAAAATTGAAAAATGTAGCCGTTTTCAATATCCAAAGTTACGAGGATCAATTGAAAAGTTCGATAAACGTGGGCGTTATTTGCAAATATCCTCCTTCTTTTATTCTACGCTCGCGTGTACTCTCTCTTTAGCTCTCACGCTCGCGGAGGAAGAAAGAGAAAAGAAAAGAGAAAAAGAAAGAGAGAGAAAGGTTGAGACGAGTCTCATTGAGAGAAGAGAAAGAAAGGAAGAAAAGCTACTTCTCTTCTCATTCTCTCCTTCTCTTTCTCTCTATCCATCATCTTCTCACGTACAATCCTAGCAACAGCGACGCCATTGCTGACCACTCCCTCCAATGCCGCCTCCCTTCCTCTTCTTCCTCTCTTGCTAGTCGTTGGCCCAGATCGGAATATCCCCTCCTCTCCTCCCCCGCATCTTCTTCTTCTACTTCTACTTCTGCTTGCAAATGTGAAAAAACCCACTCTCGCAACGGCTCCGGGATAATGGCCGCCAATGGCGGAGCCAACAGCAGCAGAAGCGCCGGCGCTGGCGCCGGCCCTTCCATCAACGCCGCCGCGTCTGCCGCCGACACCCGCTTTCCGCGGCAGACAAGGGTGAGTTCGTTTTCGTTTGTTTCTCTCCCAATTCTCTCGCTTGTGGATGCTCCATTTTTTTCCTGCCACAGTGCTGGTCATGCTTTTGTGCGAGATCCGAGGCTGTGTTGGGGATTCTTTCTCGCTGCAATTCTTTCCTCCCGATTTGCAGCTTTGCAGTTTGATTCTTTGCTTGGCATTTTAATCTTGATCAGATCTACTCTCTTCGATGAAAAGGAGGCCTCGTTTTTCTTTTGCCCCTTGTGTTGTAGCTAGGAAATGGCTAGATAAATAGCCATGGATCTGGTGGGAATGGATTTTAGTGACGTGGGTCTATGGGGATTGGATTTTGCCCAAGCGCTCAGAGTTACTGGATTTATGAGGATTGCGCTTGCACAACGGTAATCTGTCTCCTGAACAGCTTATGCCCAGACTTGCAGCTCCAGTGCTATGAAACTCAGCATGCTTCGACCATGGGCTTAGATCGAACTGAAAGCATGGTCCACTGATTTTTGTTTGGCTCTCACGGGTCCTCTGATGGCACTGAGAGGGGCCAGATCCACGTGATGACATTAAAGGAGGCTAGGAAGGATCGTCGGAGTTTTTTTTATTTGTTTAATGTAGTACTGCGTTTCTTGATATTTCCACTTTCTTTGAATTGGTTTCAATGCCACGAGCAATGTCTGTACAATTACATAAACTGGATAGCAGATTTTCTTCAGTCAAATAAAAACACATCATTTTTCATTCTGCTCTAATATAATTCTGAAGTACATTCTTAGAAATTCAATGAGAGTTAATCTAAAAAAACTATTAAATCAAGGAGAGTAAACTTCTATAGTTTTTAGGGTCTCTGACCAGTACACCGTCTTTGGTCATTATTTTTCTCCTGTTTTTTGAGTTCATCAGTCATCAACTGCTTTCCATCTGAGATCTATCCATTCAACTGCAAATGCTTGGAGGTCTTCCACAGTCATGTTCCCCCAACCCCATGGCAGAAACAAGGAATACCTGAATATTTTATCAACTCAAGTACTATTGACGTCTTTTGTTTCCAAAAGAAGGGTGAAGGATGATGTACAAATCAGATTAACAAGAAACATTTATTTCACAGGAGCCTAATTAATAAAATGTTACAGACACTTGGCACCCTGTTATCCAGTGATGCAAACTGATGTTGTATGTTTGCAAGTGTCCTAAGATCTCATCACACTGATCATTAAAATGGAGCATGGTTATGTGACACTGTGTTGAAAATCCAGTAATAAAACAAGAGGACATTTCTCAGATCATTATGAGGCATTACTTTCCATGTTCTCAGTCTGTCCGTATAAACAAAAATTGGCCTTAGAATCTCTGGGATAGAAGCTAGAACATGGTTAGCATCCTAGTTTGGGAAGCAGCTTCCCGAATTTCCTGGCTTAGCTATTCTACTAGGTATAAGGAGGCAGGCTTTTTTATGTGCAAGGGAGCAATTTGTTTTTGGTGAATGGTAATTCATGCATCACGAGGGCACAAGTTAAATCAGTTTTAACTCTTGATGCTGATTTTTTTTTTCTTTTTTTGTTTTGCGATATGGAATGCTGTTGCATTTATCTCTTAATAGTAGGTTTACTGTACCATAGGAAAGGTGGTATCACATTCCATAATGAAATTAATTGCCATTCCAGGCTAAGATTTTATCTTAATGAGATGTAATCTACTGTTCGTTTAGTTTTTGTTGCCAAGGGAATAAAGTATTTCACATTTATGTGCACAAAGACTGAGCATACTGATGTTTGACTTTTCTTAGGATTTATCCTCAAAAGCTATTGCAATTGTTTATGCCTATAGATACAGTGATATAATATTATGAACTTCTCATCATGTTTAATTTTATTATTATTTTTGAAATGAAATTGATGGTATCAGGTTCAAATGCACACTTGCATTTGGTCTTTTTGCTAAGGTATGCAACTGGAGGTGTTAGTTCTGATTTAGTAGATGTCATGAATTGTGTTTCTCTGTGTTCTCAAGCATTAGATGCTCAACGTAATTGCTAGAGGAGAGTATAAAAGCATTATATGTTTTCAGTAATGTGAATAGCTTTATACTTCTACTCATAGTAGTTTGCACCGCTGATATGTGTAGTCTTGAAAGGGGAATTTTGTTTGGCTCGCTAGGTTTGCAACTGTAAATTCTTCAATCCTTTTGGGTTCTTCACAAAAAACTTTTCAAACTAAAACATTTCAATTTAAAATTTTTCACTCTTCATAATTACTTTTTTTTTTATAAAATTATTTCTCCACTTTTTCCTATATAATTATCCTACTTTTCAATCATTTCTGCACAACTACTCAAATATCTTACATATTTATTTTAACTTTATTCTCTTTATTCTTTATCATTATCTCTGTCATATCACATCATTTTCACACATTTCAAAAACTTTTTACGCCAAAAAACTTTTCATCAAAATTTTATTACTTCCCAAACGCACCCTTTGGCTCTTCTCCAGGGTAAATCCTGCAGATATTGGCTTCACTACTTTGAAGCCTTTCATTTCCAGCTGGGTGACTTGTTCCTGGGTCTGGTGGATAGAAAAGCCCTTGAATTTTTAATTTTTAATTTTTTATATTTTCGACTGCATATATCTGGTTCGTTTGTTTCAATAACAAGACATACATGCGCAAGAAATCCCCCTGTGTAATTTATGGATGGCAGGAAGTTAACTCCTCATTTTTAGAGCAGTATGACTTGTAGGATACTTTTTGGTTTTGGTGGATTTTGGGTTGGGGGGGGTGCAGTGTTGTTTAAATTGACTATATAAATTTTAGATATTGCTGATTTGTAGTGATAGTAGTTTTGGTTCTTAGTTGATCCTTCGTTTATTGCATTTCCTTGAACCTCCTCCTATGATTAACGTTCTATGAACTTTCTTGAACCTCCACCTAGGATTAACTTTCTTGAAAGTTGAACCTCCAAAGAAACTTGTCTGTTCTGTAAAAAATAACTTTACAAAGCTTTAATATGGGTGGAGCTGGGAGCTGTGTTTAGCAAGCATGCAAAGATACGGAAAAACAACCTCCATGCTTACAAAGCAACTTCCTAATGTGATGAAGCCTTAATGAATCTAGCCTTATTAACAGTTCTCTGTTACGGAATTCTCATTCATGCCTAATTGAGATTCAAAAGTTGCTTTTTTACTGCTATTGTGGACCACCTGTATATTTCTGACAACTATATATTTGGTATAGTAGCTTGTTCAAGATAACATAGGAATGCTTGTTGTGTCTTCCTCCTGATAAGAAATCACCTTGATACATTTTTGGCACACATGGTAAAAAAGTTATCTTGGAATTTCTCGGAAAGCTGTATGCTGAAAAAAAACAACCACTAAAATCTTTCTGCACCTACTTTCATGGAAGTTGCAATAGGCTGCCCGTCATCATTTTTCACCCTTCTAAATGTTTTCTGACAAATTCCTGTAGAATTCCATCCTTGATAAAAGGACCCCCTAGAAATAAATTTCAGTTTGAATTCCTTTCTCAAATGCTTCAGAAGAGATTGTATGTTGCTGTAGAACTCTTTTGCTATGATGCTATATGATCCATCGTATGTATGCCCATATATGATGAATCTTTTTTTTTATTTTTAAATTTTTTTCATAAACAGGTTTTCCAATGTGCATTTAACCTATATACTAAGTTTTACAATTTTACACTACTTCTATATATTTATTTTAAACATCAATTTCAGGGGCATTTAAGTCATTTTACACCCCTTAAAAAACCTTATTTTTAGAAATCAAATATATATATATATATATAAGTATTGCAAAATGGTAAATTTTGGCATATGGGTTAAATACACAGGAAAACATGTTTATGAAAAAAATAAAAGAATGCATCATATGTGGGCATACCTATGATGCATCACATGGTATCATGATCTGCAATTTTTTTTTTTTGGAAGTTAATTTAGTGGAAGATAAAACTTGGTTTATAAATTAAATATATCTAGGAAAACATATTTATGAATTTTTTTTTTTTAAAGATTAAAAAAAGGCACATCATTTGCGTGCATACATACGATGCATCACATAGCATTGTGATCTGCAACTTTTATCTTGAAGATAATTTAGTGGAAGTTCTTCCCAAGTTCTTTGTAGAAACCCTTTGCAAGAAACTGTGCCAGATGAGCTTTAGTTGTTACGCAGGTCGTGTGCTAGTGCTCGTCGACTTTGTGATATTGAAAGATTGCAGGTTTTGGTGGTTATTAAGAAAATAGACGAATAAAGATTCCTTATTGTGAGTTGCAACAATGTTCTCTCAAGTATGCAATTAAGTTACCTGAGAGGAAAGACGAAGCTCCAGGAGAACCAACTAGACTGAAGTAGATGTTGATCAACACTTTCGACTGTTTGAAGTGTCAAGAAACTTTGACACAAATTTTTATGTCTTTATGTTCTGATGTATTTATTTGTTATCATTTCTTTCTTTTGACAGCGGAGACGATGGGGAGGCTGCTGGGGTGGGCTTTCATGGTTTGGATCACAGAAAAGGGGAACGCGCATAGTGCCTGCTTCTCGCATTCCAGAGGGAAACGCATCTGCCAATCGGGCCAATGGACCTCAGCCTGCTGGAATACCTAACCAGCCTACAAATCTAACACCTTCTCTACTTGCACCACCTTCTTCACCGGCTTCATTTACTAATTCTGCTCTCCCTTCAACAGCTCAGTCACCCAGTTGTTTTTTATCACTGTCTGCAAATTCTCCTGGAGGTCCTTCATCAACCATGTTTGCTACTGGGCCATATGCCAATGATACCCAGCTTGTCTCACCTCCAGTTTTCTCAACTTTTACAACAGAACCATCCACTGCTCCACTCACACCTCCCCCAGAATTGGCTCACCTTACCACTCCCTCTTCTCCAGATGTTCCTTATGCTCGGTTTCTTTCATCTTCTGTGGAACTTAAAAGTGCGTCCAAGGAGAATGGCCAAGCATTTTCAGCCGGTGATCTTCAGGCAACGTATCCACTTTATCCCGGAAGCCCTGCCAGCAGTTTGATTTCACCTAAATCAGGAACCTCAGGCGATGGTCTACCCTCAACATTTCCTGAACGGGAGCTCCCCACTCAATGGGGTGCTTCCATTTCAACTCAAGATGGTCACTACCCTAGGAGTGAACCGTCAAGATTGTTTGGGCTCGACACTTCCACCAAAAATTTTATGTTGCCTCAAGATCCAAGTTTCTTTTGTTCTGCCACATCTGCTCAGTTTTATCTGGACCAAGCTCAACAGCCGTATTCATCCTATCCTCATAATGGAGGGAGGTTAAGCCTATCCAGGGAAGCAGATGCTTACTCTAGTGGAAATGCTAATCAAAATAAACACAACAAATCTTGCATAGCTGATGCCGAAGAAATTGAAGCTTACAGGGCATCCTTTGGGTTCAGTGCGGATGAAATAATTACTACACCTCACTATGTGGAAATATCAGATGTGATGGAAGATTCCTTTAGCATGGCACCTTTTGGCACCAACAAAACCTATGCGGAAGACTTCTCAATTGGAAAACTGCCAAATGGGGGAGAGAAGGAGCTGGCAACACAAGTTAACTTGGATCCCAAAGGCCTGATGTCAAAACCGAGCCTGCTCAATGGATCCAATGGTAAAGTACATGATTCCTATAGTAGTTGTGCAAGTGAGCCACCTTCCTTATTTTATTTATTTTCTGAGGGGCTTCTAAAATGCTTTCAAGCACTGTCCTGATGATAAAAAATGTAGTTTCATCCCTTCATAGGATCTGTGATGGATTTTCTACAGGAAATTCAAAATTATCTTCTGTTTGATCCATAGGCAATATCCAGACAGCCAGTGGCAGAGATTCGGGGAAATGTGCATGAATTTTCCCTGCAGCATGTTGAGGATCATCCCATGGGATGTAATTAGATGGGATTTCTCATTCCTCAAAAAAACTTTTCTTGACCTCAATATTACTTTTTTTCCATTTCATACACTATCTCATTTTTTTAATGCATAACAACTCTAAATTTTCAAGTCTCAGTATTTATTTTTCCTATTTCCAATATAATTTCTCATTTCTCAATGCACAATAACCTTTCTCATCTAATCTCATTATCTAAATCCCGCTCCATTAGATTCCTAATGGGTCCTAAAGGATTGCATAAATGCAATGGGATATTGGCCTATCCCACTGGGATTCATCATTATCTCACACGTGCAAACAGGCCCTAGAAATTATGTAATGGTCATTCATGGTTGCCATGAATTCTGGATCTTGTAAGTGAGTTGCACTGATCACATGCGGTTTAACGATGTGGCAAGAGTAAAACATGTTTCAGGGGAAGCGTAGAAGTAAATGCAGGTTGCTGTTTCTTCGGCACTTGTATCTTTGTGAAACTAGTTTATTTGATTATTTTGAAGTTTTTCTATGCACTTCATTATTATTATTTGATTGAATATGCACTTCATTATTGATCGTGTTGAAGATTGTCAAATGCAACCGAACACTTTCCTGTTTCTGCTGTGAAATAACTTTTCATTAATGTTCTTCAGAACCATGTTCTCGCAAGCAATCTGGAGATATTTTTGCATCAGGGCACTGCAATGGACATCTTGAGGCCAGTGAGGATGAGCTTATTCTAAAGATGGGAGAGAGGAGTCGGCCATCAGGGTTATCGGTATCAGATACAGAACTTGATTACAGGAGAGTGAGAAGCATCAAGGAAGTCAATGGCCACCCTGCATGGCATTAGTTATTACTTGATGGTATTTACTAATTTGCAGTCTTGTCTCCCTGCGCATGTGGAGATTCTGTTTGCAGTGTGGTAGAATTATCTAACTCTATATGTTTTAAGTGCTTTTTTTCCCCCTTCTTTTTTCTTTTTCTCCTTTTGTTGTACTAGTTCATGAGCTCTGTTGATATGTGATGGACGCTGCTGTGAAGCTGAAGTTATGGGAAGTAAGTCTTCTGTGTATGTCATCCCAACTTTTGATTTTGGAAAGGCATTAGGTTGGACTTTGTTGGTGTACAAATTCTTAAATATGAGGTGAAAGAGTTTGTCAAATCAGCTGCTACTGGACTGTGATGAAAGAAACAAGAGCACAACATATATGGGTGTGATTTTGCTCTGCTGCAGGTGTCCCCTTGAATCATTACCTGTCCGTTTGGAAATGGTTTGTGTGCGTGTAAGTGAGGAAGTATATGGGGAAGTTTTGAAAAAGTGGGGGATTAATATGATATGATAGTGATGAGTTGAGAAAAATAAAGATAAATTAGATGAAACAATTGTATGAAAAATATAAAAAAAAAGGAATTTAGAGGTAATGATAGAAACATATAGAAAAGTGATTCTGTTAGTGCACGCCGAGTAAATGTTTTGTTTAGTCGAACCTAAAATTTTAATTTGCAATACTTTTTTGTTGTTTTTTTTTTTTTTTGAAATACTTATTTATTTTAGTGTATTTAATATATAAATTAAGTTTTACTAAATTTGGATATGTATATATGTATTGTTTTGAGATTTTTAAAGATAAGAGTAATATATATGTATGCATCCAAATTTGTAAAACTTAGTTAATAATGAATTTTTTGAGATGGCTTAATGAGACATTTGCTTAATTCAAGTTAACAGGATATTTTTTTTAAATATATAAATTAAGTTTTAGCATTTTTATAGATGTGTATATGTTTTTTTTGAATTTTTAAACACGAGTATTCTAGTGATTTTAACGATAAAAAATGATTAAGATACCTCTATATGTAAAAATCAAAAAAATATATATACATATCTTAAAAAAAGGCAAAACTAGATTTACGCAGATTAAAGATGTGATTTTATTAGCTTGAGGTAAATAACTAACTCGAAAAAGCTTAATAAATTTTTTTATAAACTTCTTAATTTATATATTTAATATAGAAGAAACAAATGCTCATGTTAGTTCACTTCAAAAATTTATTTTTACAATATTTTTTTTCTTTGTTTCTCAGTGCACTTGTTTATCCAAGTGTACTTTTAGACAAAAAAGTGTAGCAAGAAAAACATAAAAAAAATTGTTGTAAATGAGTTTTTTGAGACGGGCTAAGAGGAATAACTCCTGCATAATTTTATCATAATTGTAAATGTGCCTACTTAGTCTTAGAAATTGCAAGTAATGCTTATATAGTTTAATTATAATTGCAAATATACTTACATAGTTATAATTCTGCTACTGCACTGTTGCGATGTGAGTATATTTGCAAAAATTAAATATACCTACTAATTTTGAAATTGTAAATATACCTATATAGTTTGCATATCTTTATAAATATACATACACTGTGATTATGCAGTAATGAAGCCATAACGGCATAAATATATTTTCAATTATGATCAAACTATGTGACAGTTATTTGCAAATTTTGAAATGATGTGGTTGTGTTTGCAATTATGATTAAACTAAGTGGGTGTTTTTGCAAATCACCCATTTTTAATCATTAAAGGTGATTAAAATACCTCAATATTTAAAAATTGAATATATATATATATTTAAAAATGGTATACTTGATTTATACATCAAATGTATACAAATTAATAAGTTTATGTAAAAAAATTAACAAATAAGTTTATTAGCTTGCATTAAGTAAGCCCGGGCTAATAAGGTTATGTATCTATATCAAATACACCAAGCTAAATAGTTTTACGAAAAAAAAAAAAAATTAAAAGTGGGTTTTCTAGCTAAATGATCTATTCTCTTTATTTATTTATTTATTTATTATTATTATTGAGATGAAAGTCAATGCCCTTTAACTATTGATTGTAATTGGGTCATATGAGGCGATGGGTTAAATAGGTTGGATAATGGGGTTAATGAATTATGCAAACTCAATCCATGACCGTCAGCAGCGGCGCAGCACAGGCGTTCTGCGGCTGGCGGGGGATCGAATCTCATACGGGATTTCGGTCCCAAATAGATGAGCGTGGGAGCATGGTGGTCTCCCGGGTGGAAAAAAGTGTGGGAGCAGGTGGTCTCTCGGGTGGAAAAAGTGTGAGAGCAGGTGGTCTCTCGGGTGGAAAAAGTGTGAGAGCAGGTGGTCTCTCAGGTGGCTGTTGGAAGCTGTGTCTTCCAGATTTCTTTGGGACGTTATGTGTCCCCAGATTTGTAAGAATGTCTCAGATCTTCAAGTATAATATGTGTTGAGATACATGTAATTAAATACCAATCAAAAAAAAAAAGATCATTAGTAAGTGAATAAATGATTTTATAAAATGTTATTACATTTTAATATATATATATACGAATGAGTATAAATGTTCTTAATTTACACATAAATGTACCCATTTTTGAGTAAATGTGACTTATATGCATATTGGATTTCGATAAAATTTGGCTTATTAACTAAACAAATGATGTTAAATATAATGAATAAATCAAATTTTGTATCGATGATCAACATTTAAAAAATAGAAGAACATATATGAAATCACTTTTATGTAACCAGTTACATAGAAACATACACCTTATATATAAAATATAATTTTGTACATTTACAGTAGAAGTGTTAATGAATCGGGTTGGACAGGTTGAAGTCAAATCCTAATCCTAACTCATTTAAAATATTTCAATCCTAATGCATTTATAATTCATTTAAAAACTCTCAACCCTAACCTATTTACAACTTATTTAATAAATGTGTCAATGAGTTATGAATGGGTTATATAGCAAATGACTTGAAAACCTAAACTTCAATAGACAATTATCTCGCAGGAAGACGCGAGGGAGTTTTTTTGTGAAAAAAAAATGAAAATAGGATAGTAATAAAAAAATCAAATAGGGATGATAGTGGTAAAATAAAAATTAAATGACGTGAAAACTTAGCAAAAAAATAACCTAGGAGTTTAAATTTATATATTAACTTTAATGGATTAAAGGAGTTAAATGGATTAAATGGGCTATTAAATGAGTTATAAAAATCTCAACCTTAATCCATTTATTTAATTAAATGGTTGAACGAGTTGACAAATCATATCCCATTTATTAAAAATTTTCAACATAAATTCATTTGTAAACGGGTTGGACGAATATATCGACAAGTTGATCATAATGATTAAAACCCTTATATACATGTATGGTAAGTTACAGTGTATTTGACTCAAAACGGGCTCTGCATGAATTTAAATGTATTAATAATTTATATAATCATTTATCTATATATAAATTATATTTTGATAATGTATATATTGAAAAAATAACTTTAAAATTTGTATTTACATCAAACAATTTTATTATATTGATTTTATATCATTTTCAGATGAAGCCCATACACATATCCAATTTCGATAAAATTAGTATACTAATAAAATAAACAATTCTAAATATATCAAACTATTTTAGTACATTGATTTTTTTTTTTTTCATATGAGGCCTATACACATATCCATTTTGGATGAAAATTAGTATGCTAATAAAATAAACAATTCCAAATGCAATTAATAAAGTAGGTGTACATTTTATGATCATGTAGAACCTATTTTAAACCAAATACTTACTAGCCATGTAAATGCATACAATAACTTCTCTCTACGTATAAGAATTTAATTTTATGCAACATGGAGCACTATATCTCATTTTGCGACATAGCTTATTGTCATTGGATGCTTTTGAAATGGATCCGTGCCATTGACAATTCTTGTTGAGCTTTTAATACTAAGAGTATGATGATATACATCATGATGTATTTTAGGCTAACATATAATATTCATTTATTTTTATAATTAGTTATATTTTTCTAATTTTTTCTTCATAAATATATTTTTCTAAATGTATTCAATTTATATACAAAATTTTGCCATTTTACGATACTTTTTACATATTTATTTTTGATTTTTTAGAAATCATGAATTTCAATAGCATTTAAGTTATTTTATGACCCTTAAAAACTTAATTTTTAAAAAATAAAAAATAAATATGTAAAAGTATTATAAATTGAAAAAACTTCAAATATAGATTGAATATACGTAGATAAACATGCTTATGAAGAAAAATTTTAAAAATATAATTAATTATAAAAATAAATAAATAAATATTATATTTTAACGTAAAATAGATCATAACGTAGATAATCAAGCTCCTTAATAGCATGCGAGAAATACTCAAGGCTGGCAAAGGTAGCATTTGCAGCTTATGCTGACGTGGCAGTAGTAGTACAGTACATTTTTTTTATCCAATAACTGTGGATGCAGAAAGATAGCCTAAAAATCGCGATATTGCTACGCCCCTCTCTTTGCCTTCAAACGAATTTTTGGCAGGGAGCTGCGGCGAAGATGAGCAACAAATCCATCCGCGGGACGATAGGAGGAGAGGAAGAGTGCATTAAATAAATAGAGGTCGACAGTGCAGACTTTTACCGAAAGAAAGCCTTGATCATTTGGAACCCGATTAAGTGCTCTCGGGTGCATACATATATATATATATATATATACTTTTTTTTGAAAATATTTTCATAAGCATGTTAGCCCAAGTGTATTTAATCTTTGTGTAAATTTTTACCATTTTTGGAGTATTTTAAGTATTTATTTTTTATTTTTGAAAACCAGTGACATTTTACATAAGTTTAAATTACTAATATGCCACTGATTTTCAAAAATAAAAAATAAATATCTATAAATCTCCAAAAATGGTAAAAATTGATATATATATATATATATATTAAATAAACTTGGGCTAACATGTTTATGAAAATATTTTTTTTAAAAAAATAAAAAAATATATGTATGCGCCCGTCTTCATGCTCCCGAGCGCATTGAATCGGAGTCCGATGTTTTTAGCCTAAAGTACATCATTCATTTATTTTTACATTCTCCATATTTATTTTTAGATCAAGATATAGGTTTTGCATCCACATGTTGTCTCATATGTCTGGAGCATGCTCCTATGCTCCCGGGAGCATGCAGCTGCATGCTCCCAGGCACAATATATCTATTTTTTAAATTTTGTTTGAAATTTTTTTCATAAATTTGTTAACTCAAGTATATTTAACTTACGTATCAATTTTTATCATTTTTGGAGATTTTTAGATATTTATTTTTATTTTTTGAAAATCAGTGGCATATTAGTAATTTAAAATTATCTAAAATGTCACTGATTTTCAAAAATAAAAAATAAATATCTAAAATACTCCAAAAATGGTAAAAATTTACACACACATTAAATACACTTGGGCTAATAAGTTTATAAAAAAAGTTTTAAAAAAAAATAAAAAAATAGGTGTATGCACTCGGGAGCATCAGATCAGACTCCTATATATTTGTGGCTTTCTTTTAGTACTCTTTAAGTATGTATGTTTGCATCATGTTTGGATATTTATATTTTAGACTCAATAACTTTTCTTTATTGCATTTTAGTATCAATCACTTGTTAATTGTTGTTAACGACAAGGTTATTTCCCAAAATTTTCAATTCTCAAGATGAATAATAATAATAATAATAATGATAATAATAATAATAATAATAATAATAATAAAGATTTTCTTCTATTATAAAATAACAATAAAAGAAAATAGATTCAGATATCAAAAAATAATCCTTAAAATTTTTTTATACTATATAAATCAACTCAATGTCATTTTAATTTCTGTAAATTGTCATAATAAACTATGCTAATTTTCTTATCTTGTTGAAGGAAATGCAGAAAAAATATTTGTAAAATATAAAATTTTTCTTTTAGAAATTTTCCTTGAATCAAATAAATGAATTTAATATGATTAAAATTTATAAATTTGACAATAAATAATTCTAAATTTAATTTTTATTTACTATGAAAGAATAATAAAAGAAAATATATTAAAAATAAATTTTTACATTTTCAATGAAATAGACATTTGTAAGAGTATTTTTATTGCCTAAACACAAAATGATAGGGTACTTGCAATGTAGTAAATAATTTCTTTGCAACTATAATCATATCGCAAAGTATTTTAATTTTAACTTTTTGCAACAAGAAGATTGGTTGCAAAGAATCAAATTTATTGTTGTAGAATTACAAATCATCTATGTTTTCAAAAGGTAAAAATATGTGCCAAATGAGAATAAAAATATTTTTCATTTTATACTTTTTCCTATTTTATAAATTTTATAACATTGATTTTTTGAAATGAGGTCATTTCAAGCCGGTATAAAAAATATTTTTATAAAAGTGTTAATATAGATATATTTAATCTCTAAATTAAAATTTACCATCATTTACAGAACTATATATATTTATTTTAGATTTTTAAATAAAGAGGTATTTTAGTCATTTTAAATTGTTGAAACCGGACTAAAAATACTCTTATGTTTAAAAAAAATAAATAGATACATTTTTAAAAAATAGTAAAACTTAATCTATAGATTAAATATACCTAGAATAATGTTTTATTAAAAACTTTGTTTTTATTAAAAATTTTAAAAACAAAAAAACATGTTTTTTTTGCACCAGATTGAAATGATCCTTTTCTGTTTTTAAAAAACGATTCTATTCTCACTGCAGCTAGGTTTTACGGTCCAAGCTATGAAGCTTGGACGCATCCCTCTTGAGTC
This sequence comes from Annona squamosa, assembly GCA_035584095.1. Lineage (NCBI taxonomy): Eukaryota > Viridiplantae > Streptophyta > Magnoliopsida > Magnoliales > Annonaceae > Annona > Annona squamosa. Next base: position 45,437,459 of record JAXCLR010000073.1, read on the forward strand.
CAAATAGTGCACAATCTAAGACTACCGTTTTATATTTTGATTTTATTTACATTAATCACAAAACCCCGTAAAATTTGATAATATAAATTTTTTTTTGCAAGAAAAGGTCATTAATGGGGCATTTTTATGTAATCAATAAATTTTATTTTAAAATTAAGAATGAATAAAAAGATAAATATCCAAGTGGACACAATAAGCCAATAAATAATCACAATTCAAAATCATATATATTAATCCCATGTTTTCCCTATTGTATCAAGTTCCTTAAAACTTTCTTGAAAAAACGCTTTGAAGTTGAAAGGATCAATTTTATCCACCACTAACTAATACATGTACCACCATTATTCAAGCTAACAACAAAACACTATGGGGAGTTGACATTACGAACATACTTTAATTCAGAACTTCCAGTATTATAAAAAAAAAAAAAACACTTGAAATAAAATTTTTTTTTGTCATCGATACCTCCTGGCATGTGTTTAGGCAACCAAATAAAATTTTATTCTGTTGGAAAGATGTTGCTTTATGTAAGTGACGTTATTTTTGGTTAAATATAACTAAAGTAATATTTTTTTTTTGGTTTTCTCATTATGGTTGCTAAAACATGAATTATATGTCTTATAGTGAAAACACGCATGTGTATGTGGCAAATAATTAATTATCTGAAATGCTGACCATCTCAGGCCTCTTACTGGAGCTTCCATGAACCCAGTAAGGACTCTAGGGCCAGCCATTGCAGCAGGCAACTACACCAGGATTTGGATTTACATGATAGCCCCCATCTTGGGGGCTGTCATGGGGGCTGCCATCTACACCGCTGTAAAGCTAAAGGCCGACGAAGGGGCCCCATCTCGCAGGAGCTTCCGTCGCTAGCCGCTCTGCTGCATTATCAAACAAATACTATAATATATGTGTGGCTGCAGATAAATTTGAATAAATGACCATCAGAAGGCCAATATATATGACTTCGAGATGTGACACAAAGTCGTCCGTACCTTTCGAAAAATCCAAAGAAAGACAAAAAAAAAAAAAAAAAATTAAAAAATAAAAGAAAAGAAAAAAAAACTGATTGATTTGGTGTTTGGTGTTGTTTGTATTAAAAAAAAAAAAAACCAGAGAAAAAAACAAGTATCTTGTGAGCATGATCTCAAGGGAATATGGTTTGTGTTTGTCAGTGTTGGATTTGAAAGAAAGCGATTTCTGTGCCTGATCAGTTTCGCTTACTTTGTGTAAAAATATATGTATCTGATCGACGATGTTAAGTACGTTTCTTATTATATTATTTGCTTGTTGCGTGTAAATGGTGAACTCTTGTTTTCATGCATGTGCTGATTCATTTTGTTACGGTGTTTTTGTACTTGCGTGCTATTAATTTCTTAATAATTTAATTTTCTGGGCTTTTCTCTATTATACGCAGCTGCAACCTCTACACCATGGGTCCTTAACTTTCTTGATTTTTTTAATTTAGTAGAAAGTTTTTATAATTTGCAATGTTAAAGGAATAAGATTTTAAGAAGCCACATTCATTTGCATTTGCTGTGAGTTCTGCACAAACTCAACTAAAATGCTTTTTCATATCGTTGGAGCAGAATTCATATCGTTGGAGCAGAATTTGTATAGGGACCGAGAAAAAAACCAACGAAGTTTTGGAAAAGTGCATCTAATGGCCTAACTAAAAATTAAAGTCTTCACCTAATGGTGTGTTTGGCAATTGATAGAAAATGTCAATTAAAACTTTTCACTCTCCACAACTATCATATTTTTTAATCATTTTTTCATACTTTCCGATACAACTATCCTACTTTTCAATCATTTTCTACACAACTATCCATACAACTAACCTATCTATTTTAACTTTGTCTTCTTTATTTTTCATCATTACCTCTATTATATTACATTATTTGACAACTTCTACTCTTTAAAACTTTTCATCAAAAGTTTTATTTATTTCCAAACACACCCTAAATTTTTAATTCAAGTCATTTTAGTCTATAAAATCTTTCTATACACAGAATAGAACCGTCTCTAATAAATTATAAATAAACTTGCATTCTCAATTCAAGCAATGATATTCATAAAATTATTACAATCATGTCCATATTAAACTAAAGATTTTTACATCTAAGTCAAGCTACTTATTATACAATAAAAATAAATTCATCTTGCTACCACCATCTCATTGGTCGCTAGTCACTGGGTCATCTATGAGTAAAAACAAACTGGGTAAGTTAACAAGAACTTAGTAAATATTATCATCATATGCAATTAAGATAGAGTATATCATCATTTCTTGCTCACTTTTTAAAGCCTTCAAAACATCTTGAAGGTCATTTTCTCATATCCTCTCCTCTTAGAAGTACTTATTTTTAAGTTTGGAAACTATCCTAAATCCCTTAAGATAATCCTTTATCTATAAAACTCAAACTTCTATTCATCATTTGACTAATCCAACATTTCTATTGAATTCAGAATGTCTAAATTCCTATAAAATGACCCCTGGATTACTCAAATTGATCTTCTAGAGTAGGGGTGTAACTCAAGTTAAGTTGTACTGGATTTGCTTAATGAGTTTATATAAACCCAAACCCTAACCTTGAATTAGAATCCTAGTTTGGGTTGGATTTGGACCAGGGTGGCATTGGTTTTGAGTTGAAATTTGGGTTACTTTCAAATTAATAGAAGTTAAAATTACCAATAGAGGTAACAAATTTTTGAAAATATTATTGCACCAACACATAAATAATTTACACGTGAATATATTTATATGACCTATGATATTTTTGGTTTTAACGAAAGTCGGTTTTTTAATTAAATGCTAATTCTAAATATAATGAATGTAACGAATTTACATATAACAATCAAGGTAAGAAAAATAAATGAAATTAAATGAAATCATTTATCAGAAGTTTAATAAAAGTGAGAGTTATATATCTCATGGGCAATTAGTATATATGCAATAATTTTAAAGAGTTTGTGAATTTATAATTAATTACAAATAAAGTTAATGTAGATGTAATTCAACTTTTATGAACAAATGTATATAACATTTAGATTTTAGAATAAACATTTTATAGTTTCATTTTATTATAATTATATGGAAGAACGTTATTACAATTATAGTTGAAATACTTAATACACAAACAAATATAACTATTTTAATAAATTAGGACAAATATTTGGTTTGGACCAAATTGATGCAAACTCAGTATTGGTTTCAGGTTTTCTTGGGCAGGTTTAGACCAACTTGGTACTAAGTTGCACCCTTATTATGAAGCTCAATTTACATCATTTTGAAGATGGACTCCACTCACCTCTGGCAACTTAGGCTCACCGCTGGCGTTTTTGCCCGCTAGGCTGAGCGTAGGCTTCTCCTCTTGGGCTCACATTTGGGGCTTGGGCTTTGGGCTTTGGGCCACTGAACAAGGCCTAAGCCCATTTAACATGCTTTAGCTATTCGATAATCTCCAATGGGCCTAAGAATGGGCCCAAATTGTGGTTGCCTAGCTTCACATTCGACCAGCACTGGGGTGTCAACAATTGGGCTCAGCTAGGTCGGTCTAGTTGTTGAAGGCCTATTCCAATTTTTGAGAATTTATAGACTCCTGCCATTTTATTTTTACAAAAAACTTCATGATAACATATAATTTTCAGAAAACTACTAGGAAAAATTGCAAATATCCAAAAAAGACACAAAAATAAGTAGTGAATTACATTCTTCCCAAATGGTAGTTCATATGGGATATATAAATAATATAATAATGTCATTTCCATATGTATCTTATTTACTTCCTTTAATATCATCTTAAGTGCATTTAAACTCAAGGAAAAATGCATTAAAATTCAACATATCAATATCTTGTCTAGGATATTTAATTTTAGGCCATCCGAGCAAAATATAACTTACATAATTATACATTTTAATTTATTTTACTCCAAAATAAATTATAATTATGTCATTTATGGTTCCCTTCTTACCAAAAATTATCTTTATGTTAATAAATTCTCCAAAATTATTGATAACTCCTCACATAATTAATTTTAATGTAAATAATACATTCCTAGAATAATTATGTGGAATCCTTTCAACGCATGCAATTAAGCGTATAGTCCCATGCATTACCTTAGCATAAATGATGAAATTATTATTGGTCCGAGTTTATGGCAAAATTCTAGAGGAGAAGGGTGAATTGGGTTCTTAAAAATTCTGTGTAATTAGAAGCTTAGCCCATTGTAAGTTTAATTCCCTTGATGAAATGTCCAGTGAGGTAGAATGAGATGGTGTAAATGGAATATAAAATGCAAGCAATCAAACTGCACAAGAGACAACAATATATAATGGTTTAGGCAACCTTCCCTACTTCACTCTTTCAAACACAGATCCGTTGTGTCTTGGGTCCACTAGTGTATATTCAATACAATCTAGAACACACACTCTCATCTGGATTTTAGTACTATGGGGCATATATAATAGTCACTTGTTGGTGAGACCAACTCTAACTAGCTAAATTTGATTTGTTGGTGAGACCAACTCAAATCAATCAAGCAAAATCCGTTAGTGAGACAAACTCAAACCAACCCTCTGTTTTGCTTTTTCTTGAATTTGGTCTCCAACACTAATTCAAGGCAACAAAACAAAACAAAGAAGACAAGAGAATTTATACTTTACAATGTGTAATCAATCAGCTTCGGAAGCTCCTTGTTATGTGAAGAAGATAATCTTGTAAGCACACTTGAAGTGGTAGCACTTGAAGCTTCAATAGTTGTTCAAATGATTTCAACACTTTAGAATAATGAAAGGTATAAACTCATCATGTGTTGCTCTCTTTCTTTCCCTCATCTCTTCTTTATTCATGTTCATACTTCAATGATATTTATAGAGAAAAAAGATCAAGCTGTTGGAGTGGAGGTTGACGTGTGTCTACTTTCCAACATTCGAATTTTCGATTGTTGTAGGTTGAAGCTGCAGGTGGAGTCTACTTGGGATGAGTGGAGTTAGCTCGGGATAGGTGGAGTCGACTTGGGTTGTAGCTTTGCTTTGTTAAAACTTATTTTCCACTTGCTGTCCAGAATTTTACTTTCGAAATCGCAGGCGAAGTCGACTTGGGTTGAGACTTCACCCAAGTCGCAAGTGAAGTTAACTTGGGTTGAGACTTCACTTTGCTATCTATCTAAAGTTGTATGCGAAGTTGACTTGGCTATAGGACTTCACCTAAGTCTCAAGTGAAGTCGACTTAGGCTGAGACTTCACTTTGCTGAACTTGCTATTCATGAACTTGAACTCTTGAAATTTAAACTATTTCACATTTTTATTTTTACACACATAATTAGAGACGAAAATATCTAAACGCACTTATAGAAATTCATTAGAACATTTTTAATGATATTTCAATTATTTTTTAATTATCAAAATCACATTAATCTTTCTTAAAACAAGCATATGATCAACAATTACATATTGATATAACCACAAATATAACCATGTGATAACTTTTCATTAAATCATGCCATTAAAAGCAAAAGGAGACAAAATTCCCTTACCCTAAAGATAAAAGAACATTAAAAGCTTAAACAGATTGGAATGTCTCTTCTCTCTCTCTTTGGCAATAGTGTTTCCTCCCTTATTCTCTTGTATCCTCTCGTCAACTCCTCCTGTGGTTTACTTATAGTTTCCATTGCAACTCCCGGTATAATTCTATAAAGAAATGGCCACCATAATTTAATTCCATTTTCTTTTTTAATTTTGAATTTCAAACTAGTAGGGCCAAAAAGCTCAAAAGGAAAAATGTATTATTTACTTCCTAGCTGAGACTTGATCTCAGAATTTCCTTTATCGAAGATCAAGGCCATAACTACTTAAGCACTTTCAATTATTGAGTTAAATACTTATGACATTTTATATAGCTCAACCTATTTAGCCTAAGTGGGCTTAATTGGACTTAGCCCAATAACCTTTCACTTATGCCTAGCTCATTGTTTGGTCAAACGATTAATGACCAATAGTTAACATGCCACATTTGTAGATACATCATTATTTGACTAGTCAACTTATTACTTTATTCTAATATATTATAGTATATGTTAAGCATAATCATATATTTTTTTGTTTTTTGAAATGGCCTTCTAACCACTCTTCGAGCACATGCTACTGCTAAGGGTGAAGAGAAAGCCCCAAGTGCATTGAGAAAAAAAGATCATTATACATAGTATCGGACATGCAATTAGGGAAGCCATCTAACCAAACACGATTTAAAAGACCCTGAGTTAGATCATAATCTAGAATGGTGTGAGCATTAGTGATACTCAATTATGGTACATAAGAAAATTTGCAACAATTAAATATAGATTTGCACTCCTGGACTCTCTCAATCAAATGATGCAGATTGGAGCAAGTATGGTAATCTTCATTCAAAAAATTATAGAGTATTAGTGAGTTGCACTCAAAGTAAACATCTTACAACTAGAGATCCATTGCCCACTTGATGCAACCCTCCCTATTCCTATTGACTAACATGTTAGTGTCACCTATATGTGACCCCATTTAAAATAAAAAAGGGCAAATGACACCTCTATTTTTCTTTTCTATCTCTGTTTTGCTTATTCGTGTAAGGGGAAAAGGGTTTTTTAAACCCATACATGTTGCCAATCCTTTTCTTGGAGTTTTCTTTAGGTTTTTTTAAGGGTTTTTCTTTGTTTTTTTCTTCTACAAAAGCAGGTGGAAAGCTTCAAATCAAGATTTTGGTTAGTGTGGGTTCCTTGCTTGAAGGGGAGTAAAAGAAGAAGAAGAAAAAGAAGAAGAAGACAATAAAGGAAGAAGAAAAGAAAGAAAGAAAGGGGAATAAGGTCTCATATCATTTTAAGCTTTCAAGGTGACGATTATCCATTTGATATGGTAATTTTCTTATGGATGATTATGAGTTTATTGATTTCTAGTTTCTTAGAGTTTCTTCATAGTCTAGGATTGTGATTATATTCTCTCGTTCATAGTGAATATTTTATTCTTCTTGCCCCATGGCTTTTCCCTTTACTTTGAAAGGTTTTCTATGAAATTCTTTATGTAACTTTTTATGGATTGGTTGTTACTTTGGTTTAGTTGAATTGTGATTCATAGGATGTGTTTGGCTATTTGTGGTCGATTTACTCATATTGAAGGTTGGTTTTTAATCTCTTATCTCAATAGTAGTATCAAAGCGTAGCTGAGGGCTGTTATGTGTGAATATAAAAATGAATTCCAATACTACAGGAAAGATGGTTAGTTTAAATGACATGATGTAACGTCCCTTTGACTAAACAACCTTAATGGCAGTCAACGAGTGCCATATAACTAAAAAAAAAATCGACAGCATTTCCCCATAATATATAAGAGGGTGGTATGGAATACAAGACTTGTTATTCATAATCACCTCAATTTTATTCCTTTATATAATATTCAGCTTTATATTTATATATTTGCATTCTTATACCATAAAGACATCTATATAGTTAGAAAATCATTGTAATTCATCATCACACAATAAGAAATCCAAAAGATCATATGTATATGTATCCACACAAATTGCAATCAAGTTCAAAATACCTAAGTACAATATATTTGTCATAGTTGGATCTAAGAAAATGTCTACATGCAGTACTATAAAAAAGAAGCGTAAAGTCCAAAATAATTAAGAATACGAATGCTAATCTAGTGGTCTTCAATATTATGTCCTGCTTCAGTTCCATTTTGAGGCTCTTCACCTAGGCTATGATTTAAAAGAAAAATATCAAACCTAGTACATCTAAATAGACTTAGTAAGTAGATAGCAGTTAACACAATGAAAATAAGTAAGACTTTGGATGTACATTTCATGACAGTGTTATAAAAACATGATTCTTAAATGACTATACAAGACATATAGTCTAACACCTACACCCAGGAATATATGCATATAACTGCACATAAACGGAAAAGCCACAAACAATCATCTTCTTATGACAATCAAGGACCATAAACTACCTTCTCCTCATATCAACCAAGGGTTATGAACAACCTTTTACAATCACCCGTCTTGAATAATGCACTATCCATAACACAGGACGAATATCACAAACTATGCATACAGTATTACCAAAATTAATAAGGTTTACTTGAAATTTAACATACCAATTATCACATAAGCCTTTTATCAAACAAATGATAGGCGCCAAAGAGGAGACCTCCAATTCCTGTTCTTAATTCAACCCACTCAAGCAATGTCCAGTTCCTCCTTCTGGTTCAACCTACTCCACAAGGTGGAGGATAGTCATAGTGCCCCAAATGGGGTGTCAATCATACACCTCTAATCAATACCCAATAAATCATATTATAACTAGGTGGCGCAGTTATAGAAACATGTCATTGCACAACTCATACTCTTATGTAACATGCTCATAAATGGTGTCTCATATAACCTAATGTGCCAAAATAATAATTTGTACATGTATGCACTATCAATCTCCTTGATGTCTTATCTATATACATTGTGCACCACACTAATATTATTAATTCCTATCATTTTTTCGTAAATAACCTCATGGGTAAGGAAGGGTTATACTAAAAAAATCAAGTCTCATAGTCTAACCCTGTTAGAAAAGTTTCATCCTTGAAACTTGCAATCATTACCATAGATAAGGGTACTTCTCCCTCATTGCCTCCTCCAACTCCTAGGAGCCTCATCTTCTGTTTGTTTGCTCCATTAGATTTTAAGAAGCTTGATAGTCTTATTTCCCAACTATTTCTCTTTACTGTCTAAAACTTAGATTGACATTTCTACATATTTCAAATTCTTTTCTACTTGTATATCTCAAGCCTTAGCACATGCGATGGATCCGGCTCATATTTCTTTAAGTACAAGACATGAAATACATCATGCACACGAACTAAGGAAGGTGGCAGGGCAATACAACAAGCCACATATCCAATCCATTCCAAGATTTCATAAGGATCGATATACCCAAGATTTCATAAAGATCGATACACCTTGGACTCAATTTTCCTTTTGTACCAAACTAAACTGCAACCTTTATCGGGCACACCTTTAAAAATACCTTATCTCTCACTTGGAACTCTTAACTCTTGCCTCTTATTATCTGCATAACTCCTTTGATGAGATTGGGCAATACAGATCTGTTCCTGAATTCGTGACACTTTCTCCACTGTGTCTGCTATCATCTAAGAGCTAACTACAATACTCTCTCTTGTTTCATCCAACTGAGTGGAGATCTATATTTTCATCTATACAATGCCTCAAAAGGAGCCATTTGGATACAAGAATGATAAGTATTATTGTATGCAAATTCTGCCAAAACCAGATGATCACTCCAAGTACTACCTCATTCTAAGATAGAAGCTCTCAACAAGTTTCTAGTTGGTGGTTCACTCATTCTATTTGGCTGTTAGACTACAGATGGAAGATGGTACTAAAATCCAATCTAGTGCCCGTTGCTCTATGTAAAGTCTTCTAGAATCTCGATGTGAACACTAATCCCTGCTATGAGATAATCAACTTTGGCACCCCATGAAGTCTTGATAACTTGTAAAAATGCGAGTTATCATGACCCATTTCAAATGATATTTGTGTGTTAGTCCAAGAGATTAAGCATGGTTTGCATCAATTTAGCTTAATTTTCCCTCGCTTTGCATTTTAGAAGCATTATTTGGTTTTTATGAATTTTTAGCATAAATTAGGCATTTTTAGTCCATTTATTTGGTTTATTCATTTTTTTGTAGGAATGCAGATCGAGACCAAATCACAAGGCATGTGGATAGCACCCAAGCGCCACCTTACGTGCCCCTGCCAGAACTCCAGCAAACAAACAACTTCCAATGAGTTGGTGCCCAGGTGTCACTTCATCAACATACAGTCAAGTTTAGAAGGGTTTTGAGGTCAGCAAATACAATAGCTTCCAGGAAGTTGGCGCTTAGGCACCAACTTGGCTCTCAAGTCATGAAGCATCTAGAGAATTGGCACCAAGGCAAGAATTCCTAAGGTTTCTAGAAAAGTGTCTAAGTCTCACAACACACAAGGAGTTGGCACTTTAGTGCCAATATGCATCCGTACGTGCAGAATTCTGTACGTGTGCTAAGTAATTCGAGATTATAAAAAGGATCTAAGGGTTTGCGTGCGAGGGGATGACCTATAGTGAGACTGGAACGGGATTACACAACTAAAGAAAGATGAAAATGCGATCAAAGTATGGATTGAAGAGAGGATTCGACTCCGTTGTTGGAAATTGTCGAAAAACCAGTTTTCTCTTTATCTTTCTATTTTTCTTTCTCTGCTTTTCTAGATACTACAATAATGGATGTAAAGGATTTTATGATCATGTCTTTGAACTAAACTTTCTTTAGATGGATAGTTAGGATGAATTGATATCTAATTATATTGTATTGGTTCTTTAAAATTCAAAAATGAATATTTGATTTTTCTATATGATTGTGTATCATTTACCTTAACTCATATGGTTTAATACTTTTTACAAGATTAACTACCTTGAAAGATGATTTAATTACTTGATTTATCCTTGAAAAAGGAAAATCTCTACTAGATCCGTGTGTAGGGCATAGGTTTTCTCTTGATTAAGGGGAGTTGTTTAACAGATAGGGATGTACCGTTAAACCCTGTATAGTCACTAAACAAGTTATAAACTTATCAATTTCACTTTATTTAATGGCATGAGAATATAACAATTGAATAGAGTGTAATTAGCTTTATATAGTGTTGAAAAATATATATAAAGATTATTGAACTTAGGCTAGTAAATCTATGCACAATCCAATGAAAAAGAACCAATGCAATATAAATTAGATTCAAGGATTCCGAGCTATCCATCTGCCATCCCTGATTGTTAAACTTGTTGCTAGTATTCTAGTGATTTCTTGAACTTTACTTTGATTTCTTGTTACGTTTGTTAGCTTTAGTTCTAAATTCAAACTTGGAATTCTCTACCCATCGAAAGCAGTTAAATTGATTAATAATTACGGTTAAACAATTCCTCGTGGGAACGATATTCTACTCACTCTTTTTTACTTGATTAGGCACATATACTTGCGTAAAAAGAGAGCATTTTTATAAACATAGGCGCAGTTCGTCAAGTTTTTGGCGCCGTTACCGGGGAATTGACTTAACTAATTATTGTTAGTTTTATTGCTTTCTTATACAATTCTGTAATTATATTTTATTTTACATTTTCTTCTTTTCTTCTTTTCAATTCTTTTCTTTTGATAAAAAATTATTTCAGAGGTCTATTTCCATTTTCAATGGCTTCAAATGCTTACCATTGGCCAAAGGCAAAATTTTCAACGCCAAGTACAATGGGTTTCCATGAGTATGACAATATATGGGCACCTCCAGCTTAATTTACAGGTGTTAACAAACAAATGCAGGCTATGGGCAATTTTTATTCAACTTACTGTTACTTGTGTGGAGGCAAGGGACACTTGTCAATTCAATGCATGTATTACTCAGCATTTGTGGGCTATCTTGATCATTTTAATGATGCATAGGACAACTATGGAGACCTGCAATAGAATATGATGCCGATTGGATTTCAAGCGTATCAAGAAGGGGAGCCATCACCACCTGAAAGCAAGTCATCTTTGGAGGACATGTTCATGCAATTTACGACAAGCCAAATGGAGTTTAACCTGAACATGCAAGAGCAGGTAGAGTAGCTGGCTACTGCAATCCATCATATGACTTAAGTGAAGTCGCTTCTGAAGTCGACCTGACTATGCGACTTGGGAAAAGATGAAGTCCAAGTCGATCTAAGTCTGCGACTTAGGTAAAGTAGTACCCGAAGTTGACTCCACTCTGTGACTTGAATGAAGTTGCATGCCAAGTTGACTCGAAATGCGACTTAGTTCGCAATGGTAAAAAAAATTCGAACGTTTGCGCATTAAATGCGCACCACCTACTACCAAACATTCTAAATTCAATTCTTATTATTTAAGGAGAATCAAATGAAGTAAATGAAGTTAGAAAAACATTGAATGAGCTCACCTTCCCCTCTCTCTTGCATTTAAAGTGATCTACAAGAAGTTTGAAGAAGAATTTGGCATTAAAACTGCAGAAAGCCGCATTGCTCAATCAACTACTACTTTCACAAGTTCTTCTACCTGCTTGAAACTGCCTACACAAATCTGTAACATGTAGATCTTTTTATTTATTATTTACTTATTTTTCCTACTTAGTTTGGTATTGGAGATCGAAACCAAGTGAAGGCAAAATAGTGCGTGATTGGAGTGAAACTCGTCACTTACTTGTGCTGAGATTGTATAAGCCCCCTAGAGCTAGAATCTAGAAGAGAGCTCTTGCTCTAAGTTATATTAAAAATATAATAGTGGAACCCAAGCCACAATGGGTGTGTGCATGGAAGAGTGGAGTGGGGAGGTTGCCCGAACCACTATAAATCTTTATCTCTTGAAGTGGTTTGATTGCTTGTGTTTTATTGCATTATTTCTCTCCAACTTACTGATCATTTCATTGAGGGGATTAATTACACAAAACAGAAATTTTTGTTTAAGCAAAAAATTTTAAAATACCCAATTCACCCCTCCCCTTTTGTGTACTTGCCACAAACTTAGGACTAACAAGTGTTATCAGAGCAGACCTTTGAGTTTATACCAAAGTGATCTTATTAATGATATCCCAATCAACTTCCACCCTCACATTTGGTGAAGGTCAATCATTCACAAGGCCACCACTATTTGATGGAAGTAACTTCAGTTACTAGAAGTTGAGAATGAAACAACTTATCATGACCATAGACATAGATTCTTAGATTGCTATCCAAGATGGAGTTATTTTAGTAGTTGATGAAAGAGCCTCCGCATGGTCTAAGGAGGAGGTTAGAACTGTAAAAAGCAATGCCGATGGCATGAACTCCATCTTCTGTGCTCTTATCACTTCTGAATGTGATAGGGTATTCTCATGTTAAATCGCAAAAGAAATATGGGAGATACTAACATCTATTTATGAGGGAACTTCTCAAGTCCAAGGGATGAGAAAAAATATTTTGATTGGAGTATTATAAAGTTTTAAAATGCTAGAGACCGAAAACATATCTGAAATTTTTGCTAGATTTTCAAAGATTACTAATGCACTAAAAGGTTTGGGGAAAGCAATTTCTGAATCTGTGCAGCCCATGACGATTTTAAGGGCTTTACCTGAGTCGTAGACTTCCAAGATCATGATCATTGAAGAAGCAAAGGATTTGAACACCTTGAGGCCGAAGGATCTTATCAGCTCACTCATATCACATGAGCTGATAAAGAAAAGAAATGAGGAGCAACACAAAGGAAAAAGGGCAATTTCTTTGAGAGTTGCAGTAAACGAGTCTACTTCATCTTCTCAAAATGATGATGAAGAGATCTCTCTACTCACCTGAAGGTTAAGAAAATTTATGAGAAAAGGAAAGAACTTTAAGGGGTTCAAGGAGAAAAATAGAAAGGAGAAAAAGAAGGAGATAACTAAGTGCTACCGATGTGGCAGAGTAGGACATATGCAAGCTCAATGTTTTATACCAAAGGAAAATAAGACAAAGAAACAGCGAGAGAAGAAAGGCATAAATAAAAACCGAAAATTTCAGAAAGCTAAAGGAAAGGAAATGTATTTAAATGAGGAAACGTCCACAATAAGTAGCTCGTCAAATGAAGACAATGAAGCTACAAACTGTGCTAGGATATGTTGCTTGGCTACGATGGAGGAAGAAAACATTATGATTTGCCTTGCTACAACTGAAATCTTAGATGGACAAATTGCCTCAACAAACCACACAAGCAGTAAAGAGGTAACTTCTAAACTAAATACTCAGTCTATCTTCTCTTTTACAGATGATTGCCTCAAATGTGCTGAATTAGAGGAACTACAACAAACATATAATTCATTATATGATGAATTAAAGAAACTAGGAAATAAATTCACAATAAAGAAAAGACAATGCAACTCAATAATTATTATGAATGGAAAGCTTGCTGAAAAGGTCGACCACCTAACAAATGAGAAGAATACTTTAACAAACAAGGTGAAAAGATTGAAGAAAGAAATTGAGTCGTTAAATGAATTATTAGCAAAGTTTTCTATGTTGGTCCCGAGTTGATGACAATTACCTAAGACAGGAGAGGTGAATTGGGTATTTAAAAATTTAAAACTTGAATTAGAAGTTTTACCTCAGTTTAATTTAATCCCCTTTAATAAAATAACTGGAAAGCAATAAGATAATGAAAGCGGAAATGAAAAACAATAGACAAGGTTTATAGTGATTCGGGCAACCTTCCCTACTCCACTCTTCCAAGCTTACACCCCTTGAGACTTGGGTTCCACTATGTATTCCGCGAATACAACTAGAGCCTCCGCTCTCTTCTAGATTTTAGCTCTAGGGGGCGTATATAACAAACAACATAAGTAGGTGAAGAGTTTCACTCTAATCACAATCCTACTTTGCTATAACTTGGTTTGAAACACCAAAATCAAACCAAGCACCAAAAACCAAATAATAGGATGAAATAAAAGAAATCTACATTTTATAGAATTGTGTAGCAAGTTTTAGGTGGAGGAAGAATTTGTGAAAGTGACGAATCGTTCTACGTTGAAGCAAACCGCAACTTTGTAGCTTGTTCTTTCTTTGAAAATATATAAATCACTCAAATGTAGAAGAAAGCAAAATATATATCTTAGTAACACTTCTTTCCTCTTTTTCAGCTCTTACTAATGTGTTTCTACGTTTGCTTGAGTGTCTATATATAGAGGAGAGAAAATTTTTAACATTATAGAGTTGGTTGACACATAATAAATGTTCAAACGTTCAAAAATTCGAACATTATTCCTCCAAGTCGCAGATGGAGTCGACTTCATGTGCGATTTCACTTGAGTCGCATGTTGGAGTCGACTTCAGGTGCGACTTCGGCTGTGCTCAGTTTGTTCAAGTTCTTCCTCATGTCGACCTAGCCTTGGACTTGACCCAAGTCGCAGATGGAGTCGACTTCGGGTGTGACTTCGGATTGCTTCAGCTTCCAAGTCTGTCTTATGAGTCGACTTGGTCTGGGACTTGACCCAAGTCGATGCTGGAGTTAACTTCATTTTTGACTTGATCTTGTTAACTTGCCAAGTGAGCTTAAACTTCCTTGAAATGTCCTTTGCTTGCTTAACTTCTTCAGCATAAGTGTTACTTCTTAGATTTTCATTATTTGGAGTTTAGTATATTCACTTTGCAAAAAAAATCTTTTAGCTTCATGTATAGGAATCTTGGAAACTTGAATCTTGGAATGCATGAACAGATCCAATATATATATTATGATTTAAATGGATGAATTCATGCATCTTGCTTGCTTTTGACTTAGATTAATCTTCATATGTTCCAAGTTGAATTTTTAGTCATCTTGGTCTTCAACTTGGCTCAAGTCTGGCCTTAAGTCGACTTGGCATTCGACTTGACTTTTGAAATTCTGCCATATCCAACTGAAGTCGATGCTGGAGTCGACTTGGCCTGTGACTTCACCCAAGTCGCATGTGGAGTCGACTTCGTCTGCGATTTCGGCACCTCTTGGTCCTCGATTTCAACGCTGAACAAAAATAGGCAATTGAAGTCGCTGCTGGAGTCAACTTGGGGATCGATTTGGCCTAAGTCGATGTCTGAGTAGACTTGGAGATCGACTTGACCTGCCATACTTCATATTTTTCATTTTTATATCCTTAAACAAAACACAAAGCACATTAGTAGCTCAAACTTACTCAAATTGTGTTGTTAATCATTAAAACACATCCTTGGGATATTTTATATTTGATTTTATCAATTGTTTCCAACACTCTAATCCTGGAAAAAATGTAAAAATGTTCCTAAATATGACTGCCTAGAACAACAAAAGAGGACTTGGCTATGCCACATTTAAGAAAGGTGAATATAGTAAATCAAATGCTCAAAGGACTGTTAAAAACCAAACCAAGCCCATCTATCCTAAACTAAAAATGAATCATGTTGCTTGAACAAAAAGATCAATTTGGAAACCATCCACTACATGGATTCTTACTCTAAGACTTTCAGGGGCATGCAATTTTTGCAACAAAATGGGCCATAAAATTTATCAGTGTAAAATAAAAAAATTATATAACTATAGAAAAAAATTGGTTTGACTACCAAAGAGCATTGGTTTTATGCGTTCAGAATAGAACAATGTTGACTCCAATGGCTCGCTAACCCAAATGGAACCATAAAATGGGTACCAAAGAGATAAGAACTACATGATTTTATTTTACAAGTATGTCTTAAAGCAAAAGCCAAACAACATATGGTTTATGGATAGTGGCTACTCAAGACATATGAAGGGAGAAAGAGAATTATTCCACAAGATCAAATCATGTAGTGAAGAAACTATTGCATTTGAAAACAATGAAAAAGGTATAATAAAAGATAAAGAAAATGTTTATGGTATTTCAAATAATGTATTGAGGATGTACTATTTGCTGAGGGACTCAAACATAACTCAATGAGCATTAGTCAACTGTGTGACTAAGGCTATCAAGTTGTATTTGAATCATCTATATACAATGTTTTTTATGAGAATCACATAGTCTTTAGTAGCAAAGACATGAAAATGTATATTTAGTTTGCCTTGATGAACTTGATGGAAAAGGTCTTATAGATATTGAAAATGATCTATGGATATGACATAAAAGACTTCGACATATAAAGATGTCAAACATTAAGATTTTGTGGAAAAATAGCCTAGTGGAAGGATTACCAAAGCTCAAATATGACAAAGACAAAATATGCAAAGCATGTCAATTATCCAAACAACCCAAAATGTCATTTTCCACCAAAAAGAAAATTTCAGCAACTAGGCTACTTCCACTGTTACATATGAATCTTTGTGGGTCATCTGACATTTTAACTCTTTGTAGAAAAAAGTATATATTTGTTATAGTTGATGATTTTTCAAGATTTATATGAATAATTCTTTTAGCTAACAAAGATAAAGACTTCTCGATGTTTGTTACTTTCTCAAATTTGGTGCAAAATGAAAACCAAAACACAATCATATCAATTAGAAGTGATCATCGTGGTGAATTTGAAAACAAAAGATTTATAGAATTTTGCAATGAGAAAGGTATTCACTACACATTTTTTGCATTAAAAAGTCCCCAACAAAATGAGGTAGTTGAAAAGAAAAATAGAATAATACAAGAGATGGCTAAAATTATGCTAAATGAAAGTAAATTATCCAAAAAAATTTGGGGTGAAGCTGTAAGTAAAACATGCCATGTACTTAATCGAGTTACTATAAGAGCAAACTTGAAAAAGACCCCATATAAACTGTGGAAGGGAAGAAAAAGAAACATTTCATATTTCCGTGCTTTGGATGTACTTGCTATGTGCTGAATAATGAAAAATTAAACTTAGGAAAGTTAGATGCCAAAAGTGTTGAAACAATATTTCTTGAATATTCATCAAATAACAAATCATATAGAGTTTTTAACAAAAAATATCAAAAAGTAAAAGAATCAATATATGTTGTATTTGATGAATTTAATCCAAATCTCAAAAAGGAGGATGAGCTAAGTGATGCAGATGAAACATTAAAGAATCCAAAAAAGGAAAACTGACAACAACAAGGAGAGGCCGAAACAAAGTAAGAGCAATCCACGGATGGAAGGGTAAGTAAAGGTAATAATTCTTACAAATCTTTCACGGATTTAAAATTTAAAAATGACCATTCAATTGAACAAGTGATTGACAATATATATGAAGGAGTAAGAACTAGAATGTCAAGACACAACCTTTATGGAGAGTTTACCTTTGTGACCAAAATAGAACCAAACTCTATTGACCAAACTCTTAATGATGAAAATTGGTTTGTTGCAATGCAAGAAGGGCTAAATTAATTTGAAAAAATAAAGTATGACACCTAGTTCTTAGACCCAAGGATTGCATTGTTATTGGTACTAAGTGAATTTTTAGGAACAAATTAGATGAGAGTGGACTTATAGTAAGAAATAAGGCCAGATTGGTAGTAAGAAACAAGGCCAGACTCGTAGCTAAAGGATATTCCCAAGAAAAAGAAATTGATTTTGAGGAATCTTATGCTCCTGTGGCTAGATTAGCGGCCATACGTAACCTACTAGCTTTTGCTTCTTACATGGACTTTAAATTATTTTAAATAGACGTGAAAAGTATATTTTTGAATGGATACCTAAATAAGGAAGTATATGTTGAACAACCTCCCGGATTTAAAGAGAAGGATCAATCAAAATTTGTTTTTAAGTTAACCAAAACATTGTATATACTTAAATAAGCTCCAAGAGCTTGGTATGAGAGGTTAAGCAAATTTTTGATTGATCATGACTTTCAAAGAGAAAAAGTTGATACAACATCGTTTATCAAATATAAAAGTAAAAATATACTAATTGTTCAAATTTATGTTAATGATATCATATTGGGTGCTACTAATGAAACTCTATGTCAAGAATTTTCTAAGATTATGCAGAGTGAATTTGAAATGAGCATGATGGGCGAGCTAAACTTCTTCCTTGGACTGCAAATTAAGCAACTATCTAAAAGAATTTTTATAAATCAGTCCAAATACTTCAAGGAGATGCTTAAGAAGTTTAGAATGCAAAATAGGAAAGGAGAAAACATGCCCATGAGTTCCACCATCAAAATCGACAAGGATGAAAAAGGTAAATCTATTGAACAAAAATTATATAGAAGCATGATAAGATTTTTGTTATATTTGACTACTTCTAGACTGGATATACTGTTTAGTGTCTATATATGTTCAAGATTTCAATCGTGTCCTAAAGAGTCATATCTAATTGTTGTAAAAAGGATTTTCAGATATCTAATCAATACTACTAATCTAGGTCTATGATATCCAAAGAGATCAACACTTGATCTAATCGGCTATTGACGAGCTGCGTATATGTCAATTAAAATGCTCGCTATTTATGCAAGTATAGGTGCCGTGTCAAGTAATAAAGAGTGAGTAGAGTATCGTTTCCACGAGGAATTGTTAACCAGAATTATTAATTAATTTGATTGCTTTCGGTGGGTAGAGAATTTTGAGTTTGTGATTTAAACTAAAGCTAACGATTGCAGAAAGAAGTCAGAGTAGAGTTTATGAAACTACTGGATACTAGAAACGGAGTTACTAATAAGGGATGACAGATGGATAGCTTGGAATCTTTGAATCTAAACTATATTGCATTGGTTCTTTTTAATTGGATTATGTATGGATTTATTAGCTTAAGTTCATTAATCCTTATGTATGTCTTCCAACAATATATAAAGCTAATCACACCTTATTTAATTGCTATGTTCCCATGCCATTAAATAAAGTAAAATTGATAAGTTCATAACCTGTTTAATGACTAAATAAGATTTAACGGTATATTCCTATCTGTTAAACAACTTTCCTTAATAAAGTGGAAACCTATGCTTTGCACATGCATCTAGCAGAGATTTTCCTCTTTCAAGGATAAATCAAACAATTAAATCATCTTACAATGTAGCTAATCTTATAAAAAGCATTAAATCCGCACATGTAAAGGTAAATCATACACAATCATATATAATATCAAATATTCATTCCTGAAATTCAAAGAACCAAAAACAATATAATTTAGAATTCAATTTATCCTAACTATCCATCTAATGGAGGTTTAGTTCAAAGATATAATCTCAACATCCATTATATCCATATAAAAAGTATCTATGAAAGAAGAGAAAGAAATTAGAAAAAAATAGAGAAAACTGTTTTCCGGTGGTTTCCACCAACGGGGTTGAATCCTCTCTTCAATTCGTGCTTTAATCGCGGTTTTTTCTTTCTCTTGCTATGTAGTTCGTTTCTGGGCTCTCCTCCTAGGATCTATTTATAGAGTCCGGTTACGCAGCCTACGCACTGAAATTTGCACATACGGATGCGTATTGGCACCTAGGCGCAAACTCTATGTGTACTGGGCAACTTGGAACTTCTCTGTAAACACTAGGAATTCATGCTTTGGCACCTAGGCGCCAACTCTATGTGTGCTGGGCAACTTGGAACTTCTCTGTAAACCCTAGGAATTCATGCTTTGGCGCCTAGGCGCCAACTCCCTGAAGATTTCATGACTTGGAGCTTTTCCTGGACACCTTGAGTACTCATGCCTAGCGCCTGGGTGCCACTGCCCGGAAGCAGTTGTGTTTGTTGACCTTAGAACCTTTCTGAACTTGGCTGCATGTTGATGAAGTGGCACCTGGGTGCCCCTGGCTGGCACCTACATGCCAACTCACTGGAAACACTTCACGTGTTGAATTGTGCTGGTGTCATGAAAAAGGTAAGTAGGGTGGCACCTGGGCGCCATCCACTTTCCTCGTGACTTGTCTCAATTTGCATTCTACTTACCCGCATGCTTTCATATGTCCCGTCCTTCTTGCAGAAGATGGAAAAACTAAGTAAATGGACTAAAAATGCCTAATTAATGCTAAAAATGCCTAAAAACTAAATAATGCTCCTAAAATGCGAGTTGAGTGGAAATTAAGCTAAATGAATGCAAACTAAGCTCAATCTCTCGGACTAACGCACAAATAAAGTTTGAAATGAGCCATGAAAATAGTTTTTATGAGTTATCAGCTACTCGGATACAGATTTTGCTGGTTACAAAGTAGATAGAAAAAATATTAGTGAAACCTGTTAATTTCTTGAAAACATGATGATCTCATGATTTTCAAGAAAACAAATTAGTGTTACTTTATCTACTGCGAAAGCTGAATATATTGTCGTTAGGAGTTGTTGTGCCCAATTACTTTGGATAAAACGACTTAAAGATTATGACATTAATTATAAAGATATACCATTAGATGTGATAATACTAGTGCAATACGTTTAATAAAAAATCTTGTGTTGCATTCTAGAACTGAGCATATAGATGTAAGACATTATTTTATTAGGGAATACATTGAAAACATGATATCAGCTTAGAATATATTAAAACTGAGGACCAAATTGCAGACATTTTCACCAAACTCTTAATAAAAAAATCATTTTACAAAATTAGAAAAGATATGGGTATAATTGACATTGATTAGATACATGAAATTTTTAAATTTAAATAGGAGGAGAAAATTAGAGAGCATTTAGTATCCAAGTTGATGGAGCCAAGTCGACTCCAGTCACCCTGAGTCGACTTCACCAAAGTTGACTCTAAGAGGGCGAAGTCGACATTGGTTAGGGTTCAAGTCAACTCCACCACTGACGATTCGGTTGCCTCACCTACAAGATGCTAAAGCCACTCTGCCCTTCTTTTTGTTATCTCCATTTTCATCTTTCTACTCTCTCACTCTCCCTCTCAAGCTCATTATCTCCTTCCCAAATCCCTTTGAGAATCATTCATTCCCATTTGCTAGATCTAAATCTCATCACCCTGAATCCATGACACCCAAAGCTATTTTCAAACCCACCAAACTCCCTGTCTCAAGGTCATCTCAATCTCACACTGGAGAAGAAGTGCCACGTAGGCAACAATCTCCATCCAAAAGAGTCCGGGAGGAAACTACAACATCTTAGGGGCGACGGGTATGGTTCCAAGCAGGTAACCCCTCCACCTCAGCTCACAGAGAAGAAGAAATTGAGGAATCGGCAGTAGCTTTGAAATGGGTGGTAAGGAAAAAGGAACATCCACTCAAAGTGGTCAAGTCCTAAAAATGCTCACAGACTATTTCCGAACCGAACGGCAATATAGTCAGTTCTATAGGCATTTTTATGAAAGAAAATTTTTTTTTCCGAAATCATAGACTTTAAGTTCTTGAATGAATACGAGTTTGGGATAGAGGAGCTATTGGATTTTCAAGGATGGACGGATTTACTCAAAGAAGATGATAGAGTATATCCTGATTTAACCAAATTGTTCTATTACTTGTGGGATCAAGAATATCTCAGCACGTATGTCAAGGGGATTGAGATAAATTTGGGACTAACAATGGCATTTGCAGAAGAAATGCTATCGATAGAATAGGCAGCATTTTAGGAGTGCCAGATGAGAATTAACTTATTCCTGAGGGGCTGTCACTTACATAGATGTACAATCAGCTTACAAACAGTAACAAGTATCATCCGGGGATCAAGTTTTTGTATTATATGGACTTATCTCTATGGCTGCGAGTTCTCAGGCTACTCATTGCTCATTGCATCTATCCAAAGGGTGGTGGCCAAAATCAATTGAATTCATAAGAAGCTGAAATCTTGTGGAAAGTTGCTAATAGGGTAAAAGTCAATCTCCCCAGACTATTTTTGGAGGCCCTTGAAATTAAGAAAGAGAATCCACGATGAGTTTTTTCATATGGGACATGGATCATCAAAATTATGGTACATTATGGTGTTGATCTAGATTGCGAATCGTTTGAGGTTATCAAACCTACAAATGTCATCAACCAGGCCCTTTTGACCCGCATGAAGATAAATTTGGAGGCGTTTAGGGCTAAAAGGTTACAAGAAATGATGGGCAATGACTTTCAAGATCATCCCGAAGCCAAGGTTGCTCGTCTTGAGGGGGAGGACCTACCCCGCCATGAGCCAATTCCATCTCTGCCTCCAGTACCTGCCGCTCCTGCATCACCAGTCCCATGGGTCATGTTCACTGCACGGATCACAGGCCATAGATCATCATGCTTGCTCTCCATATTGATTCTCTACCTCCTACAATAGATGGAGGGTCGGATCTCACAGGAATTAGGGTCTATTCACATGGCTTTGATGGAAATACATAGTCACCAAGACAAACTAGATCGGAAGTTAACAACTATCAAATATTGTAGCCTTAGGTAGCCGTCGTGGCCAGCCTATCCCGAGTCTTCTTGACTTTGATCCATATTGGGGCGAGTCTGTGAGAGTTGAACCCACCATTTAGGCTCCTCGTCTCCATTTTCATTAGACTGCACAAGACCCATTCCTCCAACCTACCCAACTATCAACCCTATCACAACATTTCAATTTCACCAGTCCCTTTTTTCTTATATCCCATTTTGATACATTGACAAAAAGGGGAGAGAGAGTAGGACTTGGACTTAGGATTTAGAATTTTATTTTGGGATTGGGTAGCATGTAATTTTCTTTTTGGAATCATTTTTTGCATGAATGACATGATTGTGAATGATATGAACTTGTTTTTGTGCAAACTGTTGCTTTGGAATGGACATGAAGTATTTCTTTGGAATGAACATGCTTTTATGATATGCAATGCAATATCATAATATGTTAATTCTAAATGTTAAACAAAAATAAGACATACTCTTTATGAAAGAAAATGAAAGGACTATCTCAAATTGGTTTTGTCAATTATCAAAAAGGGAGAGATTGTTAGAATTTAAAGCAAATTAAGCACAATCTATATTTTGATGAATAACAACTCAATTTGAGAAATATTTAAGTACTAATGAGGTTGCTAAGTGTTACAAAGGTTTATAAAATCAAGATTCAAAAGATAGCAGGTCAAGTCGCGACTCCAACTCAACTCGGCCATCGACTTAGGTCAAGTCGATACCCAAGTCGACTTCAAATTCGACTTCAAGTGACATAAAATCGACAAAACTGAAATCGAGACTCGGAGACAGGTGAAGTCACAACCGAAGTTGACTCCACTTGTGACTTAGGTGAAGTTGCAACCCTAAGTTGACTCCAAGAACGACTTTGAATGATGAAAAATCTCCAGAGCTAAAGTTGGGACTCTGAGACAGGTGAAGTCGTAGTTTAAGTCAACTCAGCTTGCGACTTAGGTGAAATTGCAACCCCGAGTCGACTCCATCTGTGACTTGGGCAAGCCTTGGTTGTAGAGTTAGAATTATTAGAGTTAAATCACTTTTCAAGTCGACTCTATCATGCGACTTAAGTGAAGTCGCTTCTCAAGTTGACTAGACCGTGCGACTTGGGAAAAGACGAAGTCCAAATTGATTCAAGCTTGCGACTCAAGTATGTGGCTACCTATAATGATTCAGAAACATCCTATTAAAAAATGGATAACAAAACCACGAAGAGATAATCTTCATGAATCAAGGCCATAAGAAAGAATCCTTCAAGAGACTAGTGTATTGCTTGAATTAAGCAAAACAATACATATTAAGGACATCTAATGAAAATCAAGATAGGAAAGGGGATACACAGAACATAAAGATCACTTGTAAGACCTTGAAGTTTTAATATAATCTATGGCTGGCGAAGTTGCATCCAAAGTCGACTCAACCCGCAACTTGGGTCAAGTCCGAGACCAAGTCGACCTAAACTTAGAATTTTAGTTGGAAGCTGAAGACCGAAGTAGCTCCTGAAGTCAACTTTAGTCTGTGACTCAAATGAAGTCGCATCCGAAGTCAACTCCACTCTGCGACTTGAATAAAGTCACATGCCAAGTTGACTCCAAATGTTACTTGGTTCGCAATGATCCAAAAAATTCGAATGTTTGCACATTAAATGCACACCACCTACCACCTAACATTCTAAATTCAATTCTCATTATTTAATGAGCATTAAGTGAACGTAAATGAAGTTGAAAAAATGTTGAATGAGCTCACTTTCCACTCTCTCTTGCATTTAAAGTGATCTACAAAAAGTTTGAAGAAGAACTTGGCATTAAAATTGCTGAAAGATGCATTGCTCAATCAACTACTGCTTCCACAAGTTCTTCTACGTGCTTGAAACTGCCTATACAAATCTATAATGTGTAGATCTTTTTATTCATTGTTTACTTATTTTTCCCACCTAGTTTGGTATTGGAGATCGAAATCAAGTTAAGACAAAGTATTGTGTAATTGGACTGAAACTCGTCACCTTCTTGTATTGAGATTATACAAGCCCCCTAGATTTAGAATCTAGAAGAGAGTTGTTTCTCTAAGTTGTATTAAAAATACAATAGTGGAATTCAAGGCAGAACGGATGTGTGCTTGGAAGAGTGGAGTAGGGGAGGTTACTCAAACCACTATAAATTTGTCTCTTGAAGTGGTTTGATTGCTTGTGTTTGATTGGATTAGTTCTCTCCAACTTACTGATCGTTTCATTGAGCGGATTAACTCCACGAAGGGAAAATTTCTGTTTAAGCAAAGAATTTTAAAATACTTAATGCACCCCTCCCCTCTAGGATAACTACCATAAACTCAAGACCAACATTATCTTGATTAATGTATCCACAATGAACCAAATGCTATCATATCCTATTACCGTGTGTGGTAATTTGATAATGAAGTCCATTGATATACCTTCCCACTTCTACTTTGGGATCTTGATGGGCTGCAATGCTCCTCCAGGTCTCTGATGTTCAACCTTAACTTGCCAACATGTCAAACACTTGGCCACATACTTCGCCACATTACCCTTCATGTCGTCCCACAAATACTGCATCTTTAAGTCTTAATACATGTTTGTACTCCCAGAGTGAATTATGTAAGGTGAGTAATGTGCCTCTTCGAATATCTTTTTTAAAATTGGAGCTCTCCTTAGAATAGCCAAACGACCTCTAAATATCTTAATACCATCAGTCTTAATTGCAAAATCTAGCAATTCTCTTTTCCATACCCTATCTCTCACCTTTTGAAAGGATTCATTTTGACTTTTCTCTTGTGCTTGCCTAATTTCATCTATAAGAGTGGACTAGATCCTTAATTGGCTAGGTGCTACTACCCCATTAACACACACTTCCAAATCCATTTGTCTCATTTCTTCAAACAACACCTCTTGGCTAGTAAGCAAACTGGCCATGCTACTCTAAGACTTGTTTAGTGCATCTGCCACTATATTAGCTTTACATGGATAATAATGAATAGTCAGGTTATAATCTTTTGATAACTCTAGCCACCTTCGCTGCCACATATTTAACTTTTTCTGGGTAAAGATATACTTCAAACTTTTATAATCAGTATATACCTCACACTACTAACCATATAAATAGTGCCTCCATAGTGCAAAGATCACTGCAGCTAACTCCAAGTCGTGAGTCAAGTAATTCACCTCATGTGGTCTCGATTGTCTAGATGCATAGGCTATCACTGTACCAAATTGCATAAGAACACTTGTTTGTCCATTCAAACTTTATCCTTTTAAGAGCGAATTTCCTTATTGGGGTGGCAATGGTAGAAAACCCTTCAAAAAAGCGTCTAAAGCATCTACCTAAGCCTAAAAAGCTCCCCACCTTAGAAACATTGGACGACCTAGGCCAATTTACCACTGCTAAAATCTTATGTGGGTCCACAAATATCCCATTTTTAGGAACAACATGACCCAAAAATCCGACATTGTTCATCCAAAAATCACACTTCTTAAGCTTAGCATAAAACTTTTTCTCCCTTAGCTTTTGTAAAACCTATCTCAAGTGTCCTTCACGCTCTTCATTGCTCATGGAATATACCAAAATATCATTTGTAAATACAACCATAGACTGATACAAATATGGTTAGAACACCCTATTCATTAAATTATTGAATGTTGTAGGGGCATTTGTCAAACCAAAAAAGCATGACTAAGAACTAGGGGTGTTAATGGTAATGGTCAACCCGCCAACCCGCCTGTCCAACCCATTTATAAATGGGTTTGGGTTGCGATTTTTGAATAAATAGTTTATAATCCACTAACTCATTTAACCATTTAATTAAATAAATGGATTAGGGTTGAGACATTGCAACCCATCAACTCACCCAACCCGTATAACCCATTATATATAATATATTATATATAATTATATATATAAATTTAGTCGGTTATCGGCTTCCCGTTCTCAGCACTCTATCCCGTCCAGCGCCCACGCATGATGTGAACTTCTACAATCAAAGCTGAGTAATCGAAGGGAACTTCATATCTCAATTCGTCAGTCGTCGAAGGGCCTTGCCTGCAAAGGAATGGGCATCATATTTAGCACTCGGTAGATGTCAGCACCCGTTGTGCCATTACCTTCATATCTATCGCCACACGCTGGAAGACTCGGCTGACGTCAGCCTCGTTGCGCCATTACCTTCAGATCTATGTCGCACGCAGGAAGACTCGGTAGACTTTGGCACCCACTATGCCATTACCTTCAGATCTGCCGCCACATGCACAAAGAGTGCTCATTCGCGCACATCTTCAGCTTCGTAAGACTGAGAGAGGGAAGACAGCGCCTCTTTAGTCCCTCTTCTCCCCTCACAACCACACCAGAGGTTATTTTGGAGTCCTTATCTTCACTCTCTAGGTTCCCTGCCATTTTTTTTAGTACCTTCTCTGCTTCTCCTTGCCATTTTTTCGATTCCCTTATCTATTCCCTTCTCTGGTTTGCTCCGCATGTTTGATTCTCTTCTTCACAGCCTATGATGACAACAATAATTTTTTTTTTTAAAAAATAGAGCTTTGAAATAGCAGTCGCAGCCTCGCCTGGAGAGATTCAGAATCGAAAGTGAAGGAAAAAGCATGGAGATCCTTGCAGCTAGTGGTGTCACAACCATCAACCTAAAGCCTCAATCCTTCATTTCCTTTCCCACACGCGGCAACAGCAACATTAGCACAATCGCACAGTGCTTATTCCTCCGATTGGCACAAGCTTAGGCAGGTAAGGCGAGTGGTGCCTTTTCTTTTTATATTGTTCTCTGTCTTCCTTTCGACTGATGAAAGCTAGCTTTATATTTGCCTTACTACATTCTAACCATCCTTATCATGTTGTATTAAACAATTTTTAAAAAGCATCAATTCTAACCTAGATTATTTGACAAACACACCCACTTTCTACCTTCTTATTGTATGATTGTATAATTTATGCTTTGTCTTGTTGCATCTGATATATAATTAGGTATTACATATGGATAAAGAGTGTATGGAAATTAATCAACCCAAACTTGAATCCCTAGTTGCTTCATCATCTATGATTAAATCTAAGGCAAAAAGGGTTAGGAAGTTAACTTCAGCAGTGTGGGAACATTTTACTAAAGATAAAGATGAAAATGAGAAGCTTTTAGGGACATGCAAAAGCAATTATAGCAAGAAATCATATTAATGTAATAGTGGTCATGGTACAAGGACACTTGAAAGACATTTGGATATTCAATGCCCCAAGTATTCCCATGGTGATAGAGATAAAAAATAATAATTATTGACATTTTAAACTTGTGCAGGATCAGGAGATAGAAATGTTTTAAATAACTAAAAATTTGATCAAGAATTCTCTAGGAAGGCAATGACACACATGATCATTGAGGATGAATTACCTTTTAAGTTTGTTGAAAAGGATCACTTTCGTCAGTTTTGCAAATCTTTTCTAGCAAGATTTACATTGTCATAAGAGCTATAATTACTAAACATTGCGTGGATATTTATATGTCAGAAAAGGATAAGCTAGAAAATTGTTTTCAACAATCAGTTAATCGTATTTCCTTGACTACTGATTTATGGACTTCCAACCAAATCAAGGATACTTGTGTCTCATCGTACATTATATTGATATAAAGTGGAAGATAAAAAAAAGGATTATTTGCTTTTATATTCTCCCATCACCATAAACTGGGGATATTATTGCACAATCTCTTGAGTTGGGTCTTATAGTTATTGCATTAAACAAATCTGCACTATCACTATAGATAATGCTTCTTCCAATGATGTTGCTATAAAGAATTCTGAGAGAAGAATGTTAAAAAAGAATGCTTTGCTATGTGGTGGGGAATATTTGCATGTTAGATGAGCTGCACATATTATAAATTTAATTATCAAAGATGGTATAGATGAAATCAAAGATTCAATATTCTGAATCTGGTTTGCTATTAGATATGTGAAAAGTTCTTCAAGTAGGCTCCAAAAATTCAAAATGTGCACTAAGGATGAAGAAATTACAAGTCAACATTCTCTATGCTTGGATATACCAACCCGTTGGAACTCTACATATTTAACATTGGAATCTGCTTTAAAATATCAAAAGACATTTGATTACCTTGTTAATAAAGATAGTATTTTTAGATCAAACAATCCTCCAACTGATGAAGATTGGGAAAATGCTAGAGTAATTTATAAATTTTTGGAGAAGTTTTATCACATAACTACTCATGTATCTGGTTCTTTGTATTGCACTTCAAATATTTATTTTGTAGAAGTTTGTAAGATTGAATGGCTCTTGCTCTCTCTTAAAAAGTCACCTAATGTGAACTCGAGGCAAACGCTTATAAAAATGAAAGATAAATTTGATAAGTATTAGGAGACTTTTGAGAAGATGAACATTTTATTAATCATTGTTGTGGTGTTAGATCCATGATACGAATTAGGATATGTTGAATGGTGTTATGAAATGAGTCATAGATTAGAGAAAGCATTAGAAATTGGTCAGAAAATGAAGGAAAACTTATTTGAGTTGTATACTATTTATGAAATTGAGCTTTGTGAGACTGTATCTAAAGATGGCAATAGTAATGAGGTGAATGAGGTTACTACGAACTTGGATGATGTTGGTGAAGATGATGCATGGTATCAATGTGATTGGTTCTCAAAGCGTGAACACTCAAAAACATAAGTGGATTAATATCTAGAAGAAGCGAGTGTGGGCAGGGCACTTGGGTTTGATATTTTGGCATGGTGGTCTAAAAATAAGGACTACAAAATATTACCTCATCTAGCATGAGATATTTTGGCAATTCTAGTGTTTACGGTTGCTTCAGAATTAGCTTTTAGCATAGGTGGATGTGTACTTGATCAATTTAGAAGCTCTCTAACATCACGACTTGTGGAGATTTTGGTATGTATACAAGATTGGTTCAAAGCATCACTATAACCTCTAGGAGTTGAGGAGAACTTGACAGAAATTGAAGCAACTGAATCAAGTATTTACTTTTTATCTTTTTAAATTGTTTTTCATACTTTATACTATACTATTTTACTTCTGTTTGCATATTCATTGATATTTTTTAATAAGTTTACAACTATAATAACTTCTGTTAATCTTAAGATGATTATTGATTTTCTCAAACAGTTGGATCTTAATTGAGATAATAATAAAAATTTAGATAACTTATATAGTTTTTTAATCTTTTACAAATTAGTTTTTTATGTTTAACTATTTTCTAATATCTATTTCATTTTACTAAATATTTTCAAGACTAAAATGATATTGCATAAAATGGAGAAAGTGGATGAAGAACTATCAAGTTTGGAGAGAATAAGATAATTATTTGTAATTTTTTATTTTTAGATCGAAGTTATTTGAACTTTGAACTCTACTTATTGTTATGTGTTTTAAGACAATAATGTGTAACAATATGTGATATTTGAACTTTTGAAATGTGATTGTTTGAGTTTATTATAATGAAAGCCTTACTTTCTTAATGGAAGTCATACTTGATTCTTCTCAAATGTATGTTTATGAGTTCCATATTTATAGCGTTGATTGAATTGTTTGATAGAAATAAAATATGTTGTATTTTAAAATAGGAAACAAAATATGTTATATTTTAAAATAGGAATCGACATTAAAAAGATGACTTGAGATTGGAGCTGATATTTTCAAGCCAAAATAGATTAAATTTAGATATGTCAGCTTCAAATTATTTAATTTATTCAATTTTGCAGACTTTATTGAAGGTTTTTATCATTAAAATTAGTAACAAACACAACCCATTAACCACTCGTTAACCCGTTTATTAAATGAGTTATAAATGGGTAAGGGTTGAAGTTTTTTAAATAGGTTAATTAATGGATTAGGGTTAAGATATATTAAATGGGTTAGGATTAGGATTAGACTCCAACCCATTAAACCCAATTCATTAACACCCCTATTAAGAACTCCTAATGCCCATACCGAGTTCTAAAGCTATTTTTTGTATATCTGATTCTTTCACTCTCATTTGATGGTGCCCAGACTATAAATCAATCTTTGAAAATTTGCTTACTCCTTGAAGCTGGTCTAACAAATCATCAATACAGGGCAATAGATACTTATTCTTAATAATCACCTTATTAAACTTGAGATAATCAATGCATAATCTTAAGCTCCTATCTATTTTCTTTACAAACAAAACTGAGGCTCCTCGTGATAACACATTAGACCGAATAAATTCCTTATCTAATAGATCTTGCAACTAGGTCTTCAATTCAGCCATCTCTACTGGTGCCAAATGATAAGGAGCTCTTGAAATTGGCTCTACTTCAAGCTGTAAATCTATTCCAAATTCCACTTCTTGTTCAGGTGGCAAGCCTGGCAATTCTATAGGAAATGTATTAAGGAATTCACATACCATAGGAATCTCATTCAATTATTTTCCCTCTTTATTCATATCTACTTCTGAGGCTAGATATCAAGACACCCTTTTTGAACCAAACTAAAGTTAACACCAATTTAAGTATCCCTCCTATTGGCAACCCTCTAAATATGAATTTTACATCATTGGGTACTTTAAGGATAACTTTCTTTGGTCGGTAACCTACATTAGCATTGTATTTAGCTGACCAACCCAAACCTAAGATAACATCTAATCCCTCTATCACTAAAATTATCAAGTCTGCTAGGATTGTCTGCCCTCAATCACCACAAGGACACAAGTACACATCTTATTCGGTGCACTAACTACTCTCAATGGGGTAAAAACCCTCATTACCTTACGCATGGGACATTTAATCAACCTAGGTTTCTTAGGAAAAGCTACCGATACAAATGACCATGATGCGCTAGGATCAAGCAATATAAAGGCTATGCACCCACTGATGAGGAGGTTACCTGTAACCATATTCTCTATAGCTTGTGCTTCTGTGCATTTGTAGCTTATACCATCATCATCACTTGTGGTCTCCTATTGACCTAAGAACGAACTTGCTGAGGATAGGTTCCTCTCCCCACTAGCATTCCACCAAGAGGAACATTATGAACTAGTAATTACTATTGTGCTCAAGGTGCCCCTACTCTTCCCAAGAGCATAGGACAATCCCTCCTTATGTTCATTTATTGACGATAATAGAAGCAAATAATCTACCCTCCTGTTCGCTGTCTTTGAACTTGTGATTGATATAGCTACTGTGGTTATTACTCTCTAGCCTGGCCTTATGCTTGTCCCTTTTTTCTTGCTCTTATTCTTCCCGTTCTGTTATGCAAGCTCGATCAAGTATTTCCTCGTAATCACACAACATGGAAGGCACCAAGCCCCTTCGAATAGAAAATTTCAGTCCCTCTTGAAATTTATGTACTCTTTCTTGTGGGTTGGTCTTTTCTATGCACAAACCTAAAAAGAGATTAAAATTTAGCATCATATTCTTTCATGGTCATCTTCCCTTGTATCAAGTGCATAATTTTTGATGCTCAACATGCTTTCTCACTCTCAGGCACATAGTGGGCAAGAAATCTTTCTAATAATTCAATTCATTATAATCTTCTACCCTATCTGCATTGCCTTTTTGGCATCCCACCGCTATTTTGCATCCCCTCTACAACATAAAGAGCATACTTGACTTTTTGTTCTTCGATGTATTTTATGTCGCTAAAAATCTTTTCCATTTTGTCTACTCATCTATCCACAACTTGGTAATCTCTTTCCCCTTGAAATATAGGAGGTTTCATCTCCTGGAATGCTTTTATGTCCTGCTTCTCCTTCTATGGCCTTTTTCCTTCTTGCTCATCTCCCTGCTCTCATCCTTGGACTCTCACAGTTTGTGTTACTTGGAATCCCTTGTTGTCCTCTTTGAGTATCCAAACTTGCCACCATCCTCTCCATTTGAGCTTGCATAAAATCTTAAAAATTCTCAATCATATCTTTCATCATTTCCATTATAGCCTCTATACCTGCTTATGTCCCTGTATTTGTCTCTAGTCCTATTGAAATTTCACGACCACTTCTCCCTACTCCGCCCTACCTGTGGATCCCTGGATAACCCTTACCAAGATTCCCCCCAGTACTTATCATCATTAATTTTCTCCTCATCTCCTTGTTATGGAGACCTCTCCTGTGCAACTAGCGCTTGCTACTGACCTCAATAGCAAGTGACATACTAAGAGGTGGGACTATTTCACTAGGTCCACAATCTTCCATAATGCCCTTGTCCTTAGCATCATCTTCTGTACAACATACATAAATAATTAAGGATTAACCAACATAAACTTGACAAGTATACACAAACTACTTAATAGAGAGATTTCTAAGGTCTTCAACTAAAAAGTCTAGTTTAGCATTCCCCGTTATTCTATCACAAACTTAAAATACTATGCTAGCGACCCACCTAATCCAGTTCCTTTACTAACTCATTAATTTAAAATATTCTCATACTCTAATATCATTTTTTGTAATGTCTCATTGCCTAGACATCTTTAATGCCTAGTATGTAACCTAACAAAAAATTCACAACATCTTCTCATAATATATAAGGGGTTAGTATGGAATACAAGACCTGTTATTCATAAGCACCTCAATTTCATTCTGTAATATAATATTCACATCTAAATTTATACATTTACATTCTTATACCATAAAAACATCCATGTAGTAATAAAATCATTATAATTCATCATTATATAACAAACAATCCAAAAGATCATATAAATATGTGTCTACACAAATTAATATCAAGTTCAAAATATTCGAGTACAATATATTTATCATAGTTGGATCTAACTAAGTTAATGTCTACATGCAGTAGTATAAAAAAAATATAAAGTCCAAAATAACTAAGAACACTAATACTAATTTAATGATCTTCAATATCATGTCCTCCTTTGGACTTATTTTGAGGTTCCTCACCTGGCCTATGATGTAAGGGCAAAATAACAAATCTTGTGTGTCTAAATAAATTCAATAAGTAGATAGTAATTAGCACAAAGTGAAAATAAGTAAGACTTTGAATTCACATGCTATGACAGTGTTGTAGAAAGATGATTCTTAAAAGACTGTACAAGACATATGGGTCCATCCATAAAAAAGGACATATAACAACCACACCCAAGAATATATGCATATAATGGCATGTAAAAAGAAAGAATGCAAACAATCTTCTCCTAATGTCAACCAAGGGTTATAAGCAACCCTTCACAACAACGCATCTTGAATAATGCATCATCCACAACACATAAGAACGAATGTAAAAAACCATGCATATAGTATAAGCAAAATTAATAAGGTTTACTTTAAATTTAGCATATTGACTGTCACAAAACCTTGCTAACTATAAACTATCATGCACTCGAATGCCCTAAACCACAAAATTGTTGGGAACTACCCTTTCCCACTAACACTATATTATGTTAAAGATGGGATTTCATCACTAATTCAACAAAGAGGTGACATCTACTTACCTCAATGTTGATTTCTTCCAAAAAGTGGCCTTAAACTCGAATCTCTAGGATTTCTAGCTTTGATATAAATCGACGATCTTCAAAGAAGTTTGGAAGAGTTTTTAGAGAGCTCTAAAGCTAGATCAAAACTGAGAAGAAGGGGAAAAAGAAAGAAGAAGAAGCAAAAAGCGAGAGGAGAAGAAGGGGGTACCTAAATACCTGACCGGGTAGGTCAAACCCCATACTTACTCTGCAAGGAGGAAGATAGTCATAGCGCCTCAAACGGTGCATCAATCATACACTTCTTATCAATACCCAATAAATCATATCATAAATAGGTAGAATAAAAATAGAAACATGTCATTACGCAACTCGTACTTATGTCTAATATGCTTGTGATTGGCGTTCCATACAATCCAATGTGCCAAGATCATAATATGCGCATGTCTGCACTATACGTCCCTTAATGTCATATCTATATACGTCGTGCACCACACCAACATTATTAATGTTTAGCAACATATTCGTAAATTACATCATAGACAGGCAAGGGTTATACTAAAAAATATATGTGGTCTTCACACATGCACTGAGTGATTTGGAAAGCCAAGATGGAAGATATTTTTCACATGCAATGATACTACATCAATTGAAAATGAGGAGATCAAGCTATTCGACATGTCTCACAAGGAGTGGAATATAGTGAATATAAAAGCAATCGAACACATAAGGCGATGGCTAAGTGACGGTTTATTTCACCATATATCAGCAAAGGCTAGTGTATATGGTATATGGATTAAGTTGCAATCTTTATATGGGAGGAAGATAGCTTGCAACAAGACTTTCTTATTTGGAAAGCTCATAGATACGAAATACAAAGATAGGTGGTGTACACCAAGGGAGTGTCGTTAGGAACCTCTGATCACCAACCTCAAATTATACCGAATCAGATTAAAACTAATAACTAATTATAGCATAGAATAATAGTGAGACAGGTCGAATCCACAAAGAGGCAAACAAAGTCTAAATTATTTAGAAAAGGAAATTTTATTAAACTAAATTGTCCAAAATAAACTTACAACTAAGAATTAAAGTGCAATAAAATTACAACTAAGAATTAAAGTGCAATAAAAATAACTATAAATAAAATCTAACTAAAAGCAAACAAAATAAAAATCTAAAATTAGCAAAGCAAGAGAAAAGAAAACAAATCTAGATGGCTTGCATGAAGAAGATCTCCTCTCCACCGGAGTGTCTCCAAACTCGTAAGCTTGAAAACTTGAAAATTGATGCACTTAGATCTTGCCCCAAACCTCCTTTTATAATAGCTACATACCGCATACTGTAATAAGCTGTGGGTTTGAGATGGATTGCAATTCTATTTCTAAATTATGCACACCTCTTGCGTAAAGTGGATGATTGAAATTGAAGTTGTGCATCTTTTGAAGGCTATGATGATTTCAAGGGATTAGTTTCACTGTAAATGTTTCCACGGTTACTGAAAATGCAAATGCTAGATCTGCCTTCCATTTCAAATGCGTGGTTGAGATTCATTGGGAAAAAATTGGAATGTATGTTGTGCATACATGAGTGTACATGAGTGCTAAATGTTCCTTTTTGGCTTCTAGAAGGAGCTTCCTATCTAATCCAATTACTTTAAATGAGAGAGACAGAGAGGAGTGGGCAGAAGAGGGAGAGAAAAATTGCTGGTAATTAACCCTTGAAGCTTTTAACATTGTTCACTGTCGCACTTGTGATCGGAGAAGAGGAGAAGCCATGGAAAGCCATTAGATCTCACTGTCGATGAAGGCAAGCTAGAAAATTTTGATTTTTTTATTTCTTTGATTCTAGTCTAAATTTTTGTATTTAAACCATGATTTAGGGTGTGTCTACATGCATTCGATCTTTCTTCGAATTGGATTCCTGTTGCCACCCTCAATGTTGGCATCAGCTGTGGGATAATAATACCCACAAAGATTCCTGACCACTCCAAACTTTGGGGCTCTGATAACAATCTTCCCCAAGATATGATGTTCCACTAAACTCTTCTTCTTCTCTTTTTGGAGCTAACTTCTGGACAGTTATGGCAATCAAGTCTTTATTTTTTTGCTATCTTATCATGGCATGCAATGCGATTGATTCATCCCAAATCTTCCCTATGATATGACATTTCATTCAAACCTCTCATGTGTTTATAAATTTGAAATTATTAAATGGTATTCCTTGAAAATAGTCATTTCAACAAAAGTTTAAGGTTTTTGTGAGAGTTTATATGAAGAATAAAGATATATTATAAGCCAGTCAAGTGGTAACATAAAATAGATTTCAACAGCTAATCCTAGTTAAAATTCTTTCTTTAGTGTGGGTAGCTTAGTCTTTTACAAGGGGGTAATTACTCATTCTTAAATCTTTTTTCTAATATGTAATACATTTATTTTATTGACATTGTAATTTTTTGTAAGTTACTGGATTTTAAGTTCCTCTTGTCATGCTTTGTTTTATTTCTTTCATTTCAATTTTTTCTATTGGATGGCACAATGAACTTCAAATCTAAGAAAACTAATTCAATATGCAAATTAGTATAATTCAGAGTTGAAGAAATTGTAGTTCCTAACCCATCTATTCACTGAGACTTGTACCAAATTCTTCTAACATTTATTACAGCAATAGAATTTGTTGAAGATATACTAGAGATTTGAAACTTGAACCTATTTTAGTAGATGAATTTCATCTTCACTTGAGTTCATTTTATATTTATCGAAGATCTTTAACATGGTCGTCACGGTAAGAAAATTATTAAAATGCAAACCATGATCAGTGCTAGAATAAAAGATGGAACATTTTTAAAGAACCAAAGCAAGAACTATAATAGAAACAATCTTCTTGGCTTCCTGGATAAATATATTATTTTTTATTAGTATTTGTACAACATGACAATTATTATTACAATTAAGCACATTTATAATCCTCATAACAAGGAGAAATTTTTTTCTGTAAATCTCTACACTAGGGAAAATTTGTATGAAACTTCCACATTGTAAGGAATTATAAAACCTCAACTTCCTAACTCAGGAGAAATGTTAAACCACCATGCAATTACTTTAAGGTGGTTTCATACTGGGAGGATGAAGATATTATTAGTTGATTACAACTTTATGGGAAAGTTAATTATGTGGTAATGATCACTATGGTATGTCCAATACTTCTTTCATTTGAAAATTGTTATGTTATTTTAGAATATGCTATATTGATATTTTCTTTAACATTTTTTCAATAGTGATATATACACCAAAATCTAAATTAATTATTTCTTATTTTCTTTCATATTCTTCTTATATATATATATTTTGTAGTCTAGGCTGGTAAAGAAGACAACCTTAGTATAGGAATTATAACTCCTTATATTGCTCAAGCCAATGTTACTAATGAGTATAAGGAGTTGAATGGATTTGACCTCGATATGAAATCCTTTTATGAGTTTCAAGGAAGTCAGATAGATGTAATCATAATTTCAATTGTAAGGTGCAATAACAAAGGAAAAGTTAGGTTACTCTCTAACTTAAATCAGACAAATGTGGCATTAACTACGGCTAGGTACTTTCTCAATCTACACTTATTAACCTCATCTCAAAGTATCTCAATGTGAGCCAAATACAGTCTTTGGAAGTTAAATTGAATAATTGATGTGTTATTTCTAATTGCTTAATGATAACTCATAAAAATACTAGTTATCATGGCCTATTTTAGACTATTTTTGCATTTTAGTCTAAGAGATTAGGTTTAATTTGCATCTATTTAGCTAAATTTTCACTTGCTTTGCATTTTAGGAGCATTTTGTAGTTTTTATGCATTTTTAGTATAAATTAGTCATTTTTAGTTCATTTATTTAGTTTCATTCATTTTTACAGGAAGGACGGAGAATTACAGGCACGCGAGTGAGTCGAAGGATGAATAAAGCCAAGTAAAGAAGCATGTAGGGTGGTGCCTGTTAGCGGCACCTAGGCGCCACTTCATTAACATGCAGACACACCCAGAAAAGTTTTTTGGTCAAAAGCTTCCAGAGAGTTGGCGCCTAAGCGCCAAGGCATCAATTTGCAGAACATCCAGAATGGTTTCTACTTCACACAACACAGAGACTTAGCGCTTAGGCGCCACTATGCATCCGTATGCATAGATTTTTGTACGTGTGCTGCGCAAATCAATCATTATAAATTAAAACCTAGAGTTCTAAGGTAAAAAAGGCTCCTGACGAGGAGAGGCATGGAGAGAGCTGCTAGAGCAGC
Organism: Annona squamosa; assembly: GCA_035584095.1. Lineage (NCBI taxonomy): Eukaryota > Viridiplantae > Streptophyta > Magnoliopsida > Magnoliales > Annonaceae > Annona > Annona squamosa. The sequence continues at coordinate 45,475,956 of JAXCLR010000073.1, forward strand.
CGCACAAAGAAGGAAAATGATTTGTTTTCCATCATAAATGGAAGAGGAGATACAATCTCGCTAGTGGAAGCTTCCGAGATTTAGTTCTTTTTCTCATTCTCTTTCCTTTTCTCTATGTTCTTGGAGATGATGGCAACTTGATTTTAATCAGAATTGAAGTCATGTTAATGGGCTAAACCTTCCTATGGTGGGTGATATGTAGGATTTGAACTCATAGCTTATTATATTTGGTTTTCTTATGCTTGAATTGATAAAACTGCTGTGCTATGACGTGTGTTACTTGAGATTACCTTTATATATCATACTTAATGCGTTTACAAGCTTTGCAACCTTATTGATTGATCTAATATTCAGATTCATGCTTGGAAAAGTGGGATTTGAATAAGATCCATATATAAGGCACAGGTATTCTAACTCATGTTGTGCTAGATGTTAATATGGATAGGAATAAACCTATTAATCCTATGTAATCATGACTATGCTATATGGTTATCAACCTTGTTTTACTTATATGCATGGGAATATAACACATAACTAAACTTGGTTAGGTTTATATGTGTTAGAAGACATATATGAATATGAATGAACCTAGATTAGTAATCTCTGTACAACTAACTTAAATGGAACCAAGTAACATATCTATGATTCAATGACTTCATATTCCCACCTATTTTAATCGTCTCAAGGCAATCTCGGCAATATCCACCCTCCCTTGGTCATTTACTATTTTCACAGTTTAGTTTAATTTAGTTCTTTGATATAACTTCTCCTTCATTTTACCAATTCACTTAGACAATTGAGATTTAAGGTGCTAATCCGTTTAATACAATCCTCGTAGAAACGATACTCTACTCACTTTTTATTACTTGATCAACACATACACTTGCGTTAAAATGAGCATTTTAATAGACATATATGTAGCTCATCAAGTTTTTGGCGCCGTTGCCAGGGATTGGTGCTTTAAACTTAGTACCTGACAATTTCAGTTGTCTTCTTTGAATGTGTATATATTATATATAGTTTTTCTTTTCTTTCTTTTCTTTTGATAAAATTCTATTTCAGGAGTCTTAGTTTTGCAATTTTCAATGGCTTCAAATGCTTACCACTGGCTAAATGCAGAATTTTCAACACCAAGCACTTCCAGTTTCCATGGGTTTAATGATGCATTGGCACCCTTAGATCAATTTGTAGGTTTTGATTATCAAATGTAGGGAATGGATAATTATTATTCAAGTTAGTGCGATTTATGTGGAGGCGAAGGGCATCTGTCAATCCACCGTGCGTATTATTTAGCATCCTTGGGCTATTTTGGGCATTAAAATGATTCACAGGACTACCATGGAAACTTGCAATCGAGGAATATGATGTATTTCGATTGTCAAACACAGGAGTTTGGGTAGCCATCACTACCTGAAAGCAAGTTATCTTTGGAGGACATGTTCATGCAATTCATGAAGAGTCAGATGCAATTTAATGAGAACATGCAGAAACAGGTGGAGCAATTGGCTACAGCAATCCAATGTCGACATCAAGAACCGTCTTCTAGTCGTATTGAAGAAATTGCAAAAGAAGATGAGTTAGAACAAGGCTACGAAGTCACTTTAAGCATTAAAGAAGATATATCAATTGATGTTATAGAGAAACCTGTACCTCAGTTCATTCTAGAACAATTAACTGAGCCAATGAAAAACCAAGAAGCAGAAGAGAAAATCGAGGAAGAAATAGAGGTTGATATATTGGAGAAAGTTGAAAATTGTCATATCAACATACCTCTAATTGGTCTTCCTGAAATTCAGGTGCAGCAATACTTAAATGATCAATTCATAGCCTTGGAAAGCAGCATCTTGAAGCCATCATTAATTCAAAACCTTGAAAAACCCTTCTATAGTCTCTATGAAATTCAAGAAAATAGACTAAATGATCCATTTGAAGGTGCTAGGAAGAGATCTAAACTTCCAGTGCAAAATTCACATGGAAGGAAGTTTGATAGAGCAGGAATTGGCTAATCATAATGCAACGTCGGGCTGAAGACAATAAATTTAGCACTGAATGGGTGGAAACCCATTACACTTTTTAATTTTTTTTATCCAAGCATAAAGCAGTATCTCCCAAGGCAAGGAAGGACAGGATTATCATATGGACTTTCAATTCACTTTCAAGTTGATAAATGATGCAATCAAGGAGTTTCAAGTTTATATTCATCATTCAAGACAAGACAATGTAGTTGGAGTGAGGCTGCAGCCTCAATTTTTGGTGCCCCCGCGCTAAGTTTTTGTAGAAGAACATGTTACAGCAAATTGGGATCAGAGAAATGGCGCTCAAGCGCCATGATCCGGTGTGCCGGTGCCACAATTTTTTAAGGAAATAACATGTTGCAACTTTTGAATCAGCAAGTTGGTGCCTAGGCCTTAATTTTTGGTGCCTCGATGGCATCGCCCTAGTTAGCATTAAAAAATAGCAAAATATGAGTTTTCAACATACCAACTTCAACTGGTCATAAACTTTTGATCCCAGAGGAATTATGGGAGTTACTACATATCAATGGAAAAAAAATTTCGAGCCTATCGACATGAAGTCTATGGTTTGATTATTTTATATCATTTTCAATATCAACATCCTCCATTTTTTCATATTTTGGGGCAGTTGAAGTTCTAAGCAAGTTTTTTTTACTACTTTAGTGAATCACCCATTTTATTACTTCAAATAAAAGGCATGCGAATGGGTGGCTTACATCTTTCATATATTTGCGGGCATGTGGATGTGCTACCTGTGGGGAATTTTTTAGCTCAAGTTGTTCTATTATTTTGTTGTGGCTAAAAGTTTAAAGTAGTGGGGGAGGAGTTTATGAACTGCACTTGTGGTATCAATCATATGGCTTGAAACTTGAGTTGAATTATCTTAGAAGAGCTTTTATGGAATATATTTGAGGTGTAGAGTTTTGGACATTTGAGCTTGCATTTCACTTTTCAATATTGTGCTGATCGATTTCTTCCTTCTTCCTATTTGTGACGTCGCTCTTAACCGCTCCCAACCAATGTGAGAATAACCAACTTGGAGAATGTAATGGTAGCCCAAGTTCAGTTTCTATAGCAATCTAATCGGGCTATGGAGGTGCATTTTTGCAGACTTATGGAGGATCGACACATCAATATGATGACATTACCACCATTCCTATTGACACCTCCCAAGTTTCAAGCATATTTCGGTTAGTCTTCACAGTAGCTGGGTGAAGAGAGTGAGCATGATGAAGACGACTCCTCCGCATCAGACACATAGGGGAGTTCCTGTACTTTTTATTTTTTTTACTTTTGTATTTCTTTATCAATTTATGATCATATAGGTTTCATGTAGTTGCACGCAATGAGGACAATGCATCCCTCAAGTTTGGGGGTGTATAATTCTTTTTTGTGTGTTTTGATTCATATCTTGTACACATGTGTTAGATTGCATATCATGTCAAAATTTTGCCCGTGAAAATTATCTTGTTTCAATCCATTTTGATGAAATATGTGCAAGGTTGAGAAAAACTTTAAACTTGAAATCGATTTCATGAAAAATCAAAAATTCAGGCTAAGGACTGTGTTAAGGAAATTTGCAAGTAACATGTGAATGAATTGGACTAAATCTCATAGTACATTGTTATAATTCAATTTCATACTAATCTTTTTAACTGAAATGATAAGAATTGAGTTAAACAAATGTTAACAAACGGTAATACTTTATAAAATTTTATAATGATTTCAGAAAAAGTGCTTTAAGGGAATTGATGATTTAAGAAATGGTAATACTTTATAAAATTTTCTTGCATGTTCAGTATCCCTACCAAGTTATCAGAACAATAAAAGGGGGTGATTGACCTAAGCTGAGTAACTGGGACTTGGCATCAACAAATGTCAAGGTTCGCGTAAAAAAATAAAGGAAAATCACAGTAATAACGGTTTTAAAATCAAAATTCTTCCCAGATATCCTGAAATATGGTGAGGGGAGACATAAAAAAAAATATATCTCCAGATATCCTAAAATATGGTAAGGAGAATTTTGCAATAAGTTTGGGGGAGGGGGGGAGAATGTGTAGCTGGGCAAAATTGAATCCAATGAATCATTATTATGTTCTTCGACTAACTAATTTAGCTTAAACCTTACTTCACCTATTTGGATTAATTTTCTAACCAGTTTCTTTTCATCAATAGGAAGATTAGCATGTTGAATTATTACTTTGAACTAGAAATACGATCATCTACATGTAACTTGGTTTGCGAATGAAAATGAATATGCACGTCCTGTTTTGAGAAATAGATGATTTTTTAAGTTTAGATTATTCTTGATCTTGTTGAATAGAGAAATGGATTAATAGAAGCATAATGGGAAGCAGGTTTAGTTGACGGAGTCTAAATTCATTCATTCATTGTGTTTGCATGTATTGCTCGAGGACTAGCAACATGTAAGTTTGGAATTGTGATAACTCGTTATCATGGTCTATTTCAGACTATTTTTGCGTGTTAGTCCAAGAGATTAGGTTTAGTTTGCATCCATTTAGCTAAATTTTTACTCGCTTTGCATTTTATGAGCATTATGTAGTTTTTATGCATTTTTAGTATAAATTAGTAATTTTTAGTTCATTTATTTAGTTTCATTCATTTTTATAGGAAGGATGAAGAATTACAGGCACACGAACGAGTCGAAGGATGAACAGAGCCAAGCGAAGAAGCAGGTAGGTTGGCGCCTAGGCGCCACCCAACATGCCTAGCTAGAAGTTTGAACACCTCACACAACATATTGCATCCAGGGAGTTGGCACCTAAGTGCTACTTCATTAACATGCAGATACACCCAGAAGAGTTTTTAGGTTAAAAGCTTTTAAAAAGTTGGCGCCTAGGCGCCAAGGCATCAATGTGTAAAACGTCCAGAATGGTTTCTACATCACACAACACACAGAGAGTTGGGGCCTAGGCGCCACTATGCATTCGTATGCACAAATTTTTGTACGTGTGCTGCGCAAATCAATCATTATAAATAAAAACCTAGAGTTCTGAGGTAAAAAAGGCCCCCAACGAGGAGAGGCATGGAGAGAGCCGCTAGAGCAGCCGCACAAAGAAGGAAAATGATTTGTTTTCCATTACAAACGGAAGAGGAGATACGATCTCGCTGGTGGAAACTTCCGAGATTTAGTTCTTCTTTTTCTCATTCTCTTTCCTTTTCTCCGTGTTCTTCGAGATGATTATAACTTGATTTTAATCGGAATTCAAGTCATGTTAATGGACTAAACCTTCCTATGGTGGGAGATATGTAGGATTTGAACTCATAGCTTATGATATTTGGTTTTCTTATGCTTGAATTGATAAAACTATTGTGTTGTTACCTGTGTTACTTGAGATTACCCTTATATATCATACTTAATGCGTTTACAAGCTTTGCAACCTTGTCGATTGATCTAATATTCAGATTAATGCTTGGAAAAGTGGGATTTGAATAAGATCCTTATATAAGGCATAGGTATTCTAACTCATGTTGTGCTAGATGTTAATATGGATAAGAATATACCTATTAACCCCGTGTAATCATGAATGGGTTATATGGTTATCAACCTTATTTTACTTATATGCATGGGAACATAGCACATAACTAAACTTGGTTAGGTTTGTATGTGTTGGAAGACATATATGAATATGAATGAACCTAGATTAGTAATCTCTGTACAACTAACTTAAATGGAACCAAGTAACATATCTATGATTCAATGACTTCATATTCCCACCTATTTTAATCGTCTCAAGGCAATCTCAGCAATATCCACCCTCCCTTGGTCATTTACTGTTTTCACAGTTTAGTTTAATTCAGTTCTTTGATATAACTTCTCCTTCATTTTACCAATTCACTTAGACAATTGAGATTTAAGGTACTAATCCGTTTAACACAATCCTCATGGGAAGAATACTCTACTCACTCTTTATTATTTGATCGGCACGTATATTTGCATTAAAACGAGCATTTTACTAGACATATACGTAGCTCGTTACTTAATTGATGCATTAGTTCTAATAGCTTACTTGTTTTCATTATAGTCATTGCCTTGGGATTCTAGGGTCAAGCATGAACATTGCAGTAAGTTTATTTGGAGAGAAGTAATATCTGACATTAAGAAGAGAGGGCTATTCTTTAATGCTATTGAGGACAAGGGATTGGAAAAACTATCTCTGCAAGTTAAAAATGAACTTAAATAGCAGGAGATTGGAAAAACTATTGAGGACAAGGGATTGGAAAAACTATCTCCGCAAGTTAAAAATGAACTTAAATAGCAGGAAATGATCACACCAAATTTTGTGCTTCTTAGTAAAGCCCAATGGAAGGTATACCATTTCTTTAGAACTACTTGATCTCAGGTGGAATGGAATACTGTAAACGAAATAAAATCTTGATAGAATTTGTATTTAACAAAATAATTAAGTTGGGCAAACTGTCTAATTGTTTAGCATTTAAATGCTAGTCTATCTTTAGCCAATCTTACATGTAGTAGAACAACATGCCTTTAGAACAATGTAGGCTAGATATGTACAACAAAAACATTGAATCCATCAAAATGCTAACTAGTTACATACAAAAATCAGCTTTGATGATAGTATATAGATTTTAAAAATTAAAAATTTCAATTATGAACTTGAAGGTATTAAATTTAAGCTGAGGGATACCCTGAAAACACAATCAAACATTCATTTCTTTAAGGAATGAAATTCTTTGCTAACTTAAAATATTTTTATACTTAAAATAGCCAATAGTAATTTCATTTATCAAATTATTTGGGAAATAGACAACAATAATTTCTTTACCAAATTATTTTGTACAACTAGTTTTATTAGCAGGAAATAAAACATTAAACAAAGTAGTAAATATGATCTAAAAATTAAAACTTCAAAATTAACAATTATAATACACTAAAAACAGAATACAAAGAAAAAAGTAAAATTTTATATCAGGCAAAGCAAAGAGAAGATTTCAACCTTAGAGGTTTTATTGCGTGGCCCACTTGAAGGGAGGTGTGCCCACTAAGTGAGGGATAAGAGGGTGTATAGAGAAAGTTGTTTTGAAGGGTGTTTCCCTCAAGGGAGGAGGGCCTCTCTGTTTATATGGTGAGATGGAAAGATAAACTTTCATGTCAACGATGTAGAATTTTATCTTGGAGCTTGTCGTAGCTGCCTTGGTTTCGACTGTCTTCATGCCTTCCTAGGCCTTTGGTTTTGCATAATTTCTTCTGCTTTTTATTTTGTATTACTGCTCGAGAGTCTCACCATCATTGTCTATCCACTAACATCTGCACATGCCTATGATCTAAGAAGGTCTTTACTTTTGTAGCTGCTGAAATTAAATGGTGTCCACTGATTTATGAAATCTTGGTTAGTTAGATGTCATCTACCTTATTTTTTAATTACTGTAGAAGAAAGATTGGTGCTGCCAATTGTCGAGAAGATGTAGAGGTAATGATGAACTTGGCCAAGTAGAGCTGCGATCTTGTGGTGTGATTTTTCCCTTAGTTTTGGTGTTTCTGATATGCTGATGAGGTTTTCAATGATTTGTTAGAGCTTCACTAGAAAAATGGAAGTGACAAGAGGGTTGATTTGTTCTGTTAGTTTATAGTCCAAGTCACGAAGAGATGTGTAGCTAAATTTCGTTGGATGTGGTAGGTTATTTTGGTGGAGGGTTACTAAAATTAGCTGCTACAATTTGTAAATGGAGCTACATGAACTTGATGTTGAAAACATGTGTGGTAGCTGCTCAGTGGGTTTTAATGGTTGTAGACTTTAAAGGATAATGGATGGTGAGATGCCATTAATTTTTCCATAGCCATCAATGGGTCGCAATTTTGCATCAAGGATAGTATGATTATAGTGATGGATTGACAAAAACATTATGGATAAAATCACAAAATGGGAAGCAGGGTGGCTGAAATAGAGATGAATTGGAACCGCAAGGTGGTGAATTTGGCTGGTTTGGCTACCTGGGCATTGATGATCCTTCTTGGAACTACTAAATCTTATTGACATGGATAGAGATATTACGAATTTTTGAACAACTGGTTTGGTGGAAGGGTCTGTCGGTTTTGTTAAAATTTCCAAATTTAAGAGGGATCAATGGCTGGTGGTTCTAGTTCGTTGAAAATAAATAGAGGGGCTCCTACTTTGATTGATTTGCTATCTTGCTACCAGGATCTAGTGCTGATGTTGCTTGGAACATTGATGGAGGGTAAGGTAGCTATGACCAATTTTCATGGGAAGATGATGGAGCATCAGTTTTAGTACTCCGGTTGTTAATAACAAAAGAATCTAGATAAAAAATAAATACATATAATGTAATTTTTTTAAAATATTCAAATAAACCAATAAGTTTATTTTTGGATATTATAAAGCCCATTTAAATCATTCGATTATATTTTAAATGTTAATCCAATTTGCGACAAGCTTTTAAACTATATATGTATTTTTTAAACTCCAACAATTTTTAACTAATTTATTTCAATAATTTTGTGTAGCTTCATCATGTATTTATTTTAATCTTTTGTTTAGAAAATTAATGTTTGGTGGCTCATTGTCATCATCAAAGATGAAGATGCATATATGAATATATTTTTATTATCCTTTCAAAATATTTATCTTGATTTTCCTCAAATTAATCTAGTAGGCTAATAAATATATTTTTAATCCTATTCGATCTTTGTTAACATGTGTAATTTCACTCAAAATGATCATCATATTTCGTATTTTTTCAAAAAATTTCATAAACACATTTTATTGCAAAATTAAAGATTCTATGAAAATATAATTTCATGAAATTTCATATAAAGCCTATATTTAATTAATATTTTTATGCTTAACAATGTGAATTTCAAATGAAATTATATGAAAATTTTGAGAATTATCACACCCTCAACTTAAACATTGCTAGTCTCTTAGCAATGCAAGTAATTAAAATTTTTAAAATCTTTGTACATTACTAGTTTTAATTATAAAATTGAATCTTAGTGCATTATTAAATTTAATAGTGAGCTTTAGAAATTTTTTTATTAGTTTATAAGTAAAAATTTCTCATTATGCACATAAAAGAAATAACATGTGCATATTTGTAGAAAGAACAAGTGAGCACTGGATAAATTACTTATTTTCAACTTATCCAAGCTAAGTAACATCTGTAACAAGTTATGATAATGATAATTGTCGTAAAATTAATAGCTAATCATGTATAATCCATGTTTTACTGATTAATAACCCAAATTTGAGAATTTTCTAAGGCATTGAAAAGTGTAAATGATGTTTCAAGTTTTAAAATCTTCAAATTCGAGGTATGAAATGTCAAGTTGCAAGATAAGTCAACTCAAGATCAACTTCTTAAGTCGAGTCGATACCTAAGTTAACTCCAGCATCGACTTCAACAACTAATTTTTGGACAATGTTGAAATTACAGATGCGTAAGTAAGCAAATTTGCATACAACTTGGGTCAAGTCACAACCCAAATAGACTCTACCTGTGACTTGGGTGGACTTCATGGCTCCGATACTAAATCTAATGAAGCTAAATCACAATCCAATTCAACTCTGACATGCGACTTGGGTGAAGTCATAGACGAAGTCGACTTAGCCATTCGACTTGAGTTAAGGTACACCTCAAGTCGACCCCTGCATTTGACTTGACTTGAAAATAAGGAGGCTCAAAATAAGAAGATTAAAGTTCAAGAATAGCAAGAATGGCTCAACTTCCTTATCTATTATAATCTAAGAATCCAAGTTACAAGTTTAGTGATAAAGTTTCAAATAAACAATAACCAAGTACAAGGTTAAGAAGAACAAAGGCCAATCTACAAAAATGGAAGGATTTGAAGCTATGATATGATGAAACAAGGGGCATATATGCCAAGGAACTAAGCTTGTGAAGTATTAAAGTTCCAATGAGCGAAATGAACTACGAAATTGCAACCCAAGTCAACTTCACCTGCGAATTGAGTTAAGTTTGTGTCCAAGACGACCTCAAAGTAGAACTTGAGATTTGAAGACTGAAGTGTTGAAGACCGAAGTGTTGAAGACTGAAGTCGTAACCCATGTTGACTCAACCTGCGACTTAGGTAAAGTCGCACCCAAAGCCAACTCTAAGTGCGACTTGGATCATAATGGTCAAAAAAATTCGAATGTTGGTGCATTAAATGCGCGTCACCTACCTTGTAATGTTCGAATTTATTTCTTCTCTATTTAAGGCACATCAAAAGAAGAGGAGAGGGTTAGAAAAAGCATTAATTATGCTCCACCTTCCAACTTATGAGCAATTAAGTGTTCATTTAAGCGCTCTACAAGAATAACTATGCTATTCATTGAAAGTACTAAAGCGATCTTCTTCAAATTCACTCAATAGAATCTTCCTCATGCTAAAACTTTCTCTACACTATCTGTAAAGTGTAGATCTTCTTTTCTATTCACTCTTTTGTGATCTCACTTGGTTTGGTAATAGAGACCAAGACAAAATGAAGATAAGTAGAGTGTAATTGGAGTGTGACTTACCACCTACTTTTGTGATTACTTTTGTAATTTTATTGAAATAATGGAACTTAAGACACAATAGTTTGTTCTCAGAGGAGTGTAGTAGGAAAGGTTGTCCCAAACAACTATACATTTTTGCCCTGTGTACATTTCTATTCTCCAAGTTTTCATTCAAGATGATCTAATTTACAAGAGCTAAAGTTTAATACACCGAAAGAATTTCAAAAGAACCCAATTCACCTCTTCTCTCTTAGGTTTCACCATAAACTTAGGATCAACAAATTATATCAAAGTAAGTCTTTGAGTTTACACTAAAGAGATCCTATAAATGGCATCCAAATTAACTTCCACCTCTACTTTTGCGGGAGGTCAATCCTTTACAAGGCTACCTCTATTTAATAGTAATATCTTTGGTTACTGAAAGTTGAGAATGATGCAACTCATTATGGTAACAAATATAGATTCTTAGTTTGCAATCCAAGATTATGTTACACTATCTAAAAATGAATAAGCTTTCAAATGCACTGAAGAGAAAGTTATAATAGTAAAGAGTAATGTCAAGACAATAAACTCCCTTTTATGTCTTAACTGCAGTTGATTATGATATGATTTCCTCTTCCTTAACTGCCAAAGAGATATAGGATACTCTAACCTCAATATATGAAGTCACTTTTCAAGTCTGAGTGGCAAGAAGAAATATTTTGATTGGAGAATTAGAAAGTTTCAAAATGCTAGATACTAAAAATATTTTTGAAATGTTTGGTAGATTTTCAAAATTTACTATTACATTGAAAGGTCTTGGAAAGACAATATCTAAATTTGAACAGGTCTTGAAGATTCTAAGAGTTTTACCTAAATCTTGGACCCCTAAGATTATAGCCATTAGAGAGGCTAATGATTTAAACACGCTAAAGCTAAAAGATCATATTAGCTCACTCATATCTCGTGAGCTGATAAAGAAGAGAAATGAAGAATATCACAAAAGAAAGAGAGTCATTGCATTGAAAGTAACACAAAACTCAGACCAATCTACTTCCTCTTCCCAAAATGAAGATGAGGAGATTGCACTCATCATAAGAAAGTTCAGAAAGTTTGTGCGAAAAGGGAAGAATTTAGGCTCCAAAGGATTTAAGGAGAAAAGTAGAAGAAAAAAGTAACAAAGTATTTCAGATGTGGAGTAGTAGGACATATGTAAGCTCAATGTCCTACACCTGAAGAAAATAAATAAAAAAGAAAAGCAAGAGAAGAAAGAAATGAACAGCTCAAGAAGGTTTCCAAAGCCTAAGGATAGAGGAATGTATTTAAATGAGGGTTCATCTACAACCAGCAGTTCTTCAAATGAAGAACATGAAGCTGCAAAGTAAGCTAGGATATGTTGTGTAGCAAGAATTAAGAAGAAAATACTTTAAAATGCCTCACAAGAACTGAACTGGTAGAAAGTTTAATGGCCTCAACTAATTGCACAAGCAATGAGGAGGTAACCTCTAAACTTAATCCTTCCATTTCAAAATTTATTTACTCCTCCATTCATGATTGTCTCAAATGTGCTAAGTTAGAGGGACTACAACAAGCCTATGATTCATTATATGATGAGGCTAAGAAACTAAGCAATAAATATACATTAAAGAAAAGATAATGTGAATTAACTATTATAGTGAATGGAAAATTAGCCAAAAGAGTCAAGTACTTAGTAGATGAAACAAAGTCTTAACAGATGAAGTTGAAAGGTTAAATAAAGAAAATGAAGCATTGAATAAATCATTAACAAAATTCTCTAACCTAGGAAAAAGTATTAAAATTTTTTTAAATATGATTACCCAAATTAATAGAAGAGGACTTGGGTATTCCACATTTGAGCAAAGAGAATGCAACAAATCAAATGCTCCAAAATAGATCAGACCCTAAACTAAGGTAACTGCATCTCAGTGCAAAGAAAAAACAACTAGAGTTGCTTGGGTTAGAAGACCAACTTAGAAACTAAAGTGTGCATGGAGTCCACCCTAAAGAATTCATGGGGCATGCAATTTTTACAACAAGTTTGGTTATAATATATATCAATGCAAAATCAAGAAATTATATAATCAAGGAGCTGAATTGGTTTGGGTACCAAGAGCATTGGATTCGTGCCTTGTAAGTTAGAACTATACAGACTCCAAATAATTACTAATGCAAATAAACCCATAAAATGGGAACCAAAGAGATGAGCTTTATTTGATTACTTTTATAGGTATATCTTAGAGTGAAAGCAAACAATACTTGGTTCATGGATAGTAGTTGCTCAAGAAACATGATAGGGGATAAAGCTTTGTTTCATGAATTCAAACCTTATAATGACAAAACTATTGCATTTGGGAACAATGAAAAAGGTAAAATAAATGGTAAGAGAATTATTTGTGGTACTCTACTACATGCATAGAGGAAGTGTTATTTGTTGAATAACTCAAATACAACTTAATGAGTATTAGTGAATTACGTGATAAAGGTTATAAAATCATGTTTAAATCATCTATCTGCAACATTTTGAAGAAGACCACATAGTCTTTAGCGAAAACGACATAGAAATATATATTTGGTTTCTCTTAATGAATTGGATGAAAAATGTCCAGTGACTATTGATAATAATCCATAGGTATGACATAAGAGATTTGGACAAATAAATAAGTCAAATACCCAAATCTCTTGGGAAAAATGTTTGGTAGAAGGATTACCAAAGCTCAAATATGATAAAAATAAAAATTGTATAGTTTGTCAAATGTCTTAATATGAAAAGTATCCTTTTCAACTAAAAATGAAGTATTAACTGTTGGAAACAATGCTTCAAAACAAAACAAATTAATCAAAAACTGAGTTTTGATGATTAACAAAGACTAACTTGAGTATATTTTAAGTACTAATGAGTTTGTTAT
>JAXCLR010000073.1:45495001-45514942 GCA_035584095.1 Annona squamosa
CAATCAAGGGGATTAAGTTCTCAAGGGGTTAAGTTTTAATTTACCAAAGAATTTTTAAGAACCCAATTCACCCCTCCGCTCTTGGGTGTTGCCATTAACTCAGGACCAACAATTTCTCATGATTTTGCACATACAAATCAATTGTGAGTGTTTTATGATAAATAAAGCTAAATCAATCATAATATGATTTAAATCATCTTAAACGCTCAAATTCTTCTTATTAATATTTAAAATACATAAGATAAAAGTGACTCGACAAGTGCTAAATCTAAACATTAGATCATATAAAAATGAGGTTGTTCCCCCTAATCTTACTACATGTGATACATAAAGAAAGGGTAGTATGGGTAGAGGCAGTCACTACAAGTGGCATGCACGGGAGGATGGTAGAGGTAGAGTGGGGCAATATAAAGGGAGAGGTACCATTAACTAATAATAGTTTACTTCTATTCAGTGATTGTTAAAGTACTAAACTTATAATTAAGTTTTCTTGTGTACACAACTGTAGATGCTACCTAGTCGCATGTCCTTGTTCAACCAATGTAATGCCAAGTGGATCTCGTAAGGAGAAGTTTCTAATAAGAAGAAGAGTAGGCACTAACGCATTATCAAATGAAAACTAAGCACAAATGCAAGAATTGCAACAAAGAACTAATAAGTCAATATTCAATTCAATCCCAAATTTCATTTTCTATTAAGCAAGATTTTTACATAGTCTTGATGGTGGTTGTAGATACAATTGAAGAATCCATGAGTATATGATAGATTTTTCATATGCATCAATCTAACAAAGATTTTGTAAAATATGCATGTTATGGTTCTCATTATGACAGGATTTTTTCTTTATCGTACAAGATGGTAGATGTTTGAATTGAAGAATGCGATGAGATTTGGGATGCACACACTTTTTGGGGAAACAAAAGCATATATTAGTTGAAGATATTAGCTAAGACCCATTTTACAGGGGACAATAATCACTTGATAAGCTTCTTTTTGTTAAGGAATCCGAGATATTATACTAGTAGAAAATAATAATTTTTTTGTATATGGTTTCTCAATGAAGCCAAACCTAGTTTTTTGTAAAAGAATCCAATACATCGTACCTATAGAAAACTGTATTTTTTTGTATATGGTTCTAGGTTGCCCATACGAATCAAGCATTGCTTCAGAATTAGTAACATTAATGCTTGACCCTCATCATAATTTCATTTGAAACAAAGCTGATTGATCAATTTGATTCTGTACTTGTTGCTATCAATTCAATTCCAAAAACAATTGCTGCTAATTCCCAAACAATTAGACATATTAGCTAAATATGAATTGTGTTAGGTTTTGAACATTAAACTACTTGATCAATAGGACTAATATTATGACTATAATACAATAGAATAAAAACCATCAAACCATCAATAATAGAAAATATATGCTTTCCCATTCAAAGAACAACATTTTTTATTTATTTACCTATGTCAAGGTCAACATACATCACTTATCAAATCAAGTTTATGAAAAACCTACTTCCTACTACCACTTTAATAATTTGAAATACAACCTACATACATCATTTTTCAATTTTAGGTTTCCCAAAGGCTTTCACAGCACTTGACAATTGCCTTTCTAACATTAGCTCTTTCTCATGTTTTAGAAGTTCAATTTCCTTCATGACTAACTCCAAATCCTTCTTAGTTCACTTCAAATCTTTTTCAATGTGCTTTAAATCTTTCTCAGGATCTTCTATTTTTCTTTTGAATAATATATTTTTTCTACCAAGTACTTGTCACACCATGTACAAAGTTATAATCTTTAGATCCTATACAAATAGATCCAAATAAGAGAGATATTACTTACCAATCCAACAGCAAAAGAAACATAACAATATATTTTTATACCAATCTAAGACATCTCTAAAATCATCATCATGAATTTTTGTTCATCTGCAACATAAGTATTTTGCATATGCCCTCTTCCATGATGACATATAACTGCAAAAAAACTCAGTTTATTTGCTTCCTTTGAAATTTGTAAGCTAGAATGAACGGTTTAGCAATTAGTCCTTTATAGGCAACAAATTAGAAATAACAGTTGGAAGATACATCTCATAATGAAAATGTAAATAAATGTAATAATCCGTAGTCATTTCATAGTCAACTTATAAGAAAGGTTTCATCTACTACAAGTTCTATTACTTCGATAACCAAAGCAAATACATGGTTTCTAGTTTGAAATGGCTAATTAATAAAATTGCATTGCATTTTTTGAATTGTTAATTGTGAATATTTTATATGCAAACACATTCTAAAATTCAATGTGGGCTTTAGTTAAATGAACTAGAAAATAGGCTAGAATCAGTTAAATGAATCTAGGCAATACTTCATAGCTGGCAAATTAAACCTAACAGTTCGGAGAGAAAGTAATGTAAATGCAAAAAAAAAATATACAAACCAAACACATCCATACACTAAGTAGAAGAATACATAAAGATTTACTGTATTATAAGTAGTTAAGGATAGATTTTTTATGTGGAAGAATACAATATTTTTTCTGAGAGTCAATCTGAAATCTAGTAAAAAATCAACATTAAGAATGTAATGCCTCTGTTAGTAGAAACTATATAAATAGTCAATGATGTGTATTATATAGTGCATTTTGAAAATAGATTGACAAAATCTCAAGATGGATATACATGTGTTTGTTAGTTAATTTTGGATATGCAGAATCCCTTATTTTGATTGAATGATAAATATTTGATATTTAACTCTCATGTATAGACTTTGAACTAGATAAAGACATTATTTGGAGTTGATTCATTTTAAAATGTGTTTAGGCATAGATAAAATGCCTAGTATGTTTGAAATGGATATAGAAGGTCGTGGGTGAGATTCGAATGATAGATTTGGATGAATGATGGAAATAGGCCTAATCATGTAGTTAAGCCTAAAAGAATTGTCATGATAGAAATGGTTGAGGATCATTGATAAGAACCATGATTTACATGGGGATGATTCTAGATATGATTGGAATATCTTTGTGATGCTCGACAATGAACTTAATATGATAATTTTGTGAATGGAGTCATTCAAGGCTAATATTGAAAATTTGGTAAGTAATGAACTTAATATGCCAAAATTTTATAAATGACATGGAATATGATAGTTTCTAGCATGGATGAGATGCTAGATGCATGTTTGATGTGTGAAAATTGATTTTGAAGGCATTAGATGTGAGATATTTGGTTGGGCCAATGAAGCCAATTGCAGAGGTAAAACGACTAGAGAGTTGAGTTGATGGGTTAAATTTTGTATAAGACATGTTCTGAGCAAATAAATGACAAAAATATGATATTATGATGAAAAGATATGTGTGTGAATGATTAGTTTGGTATTGAAATTATTTTGACATGTTATGACCATTTTTGTTATGAATGAGTGAAAGTTATCGGTAAAGTTGTATAGTAAAATGCATGTCAAATTTATTATGATTTTGAGCTGAAATTTTGTAGAGAGATAGTACTTGAATTTAGAAATTCAATTAAAAAATTGCCTCAATCAAAGTTGTCTAAGGAAATGTGGTGCCCTGAGCCAAGGTACCTAGAAACCTTACTCCAGAATCATTTTTAAATAGTAAACGTGACTCAGGATTATTACCCTTATCACACGGCAAGATTATATATATATGTATCATTAACACATGAAAAATTTTCATCATTCATCCAACATGAAAGATATTTCACATATCATAGTTATGATAAAAAACTATTCCATAAACATTTCCATTTCAAAATTATCATCATTGTCTTTATATAAAATTTACATATACAACATTTATATCAAAAACTACATAACACTTAGCATGCTGCCTTCATCATCATTTTCTATTTGTTGTTGAAAAAGTATGGGTGAGTAATAATACTCAGTAAGCAAGTTATACATAATTTTTCAATCATTTTTATGTATTTCATAAATGCAAAATGCAATGCATACATAACATTCATGACATTCCTTTAGATGCAACGCTAGCTAGGCACCCGTCCCATACATGCTCCCATCTTAAGGAAGTTACCGCCAGCCTGGGCCTATATAAGTGACTCGGTAATAGCAATGGGGACATCCGGTCCGCTTACTACCTCGACTAAGGCTTATTTCTCGTGCATATGCTTATTTATGTATACATGCCGGCATAATATTTGCAAATCATAAATAATTTCATAAAAAGCATTTAATAAACAATTTAACAAAATAAACTTCAGTTCATGTAAAGCAGTTATAGGAATGGCCAACCTTAAATAAATTTCATAAAGTAATTTACAGACAATTTCAAGCATTTTAGAAAATAATTTGCAAAAGATATAATTTGCTTACCTTTTTAATGGGTGTTCTCGACATTTTCTTTTCCTTTTCCTATTCAAGAAAAAAAGATATTTTATTTCTTCTATTCAAGATGCTTCCCATGCATGCTCTATAACATTTGGGCATTATTTCTTTATACGGATATTTTTATCCATAAATTCTTCAAAATTTTCATCTTTAAATTTAAATATTAATCTCAAATTTTTTCCAAAATTACGTTGTTTATTGTGGCACTTACTGTTCATCCGAGGTTATTGTTCACAACAACGTGGTTACTGTTCATTGGTTCCAAAAATTGACATTTTTTCAAAAATAAAAAATACCATAACATAGCTTATGCTTAGTATATCATGAAAAATTTTATAAATTTTGAATTTATCATCATTTACTTGACTACAAAAATCACTTTCTCCTTATACTAAAAATCAACATAAATTCACTCAAGCATAATTCTTAATTCGAAAAATTAAGAAATTAATATATCACCATTCCAACATCATATTTATTCATCTCAAATCATCACTTGTCAATTTTAGAGCATTATTTACACATATACTATGTTATCTTCCAGAATGCTCTATCTTTGCTTCAAATTTTTGATGTTTCGGCATAATTCTAATTAGGTATTATATCTATACTTATTTTCTCATACTTAGGTATTATCTAAGCATGGTTTTACCCTACCTAATATTTAAAAATTTTGGGTAGAAATTACTTACCCAAAATGGAGAAATCCCACTTTTTCTTATACTTTCTCTCTCTAACTTCCTCTTCTTCTTCCTTGGACGTGTGAGATAGTTTGGGGGCTTGGAATGGCTCAAATGGAGCTGGGATATGATGCCTTGGATGTCCCCCCTATTGCCCTATTTATAGGGTTGAATTTTTCAAAGAATTTGAAATTTACCCCTGGCTTTGAGGTATTTAATTATAAATTGGTATTTCTTTTTAATTTTAAAAATTTTATTGAGCAAAGAGTTGCCACCCTAGGCCTGCTCCAGCCCACCTTATGCAGACCTATTTTTATTTATTTTTTTTAAAATTATTTAATTTAAGCTAAATAAATCCTAGCCGTTGATTAAAGATGATGATGATCATGGACCGTTGATCTTGGTCAACCCTCCCAATCACCCTCTGGTCATGCCCCTACTACAACTATATTTTCATTTAATTTTTTTATTTTTTAATTATTTATTTAAATAAAAAGTAAATGTATCATTAATGAAAAGTTAATTCACTTTTTCAATCTTTATTTGACGCTTCATCTTGACCTTTGATTTGTGATTTTCATCACGTCTTAACTCAATCATCATGTTCATCATGAATTTTTATTCATCCATAAAAAATTTCGTCGAAATCCAACGCCTGGATTGCAAATTATGAATTTTATTTATCTTTCCACAAAAATCCAAATTTGGATTAAAATATCCAAAAGAATTGCTATTTCATCATGTAGTGATTAAACCTCTATTTCGTCTTTTTGTGATTAAGTTAATCCAAGTGATTAACTCTTAATCACATGTCTTAATCCTTGGTTACTATTAACATTCACTATTCACATGGGTCAAATTCTTAATTGTATTATTTTAATCTCCAATATACATATCCATCAATATAATTCATAAATTTTCATTTATTATAAAAATAATTACCAAAAAATTTAGGGTTACAATCTCGAAATGACGCGTATACGGTCGGAGTTTCATAGGAAAGTTATGGGCAAAATGTTGCAACATAGCTAAAATTGGGCTATTTATAGGCTAATATAGGCCAAACAATATTGTTTTCAAAACATTGCTATTTTAAAGGTGGGTAGGGTCCAAACCCTCCCCATTTCATACCATTTCTTTCCCTACTTCCTTCTCATGACCCTAACTCTTTAACCCTATGAAAAACCACTCAAAAGTGCATGAATTCACACTTCTTTAAATCAAGAAAGCTTCTTGAATCAAGAAGAAAGCTTTGAGCTTAGGAGATTTTGAAGATTTTTGAATAAAATTGAATTTGAGGTTAGTAGATTGTTTTCTTTTGAATCAAATTATGGATTTGGGTTAGAATCATGATTATTTTGTGATTATTTGTGGGCATCGTGTTTGTTTTTGTGATTTTAATAAATTTTTATTATCTGAGGGTTGTGTAAAAATTGTAAGGAGGCTAGAAATTGAGGGTTTTAATGGAGATGCATGTAAATGATAAAATAAAAATTTTTAGAAGTGATTTTGTATGATATTATTACGTGTTGAGTGGAATCACATGAATTTTGAGTGAGTTTAGTTTGATTTTTATATATTACCTATAAGGTATGAAATGACCAAGTGAGACTTAATGCTAAGAAATTATGCATAAATGGATGTATTGAACCTTAATAATGTGAATAATATTTTTCAAATGCTTGGGAGCATATGCGATGGTGAATTATTTGAAACGAAACTTGTGACGAGCTTAATGAATATAGGTTGTATAAATTGAAATAGAGTTTTGTTTGTAATCTCACCACAAGTGCACAAGTCATAGATTGTATTATATAAAATATTGATGCACAAGGAATTCAAGACATAAGACATTGGATTTAAACACTTATATTAAAAATAGAAAGAATAAAGTAAAAGGAAAATAAGAAAAGAAGAAGGTTAATCTTAAGAACCTAGAATGAGAAATTAAAAGTCAAGATATGCAAGTACCTAGGATTTAGGGTTTCACATATGCCTTCTACAATGGGTATGTGAATTGCTTATTTAAAATAGATATTATGTGTTAAAAGAGAACAAATTATAAATTATCCTTTCATCTTCTTTCGAAACCTGTAAGGTGTAACCTTAATATATTCCTAATCACATATCCTCATGAGATTAAGTCAATTAGGATTCATTAAGTTTTGTGGCCGTTTATGGGATTTCTTAAGGCCATCACGTCTATTCTCATGGTGTTAGATTTTTAAGTTTAATATTTTGATTATCATATATTAGACATCTACCTTTCGATTTTATCACCTACTATATCGGAATCATTGCCAAATTATAGGCCTTCACACCAAGCAAATATTAAATCACAATATATTAAATTAATACAAAAGATTTTTGCAACTAAGACTATCAGATTTGACCAATATTACATCTGTGTCCTTAAGTTTACTGAATTTGCAAATATGACCCTAAAGTTTGTATAAAATTGCAATCATGTCCCTTCCGTTAGGATGCCATTAGATTTTTATATAAAATAAAGATAATGCCCTTTAACCCAAGTGATCAACTCATAATTTTTTCAAATATTGTAGATATATTAGCTATTTCATTATTTATACATTTTTGTATGTATTATTATTTTAAATTTTTTTGCAAAAATGCTTACAATATTTTCAAAAATTGTAAGTATATAATTTAGCTTAAGGGCATTGTCATCATTTGACATAAAAATCTAATGACATTATAACGGAAGGGACAAGGTTGTAATTTTATACAAACTTTGTATGTGTATTTGCAAATTCGGCAAACTTAAAGGCACAAATGCAATATTGGTCAAACCTTATAGACATATTTACAAAAATTCATTCACACAAATATCTTAAAAAATCAAACCACATTATTTGCTACATTGGATGCATGTCAAATCCTAAGCCCTAAATAACGGGTTTAACCTAGCATATTTATAATTAAACCTAAATATAAAATAAAATTGTATCTCAAACTCATCAAAAACAAGACGATATAATCAAAAGAAAATAAGAAAAAAAAGCTTATTGATTGGAAGCTCCGATAGTATTTTGATAACTCCAAGTAATGCGCTGTCTCGCTCTTTGCCTCACGCTCTACTCTTCTCGCTCTTCGAACTTCAATCCAAGCTCTATGGACATTCTAAAATGCCTTATGACGTCCCCCACAAGTGTTTATATAGAGGTGAATAGTATGCATGAATAGTGAGCATGAACAGTGTGCAAACAGTGTGCGTGAATAGTCATGAACGGTCCATGCATGAACAGTATGTGCATGAAGAGTATGCATGAATAATACTGCATGAATACCGCTACGCATGAATAATAATTATGTATGAAAAGTGCACTGCTTTAAATGTAATTTTGCTTCAAATATGAGTCTTGAATTTGTAATTTACTCCCGCTTTCATTGAGGCTTGTGAATTTCTTCATGTTGTATACTAAAATTACATGTATTCCTTCTGCTTTATACAAATCAGTCAATTATGAGTGTTTTATGCTATGTAAAGCTTAATCAATAAAAATATGATTCAAAGTATTTTAAACACTCAAATTTTTCTCAATTAATAATCAAAATATATAATATAAAAGTGATTCAACAGGTTTGAACTTTTTATTTGAGGATATTGTTAGATGCATATTGGAACTTGTGATGAATTGACAATTATATATATATATATGGATGGATTCTGAGATAGTTTGATGTGAGCTTTTGTATGTCAAACGTTGATTTGATGAACTAGGGCTAGGCCCTTTAAAAGTGGATTAGTATTGTTGGTTACGTGTTTGTGTATGTTTTTGATAAATTGACAACGAATGGTTTGATATGAGCACAAGGCATGATTTTAGCATAAGCATGATGCATATAGCATGAGTGATGCATATGCATGGTGTAGATAGGGTTGTTCATGACCCTTTATTGACATGAGGATAAGGTTGTTGATGACTCATGATGTACATGAGGTTAGTTTATCTCATATGTGTATTTGTGGTATGACATTATTGTGTGGGGATAGTGAGAGCCTAATGTTTGTATCGCATGTGGTGGCATGACATACATGATTGGTTTAACATGAATTTCCGTTGATTTTATCTACTGCACCTACTTACTGAGTTGGCCAGATTCACATGTTTGTTTCTGATGTTTTAGCAAGATGGACATTACAAATACCTAGTTATGAGCCTGGGCTAGGTCATATTGACTCCAAATTGAGGCAAATTTTTGGTAGGTGCAAGTTACATAGTTTTAGATTGTAGTATTTGAGATTAATTTATAAGTGAGATATATATGTGCATCTGTTATATAATAAGCGATGAGTTGTATATTATACATTTTGATGTGATTCATGGATGTATGACCTGTTGAGACCTTATTAATGTATTTTAAATTGTAATATGTCTTTTACTTTCATAAATATGTGAATGATAGAAATAATTGTAGTTTACTTGGTTTTGTTGTCATATATCTAATTAATGAATTAATTGTGCATATCTAAGGTTTGTCACAGGTGAATTCTTATATACATGTAGTCATTTGCTTTCAAATTTATGGTAGATCCTAGTGAGATGCTACTGGATTTCTATTGTAGCAACCGTTGGTCAGGGCATTGGCTGATAGAGTGTTACAAAGAATTATATTCAAATTTCATGTAGCTTTGTAAAAAGAAGATTTCATTTATTACAAGCTCTATTTCTTGGACAACCAAAGTAATTCTGGGAGTAGTTTGTTGCTTTCATACACTCACGAACAGTAAAAAATCCCAACTTTTGTAAATAAATTGCACACAATAGATCATGAAACCATATCCAAAATGCACTAAGAAAACCAACACTGCATTATTAAGTGCATTAGAATTCAGTTCAAGTACATAATTTGCAAATATTACAACCAAATTCAAAGCTCGAATACTGGCAAAAATCAAAAAACCAAGCTATCCCACAAATAGTTGGGGCAACTGTTGTAATGAGTAGAATTAGGTAACATGTAAATACTACAACATTGGCAACTCATCTTGTGATTGTGGATGTGTAGATTGCATCATATAAAGGTCAAGACTGCTTAATAGACACCAAGCCATGCCATGAGATAATGTGTCAGAAAGTAATCGACTTGCAAATAAGTTGGATGCTTTCGTCATTCGTGATCAGGGGCATTTCTTTTTTTTTGTTCTTCTTTCTTCATTTGCTATTACAATAGCAAAGAAAGTTGTCATAATCAGGGGCCATTTCTTCTTCTTCTTCTTCCTATTTTTTTCATTTACTACTATGGGGACAAATTATAAAAGCAGCAACAACAAAGAATGTTTCGTTTGCTTTAAACAGTTGAACAACAATAGTCGGTGCAACTAAATGACGAATGGGAATGTTGCGAGAATCGTGATTTTAGATTCTAGACTTACATGGATGACAATGGTTTGGAGTTCTGGAGCTGGACTACCAGTTCATTATATGCAAATACATGGGTTGTTTCCATATTTATTTAATATAAATAATGAAAAATGAAAAATCCAAACAGTAATAAATGTAAGGTAACATCATGGGTATGTGAGGAATTGTGGATAAAATTTGTGACTATACGAGGAATATTTGAAAATTTATAAGTACAAGAGGAATTTTATATAAAATATGTGAGTATATTTAGAAATTCCTCATAATTATCAAGTAAAATTTGCAAATCTTAAAATAAGTTCCACTGTAATGGTATGGTACCAAACCACCAATCCTAATCATGGACCTTTTGATAAAACATCGAAAATTAGAATCGTCGCATTCAAAGGGCAAGTTCCATATTAGCATATATGGTATAGTATGGGAGCATACTTGCCAATACATAATTTTACAACCCAACAATTTTATTTTTCCAACATTACCCTGTATGTCAATTATTTTTTTAAACTAATCTATTTATTATAATTTTACCCTTATTATTTCATATTAATCATATAATTCTCAAAATATTTCTTTTTTTGCTACGATCGTATGCCACAATTTTTTTTAATTTCACAATCCCAAACATGCCCTTAGACAAACTATGCTAAAATCAAATATGAACTCTAGATATTACTCTTAACATTCTCGGGCCCACCGAAACAAGATCACAATTTCCATATTTTAACTAAATGTATATTAATAAAGTATTGAGTGGGTCAGATCAATAGAAAATAAAATAAAAATTAAAAGGTCCAAATAGAATGGGTTCCTTACAAGATAATGAGGAGGAAAATGCAAATAGATTTGACAAGATTCATTGCTTAAAACGAAGTATATCGCAAATGATTCATGGAATAGTAATAAACAAAAATAAAAATTTGTTGGTGATTTTGACGTCATCCATCAATCACTTGGTTGATCACCTATTTTCCGTGTTGATGGCGCAGCTAAAAAATAAAAAAGAATAAAAATCCGGCGACCCTTTCAAAAAACGAGCATTAATACGGATTACGTCTTCGACCGTTTGTCCGAATTAGCAACCTTTCAAATTCCGCATCTCGCGCACCTCCAGCGTATCAAGTGGCAAGGAATCCGAGCAACCGTATTTCCACGCTGCTTGAACTTGAAGAAACGCTGAAAATCGCACTAGTTGCATACACGCATGACCGCACCAACAACACCACACGCCCACGGCCCACCACTTAACCACCACCTAAAACCGCAACATAACAAGAGTACGAGTGCGCGATTGGGTTGGATGATTAGATCAGGAAGAACGAGCGCATACAAAATGTGGGCCGTCCAAAAATGAAAGGTTACCCAAAAGCCGTGTGGGCCCTAGGGATTGAACGGTGTAGATCATGGACGGAGGATGAGGAATACAGGCGCGAGTAGGGGAGCGGCAGAGGCGTGGAAGGGGAAATGCTATCTTCAGAAACAAGTGAGTCTAAACTAGCCGGCCTAATTTTAATTCCTCTTTCATCCACCGACTGCGGTTGCGCTACGGCTGGGTTGGCAGGGAAAAAGAAAGGCCAAGGGAGGGCGAGACGAGCAGCCGAAAACGGCTCTCTTACCTTCTCCCACTCTGGCAAGATTCTTGATTCTTCTGCTTTCTTCTCTCGTTTCTTTATTTTTTGTCCTTTAATTTGTTCTTTATTTTTTAAATATGTCAGCTTGGTGTGTTTCTGTTCTTCGGTTTTTGGCTCTGGAAAATGTAAATAATAAAAGAAAAGTGGGAATTGCATTTTTATAGAAGATTGTGATAATTGATTGATAATTCATTAATGGGAGTTGTGCGTTTTGCTTGGTTTTATGAATCAATGAGACTCAAATTCTACTGTAGAAGTTCAATCAGGTTGGAAGTGCTGGAAGGGTTTTGAGATGGACGCTTTCATTGGATTAACTGGAAAATTGGTGTGATTGGATTCGATGAAGATGGGAATGGACTTAGAGTTGTTGAAGATTTTTTACGCACTTGGGACATTGATGATTAGGGATGTGGGTTTTTTTTGTTTTTTTTTTGTTTTAGTGATTGGCCCTGAATCTTTGTGGATTAATAGGGAGTGAATTTTTTGTGGGCGGTATGACTTGGACTAATGATAGTTTGAAAGAGATTTTTGGGCCTTAGACAAACAGCTTGATTGTCAAATCAAATAGTATCCTTAATCCCATTTTGCACTTTTACTCTTACATCTTCCAAATGGATCCTTAATTCAAATATCTAGCAGGAAAAGGGGGCAACCTACAGACCAAATTAAAATTACTCTAGAGAAATCTTCCTTGAGTGGTCTAGTGTACTGTCACAGTCCTGGCCCTAGTCATAGCTCAGTGTGATGTATTATCTACTTTGCGCTTACCAGATTCCTTTATAACATAGAACCACACTGTTTTATCTCTTGGAGCTAATTCTCAAGCCTTGAAAGCATCTCACATATCTTTGCTAAGTTTTGAACTCAAACTTACAATGTCAAACTATGTTGATTTTAAACCAAATTTCATACCCACCAACCTATCCAAAGTGAACATTACATCGAATTGTGCTGGGGTTAGGGCATTATAAATTGTATCAATGCTATTCCCTAGCTACTGTTGTTTAGTGCTATGTTTGGATCTAACGTGTATCTAAAGTGTTGCCTTTGGTTTGGTGAGGAGAATTTAGGACATTGGTGACAGCGGCAAAGGAGATTTGGAGGTCTGACCATCAGTCCCATGGAATTTGATGTGCCCAAAACAGAGTATATTACATTGAGCTGGGGTCGGGGGCTCGGGGCATTACTGTTGGTGTCTTGGCTGTCGCTATAATAGTCTGACAAGATGTTGGTTCTTGTAGCAGCATCAAGCTTTTACTCACATTGAATTGGGCACTAAACCATGGTCATGTGAATAAGTAGGATATGATTAGGCTACTTTTTTTTTTTTTTTTTTGTCTGAATGAGCTATTATCATAGCTGCATGTAGAATGGTTCATCAAGACATCTACCTTTATGGAAGGAGTATTTATGCATCCTAGGTTGTAGATAGTGTAAAGAGTTTTTTTGGACACTAAACTGTCTCCAGCGTTTCTATTTTGATAATCTTAATGCCAACCCTAACTAGCTACTAAAACCGTGGCCATCTAACGAAGGGACTAAGATATTTATTTTTCTTACAATTCAATTGCTAGCTAAAGTTTTTTTTCATAAATAATGTGTGAAAAACTTTGCTTTTGCAATAGAAGGTTCAAGGAAAATCAGAACAATTTGGATAGTTTTGGTGAATTTGTTTCTCACAATGTGAAATGATGAAGATTTTCTGAGATTTCCTGGAAAGTGGCCTGCACACGGCACAAGGGGTTGCTTTCTTTCCTCGTGGAATGCTGATTTGTCTATGCCCCATTATCAGTCATTTCAACCAACTCATCTGTATCCGTTTTGAATACACATGCTTGGCTTGTGTATTGCTTACGCTATATGTTGAAACCATTGAATGAAATTGGATGCAGATGTGAAGATTGGATGAGGAGTGGTTGTTTGTGTATTGGGAAATGAAAAATTATACTAGGAATGGGAAAAATAGTACTCGGCTAAAAACATAGGCGTGTTATATATTGGAAAGTGAGTGTGTGTATAGGAAATGTGAAAAATAATATTGGAAATGGAATATCTCATCTCATTCCATCCAATGGAATGGTCCTGAACGTGGCCCATATGTTCAGCGATGAAAAATCATGGAATTTCCCTAGATTACTTGAGTATTGCATGCTAAATGTGAAGTCAGAAAGTTGTGGCACTGCCGCACATTTTCAGTTGGTTTCATATCAGACCATCTTTCCCATGCAATGAGTTCCAGCTCCATTGGCCATATAATTACACCCAAATCATTATCTTAAAAAATATTGTGCTCTCGCCTATAGAATCAGCAAGGCAAAAAATAGTCAGCAGATAGCAATATTAAGACAGACTTGAACAAAGAAAAAGGGGCTGCAACAGCACTTGGTGGAGTTATGGAAATGGATGCAGCTGTAGTTGTTGGATCTGTAACTTCAGATATGTGACGTTATGTCGGTTGTATTTTCCATACTAGAGATAGTAGTGGACATATGAGAGTAACAGATGTCTATGTAGCAGTGTTGTTGAATATGTGGTTTCACTGCGTTGACATTGCACAAGTTCCATGTTCCATAACAGAGACAAACATGCCTCTTTTATATGAAATTATCTGCCAATAATAGTATCATATTTGATGCAGTAAACTAAGGATAAATAACTATTATCGTATTGTGTACATTTGTTCTAGCAACATTTTGCTTCCAGT
Source organism: Annona squamosa (assembly GCA_035584095.1). NCBI lineage: Eukaryota > Viridiplantae > Streptophyta > Magnoliopsida > Magnoliales > Annonaceae > Annona > Annona squamosa. Next base: position 45,509,777 of record JAXCLR010000073.1, read on the forward strand.
GGTGAATGCATCTCGCCATAGTACTAATATTGCAATTTTTATTTGTTCTTTCATGTATCTGTTGTTGTTTATTAGCCATCGTCATCTTAGGTTTTCCAGGTTATTTGGGTGACCTTTCCCCTAGTTCACTGTGATCCTAATAGCACGGTAGTTTACCCTTACACCAGTAAAATTCATAACTGGTTGGCAACTCATGTGTCATTTTACTTGAAGCAGATCAGTGGTTGTGACAGCTGGTTTGAGGATTGTGGCTTTCAGACAAATCCACTTTGATGCAGATGGAACAAGGTTCTTAACAGTAATCCATGAATTTCTTTCTTTTTATGTCTTGGGGAAGTTTCATTCCCATGTTTATACTTTTTGCTTGATGTTGTGGTACTGAACAATCTGTAGCAAGTGTTTTTTTTTTTAATTTGTCATTCTGTAATAAATGTTTTTTTATTGTACTGTTGATAATAAGTTATTATTATTATTATTTATTTGCTTTTTTTTTTTTAAAAAAAAAAGGTGACTGAAGCATCTGGCCAACCTATATATTTATATTAACAACTAGTTTCTGCTTCATGCTTGCTACTTCCTGCAACCGTTGCTGTGACATGGGCTTCCAACACCCATACGCATAGGGTGTTTTTTTTTTTTTGAAGATTTATAGATTCAAAGTTTCAGACTATGAATCATTTCTCTGTGGAATGCTTTCTTTCTCAGTGATCCTCCTGCAGGCCATAACAATGACAGTAACAAACTGTCTCTACTGATCTAAAAATCCATTTAACAGCATTCCAAGATTTTCCCGAGAAGTTCTATCTGAAAGATCTAGAAGTAGTTCCATCTAGGTCTGGGTTATACCAGCTTCTTAGAGACCAATATATCAATCTGCTAGAGAATCTGGAGCACTTTACTGCCAATTTTCTCGGTTCATTGAGATCTTTTGGTACTTACATGTGTTGATTTACTTCTCTCTGCGTGAATTGATTGAACTGTTGTACATTATAAATTCAAAATAAGGCGATGAGAAAATCTTTCATTTGAAGGTCATCTGGCCTTTTGGAATGCTACTGCTTTGAGATTTTATTCCATGTTGAATTTACTATGCTGCAGCAGCAGTCGCTCTAGTTTACCAATTAGGAAATTGGAAATATTTCACCTGATTTATGGAAGTCTTTGCAATCACAGTATCCTGTTAGTTATCTGAAGTTTACAAGGTGGCATACCTGATCTGTGTTGTATGCTGAGTGTAGGGAGAACCTCAGATGGGAAGGACCCTGAACTAAGCTGTCCCCTTATAAGAGATGCTGATGATTATCAAGCTGGAATCTTTGACAAGCCGCTTCCATGCTTTGGCTGTGGGATAGGATGGTTCTCGTAGGTGTCCATGTCCCACTTTCTCAATCTTTTGCACTATCTACATCCGTCCATCTCCATAATTTTATTTCATCACCTTGATAGGTTTCTATTAGGGTTTGTGTTCCCCTTAATGTGGTACTTCGCTACAATACTATATTTTGGTAACTACTACTGCAAGGATCCAAGGGAACGAGCAGGCCTTGCTGCCTCTGCGATTGCTGTAAGTTCATAGTGACATTATTTGCTAGTCTTGCTGCCTCTGCTTTTGAGTGCTTAATTATTTGCAAGTCTTTCGGCTTCTGCTTTTAGGTGCTTAATTGGGTATTTCATATTCTTTTTTCATTTTTTCATGCCATTGTCTGTAAAATGATGGAATGATACACTTTATGAACCTAACCTGCAACAAGGCCTGTAATTTTTTTAAAATTTTTTTCTGGTAAAAGCCATCATTAACAATATAAATTTTCTCTTAATTTTCCATTATCATTTTCATGTGATCTTTAAACTTAAGCACTTGGAAACCAGCAATGACTAATTGAAACGGATGATATAAATTTATCCGCTTTTTTTTTTATAAGAGATATAAATTTATCCTTAGAAGCAACATATTCAGTCAAAAGGTTCTGCATGAACCCCCGAATGAGCTAGGTAAATCCATAATTAATACATACCCAATTGCTGAATTAACAGTCATATTTGTTTTTATACTTGTTTTATTTTCTTGACAAAAATTGCTTTGCTTCAATAATGGAACTCTGTAGGATGGGAGGGGCTTACAGGCAAAGGTTGGCCTCATGTTGGTTGAACTAGAAGCCTTGGAGGCAAAATTTGACCGATACTTCCACCAATTGCTGCATTTAGGAGCTCCCAGTGTGGGCTTTTGTTTCAGTCCAGTGGCTCAAATGTATTGTTCATTTTGGATCCACCAGATTCCACTACCTTGCAAAACTTGCATGGTTATATCTTCTTGGATTAGTTATCTAGCCTGAAAGTCTCCTTACATCACTTTGCAAAGGTATAATGAACCCCATGTGCAGGTCGTATTAATTTTTAAACCAAATTTCTCACCATAGTGTCCCTAAGGCAAATGACACTTCACATTGGGCTAGAGCCAGGGCATTACACCTCTAATAAATGATAAAAATGCAGTGAAGGGGTGAGAAAGGACCTACTTTAGCCAACAATATAAATTCGAGTTTTGACAGTTACTTCTAAGGTTTTGTCCCTAGCAAAGGCATAGCTTTAGCAGTTCTCTCACACTTGCGTAGATTTTAGGTGATTTTCTTTGGCATTTGCTTTAGGATCTTTCTCTCTGCTTTTTTTTCCCTCTTTGTCATGGCTGCATACCATTGACCCAAAGTGGTCTGACCCTCTTCCCCCCTGCACCCCATAATGCACTAGTTGGGTCTTGTCAAGAAGATACATGCGGTTCTTTCGTCTAATGTGATTTCCTATTCGCTTTTGTTCAGGAGCCACTGTTTTGATACCTTTGCTCTCATTGGAACTATGTTTTAGTAGCGCAAATTGTGTTGGGTTATTCTAAACAATATCAATCCAACCTTAACCTTTATTCGTCAAAGACCTCCAAGTTAATGCTATTTGTAGATCAACCTGATTCTAATCTGAATTTCTGAACTGATCCTAATCTGAATTTCTGAAGTTCAGATTGAATTTAGGTTTAGGTTGATCTTTCGTGTGTTGGACCCATTTAAGATATCAATCAATTGCAATAAATGTGCTTGCAGAGGAAAAAGCTTTTGATGTATTAATATTAACATTTAAGGATCAGTGTCTTGGAGTACTTAGTTCAGCACCAATTTTTTAAGGACATCAGATTTTGAAGGCGTGTTAAGGACTGAATCATAATCATTGTCATTAGCCATTTTCCACAGACATGGGGTCAGTTGATTTTAAGGATTGAATTTTTTTTTTTTTTTTTTTAACTACTAAAAACTGATCAGGACCAGTTATTTTTTATAATGAGAATTTCATGGCCTTAATGAGCCCGTGCTTAACATCCCAAGTTGGGATAACCAAGAAAGACTGAAGGCACCTTTATTGGATCATAAAAGTTTGAAGTCCTCACAAAGTAAGCCAGTCAACTAATCTGGAGGGGATCCATCCCATGTACAATTATTATTAAGGTCTTTAGCTGCATATCTTGCCAAAGAACAGGCAACCTGGTTGCCATTCCTAAGCACATAAGAAAACAGCACATCCCCAGTTGAAGAGGCTAGTCTTTTAATTTGCCACAAGATAACCCCCATACTTGTTCTAACTGGCATCTTCTTAGTGTGAAACTGGTTCAAAACCAACAAATTATTCTAAAAAATGATCATCTTCTCTCTCCTCTTTCCATTATCCACTGACGAACCTAGTAACACAGCATATGCTTCCAGCAACACACTTCTATTGTCCCTTGTTTTGTCCAACATCATGCTGCCACACAGTCACCCCTTCTGTTTCTCAGCACTGCTCCAAGTCTTGCGATCACTCCATTTAGTCATTCCCCACCGTCCACATTAATCTTCAGCCTCCTCCTAGTTGGCGCCATCTAGCTTGTAGGAAGTTCAATCAACAGAGCTTTTGAGCTGAATAACACTTGCATCCGGTTTTCAGGTCTAAGCTGCATTACCAAACCTAAACACACTTCTAAATCACTTTGAATATTTCAACCCCAGGTAACTCTAGCAGCTGAAAAAGAAGCCCTAACCAACAAAATTCCGATGAGGATGCTTTAGGTTGATCTATGCGTGGTTGCACCCCTACCATTATTCATAGAATTGTATATGCACTCCAAAGGTAGTCGGGCAAAATTTTGATCTGCATTGATGATTTTGGCTATGCATATGGCTGCTATAACAGGAAGTGTGGAGGAGACTGTTCCTTGTCAGATTTGCACTGAATATTCCTCTTTCTAATGGGTTTGAATGGCTGTAATTCAGGCGTTGATCTGTACAGTTGCGGCATTGATTACGGTGTTAGCTATCATATTCTAGTTCTACATGCATTTCAAGTTGATCGGCTGGATTCTTCACCTTGTAAACCTGCTGGCAAAGGGGAGGTGGAGTCCCTTAATCCAAGGGTAAGCAGTGCTATAGGTAATTGCTCCTGATACATGTTGTACAGACAAAGTGACATGAGTTGTAATGGTGTATAACATTTAAAGGCTTGTGAATTAATTATCTCAGCGGAGTGCCGTTGGTTCTGTTTAAATTACCTTCATTGCTGAGCTGCTCTATCGGTGCTTCTACACAAATCACTGCTCTTCCGTTGCACGTTAAGAATATCATGTCTTGTTAGGGGCCCTATCCATTGAAAGGGCTTCTGAGAGTAAAATAAAATCGAGGTTATCGTTGTAACTTTGCATTGCGAGCAGAAGTCAATGAAAATGAATGCTTTTTAGGTTTTGTCAAAAGTTCATCAACGTGTGTAGAAAATTTTAATCCATCCGTTCAACTGGTTGATCCATCTAATGAGAAAAATTATATGGTTGTCAAATTTCGAACAGTTATTATTTATGGAATCTTATGTGCACTAACATCAATGTAATGTAAGGTGACTGTCAAATATTTATGTTTAACCAAAAATTTTTAGTGGTTTGTGCTTACTGGACGCTGGTTCAATGCACCCGGGTGTGTTTTATCTATTTTTTCTAAATTTTTTGAAACTTTTTTCATGAAAATGTTAATTTAAGTGTATTTAATATGTCTATAAATTTTTACTAATTTTGAAATTTTTTAGATTTTTTAAGATCAATGGCATTTTTAATAGTTTAATTATTTTAAAAATTCAAAAAAATATCTAAAAATATCTAAAAAT
>JAXCLR010000073.1:45517997-45534732 GCA_035584095.1 Annona squamosa
TAGAAATGATTGAAAAGTATGGTAGTTTGTGTAGAAAAATGTGAAAAAATAATTAAAAAATAAAATAATTATGGAGAATGAAAAATTTTAGATTAAAAAGTTTTAGTTGATATTTTTTTATCCTAAACAAACGCACCCTAACAAAGCAAACAAGGCGCGAGCCCTGCAGAAAACTCCCGCCCGCGTCTCCCCGTTCCCGCTCGCCCCCTGGCCCCTGTGCATTGTCCCTCTATCAGGGTTTCCTAAATCCGGAGCTTCACCATCGATCAGCCATCGATCAGCTGCCGATCATCTTTGCCTTAGTTTCCATTTAAAAAGTTTCATCTTTCATGGGCAGACGGCAGCATATTCGTTTCCTTTTTGCAGGGTCCTGTTTCAGCAACAAAAGGAGCTGCCTGCCTCTCCGATCACCAGCCCCGTTTCCAGCGAACATCAACGACGAACAAACTATCTTCTATAGCAACGAACGCAGTCAACATCTCCATTTTCTTTTCCCAGGGCCCTATTTCGGCAACGAAGGGGAGATTTCCACCTCTCCAGTTACCAGCTCTGTTTACGACGAACGACCCATCTTCCCCAGCGACGAACTCGATCAGCAACTCAGCATCTCCCTCTACTTTTTGCAGTTCACTATTTCGGCGACGAAAGGGAATCCCCGCCTCTCAGGTCACCATCTTTCCCAGTGACGAAAGTCGTTTTCTGCTTTTTGAGGCTCTGATCATTGGCGTCACTCCGTCAGCCGACGAACTGCCACTTTTTGGATGGTGGGTTTAATGGTGCAGCTATAAATTGTAATCGGTGGGAGTCTTTGATTTTAACTATGATTATGCTGAAATTATTTTGGATGTTAAAAAATTTTTACTCAATTCCTTTTCCTAATCATAGTTTTCATGCTCGTAGTGCATTTTGCTACACTATTGTTATGATTAGGGTGTGTTTGATTAGGGAAAAAAAGTGTTCACCGGAGCTTTTAAATTCAAAACTTTTCATTTTTCCTAGCTACTTTATTTTTTAATTATTTTTTTACTTTTTAATATACAAACTATCTTACTTTTGAATCATTTCTATACAACTACCTATACAACTAATATATCTATTTTAATTCCTCATAATTATTCCTATTATATTAAATCATTTTCTATTAATTTGACAAATTCTACCTTAAAAATTTTTCATCATAATTTTTACCCCCAACTAAACACTCCCTTAATATTGACTATTTGTCCAATGTTGTGTTGGCTTAAATTTTTTATATAGCCCACTTTAATGCTTTAATTGAATTCGAAACTAGACTTCATCTCTACTATTATCTATAGTGCTATGAAGACTCATCATTTGTTTAGAATCATGATGTCTGATTTTAATTTATAAATTACTTAGAAATCATAAAAGTAACGTAATAAAATAATTTGATCTTGTGCTAGAAATTTAAATCTAACATACGCATGCCTAATAATATTTAATTATGATTTGACTAGTAGGTTTTTCTAAAAAAGTCAGAATCTCAATTAAATCCCCTTAAGTATATGAGTGGTAGTTGTACATCTATAATTGCAAAATCTCATGCATCAAGGGGAAGGAATGCCATAGATTGCAATCGTGTAACAGAGATTGCAAAGGGAAAGTATGAATGTTTATATTGTGGGAGGGTCTTTAGTGGTGGAGGAATTCATTGAAAAAACACTTAGCAAAGGTGAAAGGTAATGTAGCAATTTGCAAGGAGGTTCCATACCATATACAACACTAGATTAAAGTTGATTTAGATGGTGTTGCTTCTCAAAAAAGTCATAAGCAACCTTTTAATGTCATTGAAGAGAGTACATTTGTACCTTTACATACTATTGATGAAGAAGTTGAGAAAGTAAGAGAAGTTAATCAAAATACAACAAAAAAGTTAAATGGTGTTTCAAAGTTCTTTCCCATGCAAATTAAAGGAGGCGTTCAACCTTGTATAAAATGTGCTATGGCTAATAAAGATGTTATTGATCAAGCTCATTCTTCTGTTGGTCGTTGGTTCTTTCATTCTTGCATCCATTTTAATGTTTTTAATTCTCTTTATTTTCAAGAAATAGTGGATAACATTGTTGCTATTGGTCGTAGATTTAGAGTTTTCGTATACAATGATATGCGTGCTTTATTTTAAAAAAATTATGAGGAAATTCAACTAGTTGTCAATTCATATAAAGAAAAATGGAAAGAGTACGGATGCACCATTATGATTGATGGTTGGACAAATAAGAAAAAAAGAACTTTGATTAACTTCCTTATACTTTGTTCTAAAGCCAAAGTTTCCTCAAATCAGTTGATGCATTTGTAGAGATGACAGCTGTAAGTACACTTTGTGATTTGTTCAAAAAAGTCATAATTGAAGTGGGTTCAGATGATGTAGTTCAAGTGGTAATTGATAATTCACCAAATTCTAAATTGGCTGGAGAAATGTTGAAATATACATTTCCACATATCATTTGGACACCATGTGCAGTACATTGCTTGGATTTAATGCTAGAAGATAGTGCAAAAATTAATGAGTCACTATAATGATTGACAAGGCTTGTTCCATTTCTACTTTCATATATAATAACAGTTTTCCACTTGCATTAATGAGAAAATATGCAGATGGAAAAGAGTTAATTTGGCCTGCAATTACACGATTTGCAACTCACTTTCTAGCGATTCAAAGCTTCTTAACATGAAAGGATAAATTATGAGTAATGGTTGTGAGGAATGGAGTGATAGAAAATGGGGTGGTAATCAAAAGATGAAGATGATAACCGATTTGATACTTTGTTTTGCATTTACGAAACGATGTGAGATTATTGTGACAACATTTGAACCACTTATTCGTATATTGTGATTAGTTGATAGCAATGAAGGGCCTTCAATAGGATATATTTTTGAAAGCATGCGATGAATAAAGAAGGCAGTAGAGAAAACTTTTAGAAAAACGGATATGGATTGTAGTCTGGTGCTCAACATCATTGATACTCATTGGGAGAATCAACTTTGTCATCCTCTTCATTTAGCAAACTTTTATTTCAATCCAAAGTTTTTCTATCACGCTGATCGGGATACTAAATTTCATACATGCTTGAAGTGCTTGAAGTTGTTGAAAGATTGAATCGTGGAGACATAGAAGCATAAGTTAGTATTAACAAAGATGCAAAATTATATCAGAGAGATTTTGGAAGACCAGCGGTTATAATAGAATGATATACTTTGGATCTAGGTATTTTAAATTTGTGATTATAATGTTTCTTTTTTTAAAAAAAAATTTTTGATTTTATCTTTACTTTCTAATCACATAACTTTTTTATATTCTTTTGCAGCTCCTTGGTGGGAATCTTATGGGTGCAATGCTCCAAAACTACAAGCTGTTGCTATTAAGGTCTTGAGCCAAACTTCAGCTCATCTGGCTGCAAGCGAAATTAGTCTGTCTTTAAACGTATACTTACCAAAAAGATAAATAGATTGGAGTATGGAAGAATGAATGATCTTGTTTATGTTCATTATAATTTACATTTGCTTGAGAGGTATAACTAATTTCAAAGTGATTTGTGATTAGTTTATTTTTATATGTTTTTTAACTACAATTTTAATTATGAAGGAAGAAAAAAAGAAAGTTTGACTTTGATCCTATATCTTTAGATAATATAGATGTTTTGGAAGATTGAACTATAGAGTCTGAATATTCCGAACCTTTTGTTTATTAAAGAAGATATTGAGACTTGGATGCAAATGGACCAACCACAAACTTCATCTACTACGACAGGAATTAAAGATTTTAGTAATGTTTTAGAAGCTTCATTGTGAATTACTAAGTTTTATATTTAACTTTTACAATTTATTATTTCAAAGAATAATATTTGATTGTAATATTCATTAATAGGGTCAACGCTAATTCAAGAAGGTCTAGAACAACATAGAGAAAATTGAGGAGATTTATGAAGAATCAATTATGGAAATATTTTTTTGTAGATATTTTGAGGATATCAACTTTAACAATTTTTTAGATTAAATATCTCAGGCATGTTTTTTTATTCATGCGTAGTTATTTTGTACTCACTTTACACTTAAATAATTGTCAAACTTTGTTTAAAATTTACAAATGATAAGCAATTGGAATATGTTTAATTACATTGTAAATTTGCTTGATTTTTCCTCTTAATTTTAACTGGATAATATCTTTAGGTTGAGTGAAGTTACAATTTTTCATATAACTTAAATCTATTTTTTATTAATAAATTGTGATTTCATTGCAGATATTTTGATCAAACATATAGGAAGAAAGAAAGATGAAAGAATTACTCTTATTTCAGGTCAGTGCACTCTTTCAATCATCTCAATTAATTTTATATAATATTTTTCGGTCGATTTGCATAATAAATTTGAATATGATGGAATTAAATGTACTATTGATGTCATGTGTAATTTTTAATATTATATAAAAATATATTTTAAATTTAATTTTTAAATAATTAAAATTAATAAATTTAATTATTGCATCATAATTATGCTTCGCTGACTTCATGGTTTAAAATGTTTTGAATCGACGTTGAATCGGTTAGACTTGAACCAGGCATAAAAACAGTTTAATTCGCGGTTCGGTTTTTAAAACATTGGTCAAATGTGGAATATAATTGCAATCATTACCCTTAAATTCGCATCCTGGAAAATTGAAAGACGATTGCAACCAAAAAAATGGTTGTTGGTGTGTTAGGTTGACCTATACTTCAACTTGTATTTCCTTTTAGTTCGCTGTCGATTGAGAATAAGCTCCTTTGCATCCGGGTTTGAAATCTGTAGCTACATTGTTTCATCAAAATTAAATACTTTTTTTAAAAATTGGGTGCGTATCAATTTCAGTTAATTGAAGTTAGGACTATGCTTTAAATGCTGCTTACAAATTTTTTTATCTAAAATATACCTATGAAAAATAAAAGTAAATCGTTCAAGACAAATTGAGTTCAACTGCAAAAAATAGGATATTTTTAATTCTTGGTGATGATATGTTAGGATACGTCTGGAATGTGGCTTTGTTAAATGCATTTATTAGTAGTGCATTGTTAAATTAAAAATTCTTCTTTCAAATTTTAAATCTGTTAATTAAAGTCATCATGTCCTATCAATACAGCACATGGAGTCCTATTTCTTACTCTTACAATCATTACCTATCCAAAAGAAAAAATGCATGGAAAGAATGTATTTTAGCTTGTTGGATAAAATTTTTGAAAATTGAAAGCTTAATTTGAAGGAAAGGATGATCAGAATACCTAATAACAATAAAAGATCACATAGGGCTGACACCGCAACGCTAAATTTGAGGAAGAAAAAGAGGAAAACAGAAAAGAAGAGGGTTTGGAAAATAGAATAATATGCAACCAGTTAAATCATTAAGATAGAGATTCATAATAAGGAAAAATTCGGCTATAATAGTAATTAATTATAGGTGGTCAAGGAATCTAAAGAAGACAAGAAGGACTAACCATACTTAGAAAGTCTCCGACAAATTATCGATAATCAAAATTTAATCAAAAGTCTTAGAAGAACGAGAGGAGTAATAATAACAAATTGGATGCAACAAATGATAAACAAATTTTTGGGTATCAGTTAGGTAATAGTTAAGGAAATCTTAATTAATGTCTTCAAGACATAAGTAGTCGCACAAGAAGACACCCCCAAAACAAAAATAACATAGAAAGTGTAATACTTATCTTCAGGAAAATACATTCAATAAAATCACTATAGTGGAAGGATCATGAAGGGATCATGAGCAAAACTAGGAGCAACCTAACACTCCAATGAATTAAAGAGGAGATAGAGAAGAGAAGTAAATTATCAAGGGCTAGGTTGCCTAAATATAAGCAAAATGATTTACCCAAATTGACCACTATTTGAATTATGAAAATAGTTCATTGATCAGAGAACTAGACTTTCCATTATTGCTTGGCCTACCAAAGCAAAACTAAACCTAGGTCACCCCATGAGCTATTAATCAACGGGTTATAAGACAACCCATTTAATTCGAATCAAATTGTTCCATCAAGGTTCAAACCTCACTCCAAGTTAAATTGTTTTGACTAGTTTTGCAAATACAAGATGATGATAATGATGATAATAATAATAATAATAGCTAGATTAGTCTCATGACAAGATCCATGTCGAATTGATATGCTTTATAAACACAGCAACATAGGAGTCAACCTATTTCATCGTTACATCATCTGCAATGATACATAGCATGAATCTAGTAAAATACAAGATAAATCTTAACGTGTTTTTGTTGTCCAGTACATGATAACTCGTGAAAATGCGAGTTATCATGATTTATTTCACACTAGTTTTGTATGTTAGTCTAAGAGAATGTGGTTAAATTGCACTCACTTAGCTTAGTTTCATGTATTTTGCATTTTAGGTACAACATTTAGTTTTTATGCATTTTTAGTATAAAATGGATGCAAATTTTGTTAATTCTTGAATTATAGCTAACACCACATCATTTGTATTGGGTTTTAGCTAGTTTCGTAGGAAAGTCGAGTGGCTAACCGCCTGTGAGTGTGATGGGATAAATAATGGTGTCAAAAGAAGAAACAAGTTCATTGGCGCCTCAGCTTTAACCAATGGCGCCTAGGCGCTAATCTACCTCCTCACAAGACCTCTCAAGAAATCCTTAAGTCGGTGAGCTTTCAAAGAGTTGGTGCCTAGGCGCTAACCAAGTGGCGTCCCAACACTGAACCCTACACGGACAAATTTTGGCACGTGTCTCATGATGCGTTTAGAGGGATATAAATATATCTCTTAGGATTTCTTATGAAGAAAAGGGAGAGAGGGTCGTGGCTGCTGTGGAGAAAAGGGAGGAAACCAAAGCTTTAAGGAAGGAGAGAAGAGCAAGTGGAGATCCAAGTTATCATTGCAAATCCATTGAGTTTCATCTCCTCTTCTCATCTCTCTTCCTATTTGTTATTCTCCTTGCTTGAGATGATTGTAACTTGATTTTAATAGGAATTGAAGTCATGTTTATGGGTTGAACCTTCCTATGGTGGGAGATAGGACTTGAACTTATAGCCTATGTTATTTGATTTTCTTATGCTTAAAATGATAACACAGTTGTGTTGTGACTTGTGTCACTTGAGATTACTCTTATATGTCATGCTTAATGCGTTTACAAGCTTTGCAACTTTGTGGATTGATTGAATATTCAAATTTATTCTTGAAGAAGTGAGATTTGAATAAGATCCATATATAAGGCACAAGTTTTTTTCGCTCTTGTTTGTGTTAGATATTTATATGGATAGGAATATACCTACTAACCTCATATAATCTTGATTAGGTTATGCCGTTATCAACCTTGTTTTACTTGTGTGCATGGGAACATAGCATATAGCTAAAACTGGTTAGGTTTATATGTGTTGGAAGACATATATGAATATGAATAAACCTAGATTAGTAATCTCTGCACAACTAACTTAAATGGGACCAAATGACATAGCTATGATTCAATGAATTCATATTCTCACCTATCTTAATCATCTCAAGGCAATCTTAGCAATATCTACTACACTTTGGTCATTTACTACTTTCTTAATTTAGTTTAATTCAATTCTTTAAAAACAAACTCTCATTACTTTACCAATTCACTTAGACAATTGAGATTTAAGGTGCTGATTTATTTAACACAATCCTCATGGGAACGATACTCTACTCACTTTTTATTATTTAATCGGCACGTATACTTGCGTTAAAACGAACATTTTAATTAGACATATACGCAGCTCACCAAGTTTTTAGCGCCATTTTTGAGGATTGGTGCTTTAAACTTAGTGCCTGACAATTTCAGTTGTCTACTATGAATGTGTATATATTATATATAGTTTTTTATTTTCTTTTTTTTGCTTTTGATAAAATTCTATTTTAGGAGTTTTTTTATTACAATTTTCAATGGCTTCAAATGCTTACCTATGGCTAAATGCAGAATTTTCAACACCAAGCACAATGGGTTTCCATGAGTATGACAATACATGGGCACCTTCAGCTCAATTTGCAGATTTTGACAATCAAATGCAGCATATGTTCAATTTTTATTCAACTTACTGTGATTTGTGTGGAGATGAGGGACATTTATCAAATCAATGCGTGTTTTGCTCAACATCCATGAGCCATCTTGATCATTCAAATGATGCACATGGCAACTATGGAGACCCACAATCAGATAATATGATGTCGATAGAATTTCAAGCTTATCAAGCAGGAAAGTCATCACCACCTGAAAGCAAGTCATCTTTGGAGGACATGTTCATGCAATTCATGAAGAGCCAAATGTAATTTAATGAGAATATGCAGAAACAGGTGGAGCAATTGGCCACCGTAATTCAATGTTAGCATCAAGAAGCGTCTTTTAGTCATATAGAAGAAATTTCAGAAGAAGACAAGTTGGAACAGGGCTATGAAGTCACTCCGAGCATTAATAAAGATATATCAATCGATGTGATAGAGCAACCTGTACCTCAAAATGTGCTTGAACAGTTGGTTGAATCAATAAAAAGCAAGAGAGTTGAAAAGGGGAGTAATGAAGAAATAAAGGTGGTTACAACACCAAAGGTTGAAAATGATCACAATTCCACACCTCTACTATACTTTTCAGGAATCTAAGAGCAACAAAAATTGATCAGTCAATGGTCATTTTTGGAAAACAGCTCCTTGAAGCCTACAATTGAAGACCCTAAAGAACAGCTCTTCTTTAGTTTCTATGAAATTCAAGAAAAGAAGTTAACTAATCCATTTGAAGAGACTAGGAAGACATCTGAACTTCTATTGTATAATCTGCACGGAAGAAAGTTCAATAGAGCAGGAATTGGTTAATCATAAACAGGACGTCGGGCTGAAGACGATAAATTTAGCGCTGAATGGGAGGCAACCCATTACACTTTTGATTTTTTTTCCAAGGCATGGCGAGAAGATCCATCATATGTATCTTGAAGCAAAAGAACTAAATAAAGATCACAATTTTTTGAAAACTGACATGCAAAAGAGAATTTGATTCATTACTAGCAATCATCTCTTTCTTTCTGGGGAAGAATACAGAAACTATCTTCAAAGGCAAGGAAGGACAGGATTATAATGCTCAAATATGGATTTTCAATCCACTTTGAAGTTGATAGATGATGAAATCAAGGAGTTTTAAGTTTATATTCATCATTCAAGAAAAAACAATGCAGTTGGAGTGAGGCTCTGGCCTAAATTTTTAGCGCCTCGGCACTAAGTTTTTTATAAAAGAACATGTTGCAGCAAATTGGGATCAGAGAAGTGGCGCTTCGGCGCCTTGGCGCCACATTTTTTTCAAGGAAACGACATGTTGCAACTTTTGAGTTAACAAGTCAGTGCCATGGCCTCAATTTTGGTGCCCCAATGCCAGCTTCCCAGCTAACATAAAAAATAGCAAAACACGAATTTTCAGCATACTAACTTCAACTGGACATAACTTTTGATCTCGAAGGAGTTACGGGAGCTACCACATATCGACGGAAAGTATTTCTCAAGCTCGTCAACATGAAAACCATGATTTTCTTAGTTGATATCATTTTCAATACCAAAATCTTCCATTTTTGTATATTTTGGGTTGTTGAAGTTCTACACAATTTTTACTGCTTTTAGTGAATCACCTATTTTATTACTTTAAGTAAAAGATGTGCAAGTGGGTGGTTTGCATTTTTCATATATTTGCGGGCATGTGGATGTGCTGCTTGTGGGTAACTTTTTTGTTCAAGCTGTTCCATTATTTTGTTGTCGCTAAGAGTTTAAAGTAATGGGGGAAGAGTTTATGGACTGCACTTATGGTATCAATAATATGGCTTGAAACTTGAGTTAGATTGCCTAAGAAGAGCTTCTATGGAATATATTTGGGGTAAAGAATCTTGGACATTTGAGTTTGCGATGCACTTTTCAATATTATATTGCTCGATTTCTTCCTTCTTCCTATTTGTGACATGACTTTCCACCTATCTCTCTTGTCATACACTATCCTTATTGGCAAGTTATTTGATGTTGGATGCCTCATTTATCATCATGTATTAAGTATTGCGAAGGAAGCCAATGCACATTTTCAATCAGTAGAGGAAGAAGGAGAAGCGAGCAATGGAGACGATGAGCACCTTTCCATCCCGACGACTAAGGGAGTCACCAATTCCTTTTCTTTTACCTAGTTTTTCATTTTGATTTGCATATCATCTGTATGTGGATCTCCATATCATTGTCATTTATGCATTAAGGACAATGCATTCCTCAAGTTTGGGGGGGTGCTTTGTTCTATGTGTTTGTAGTCATGATTGCATTTAGATGGTTATATTATATATGTTTGTTAGGTTGCATTGCATTTAAAATCTTGTCTGTGATAATCAGTTAGTTGCAATCTGTCTTAAGGAATACTTGCAATATTCAAGAATACTTTAAATTGAAATCAAAATTCATGAAAATTTTGAAAAATTTTGAGCCATGATTATGCATTAATTGAGTGTACGTTAATTTTTTTAAGATTTTCAAATGATGTGTGAATGATATGATCAACTAAGCAATTGAATTTTATAGTTCTAGTACTTGCCAATATGTTCTATCGAAATGATTAAGGTAAATTTTTTGTGTAATATAAATGCTTGTGCATAATTATGCTTTAATGATATATCTTTTGCAATCTTTCTTCCTCGTTTTGGAGATTATATATATATTCTTTTCAACCTTATGCTTATATTGTCTCATTGATTCATAGTGTAATTTATCTTTTTACTTGAGACTTAAGGTTGAAAAATGCAGGTACATAGTAAATTAGCTTAATATATTCCTCCCAATAAGATTTTGCAATAAATAATGAAGGGGGTGACTAACTCAAGTTGAGTAACTGGGACTTGACATCTACAAATGTTAAGGTTCTCATAAAAAGGCAAGGGAAAGCCATAGTAATATCGCTTCATAGAAAATTCTTCCTAGATACCTGGAAATATGGTGAGGAGAGTCAAATCGATAAGTTTGGGGGAACTAATTATACAAATTTGTAAGTCTAGGCCAAGTAAAATAGATAGATGAATGCTATATCCTTTTGAGATAATAGATTTACTTCAAGTATATTCATTTGTATTATATCTGTCCTAAGAAGTTCTTTTGACCAAGAGAACGATTAGCAAGGTTGAACTATAACTTTTAACTACTTAAAAAATCATTTGCATGTAGTTTGATTTTCATATTGAGAATGACATCTTAGTTTGATCTTAATAGGAGTTCACGAGTTGTTTCAATTCATTGTTATCTTGTGCATTGTCAAGATCAGAGATATCATTGCATTGGTAAGGGTTAAATGTAGGCTTGATTTTAACCTATAATAGATGCATACATTTGTGTTTTTGTGTGTTGCTTGAGGACTAGCAACATTTTAAGTTTGGGGGTGTATTAACTCGTAAAAATGCGAGTTATCATAGCTCATTTCAGACTAGTTTTGCATATTAGCTCAAGAGAATGTGGTTAAATTGCACTGATTTAGCTTAGTTTCACGCATTTTGCATTTTAGTTACAACATTTAGTTTTTATGTATTTTTAGAATAAAATATATGTAAATTTTGTAAATTCTTGAATTATAGCTAACACCTCATCATTTTTAAGTTCATTTATTGGGTTTCAACTAGTTTCGTAGAAAAGTCGGGTGGCTAACTGCTTGTCAGTGTGACGGGATGAAGAATGATGCCAAAAGAAGAAATAAATTCATTGGCACCTCGGCTTCGACGAGTGGCACCTAGGCGCGAATCTACCGCCTCACAAGAACTCTCAAGAAATCCTTAAGTCGGTGAGCTTTTAGAGAGTTACCAAGTGACGTCGCGGTGCCAAACCCCACACGAACAAATTTTAGCACATGGCTTGCGTTGCGTTTAAAGGGATATAAATATATCTGTTAGGGTTTGTTATGAAGAAAAGGGAGAGAGGGTCATGGCTGCTATGGAGAAAAGGGAGGAAACCAAAGCTTCAAGGAAGGAGAGAAGAGCAAGTGGAGATCCAAGCTATTATTGAAAATTCATTGAGTTTCATCTCTTCTTCTCATCTATCTCTTCCTATTTGTTATTCTCCTTGCTTGAAATTATTGTAACTTGATTTTAATAGAAATTAAAGTCATGTTTATGGGCTGAACCTTCCTATGATGGGAGATTTGTAGGATTTGAACTTATAGCCTATGTTATTTGATTTTCTTGCGCTTGAAATGATAATACAATTGTGTTATGACTTGTGTCGCTTGAGATTACCCTTATGTGTCATGTTTAATGCGTTGACAAGTGTTGCAACCTTATGGATTCATTGAATATTCAGATTCATACTTGAAGAAGTGGGATTTAAATAAGATCGATATATAAGGCACAGATTTTTCAGCTTTTATTTGTGTTGGATGTTAATATCGATAGGAATATACCTATTAACCTTGTGTATTCTTGATTAGGTTATGCGATTATCAAACTTTTTTTTACTTGTGTGCATGGGAACATAGCACATAGCTAAAACTGTTTAGGTTTGTATGTATTGGAAGACATATATGAATATGAATGAACCTAGATTAGTAATCTATGCACAACTAACTTAAATGAGACCAAATGACATAGTTATGATTTTATGAATTCATATTTCCACCTATCTTAATCATTTCAAGGCAATCTCAGCAATATCCACCTCACTTTGGTTATTTACTACTTTTTTAGTTTAGTTTAATTCAATTCTTTAAAAACAAACTCTCATTACTTTACCAAGTCATTTAAACAATTGAGATTTAAGGTGCAAATTTATTTAACACAATCCTCGTATGAGCATTTTCATTAGACATATACGCAGCTCGTTAGCACACAGCTGAAATTACACATTTTTTTTTATTAACCTAGATCTACACCTTGGTCAAAATTATCTAGTAGATTTGCTTCATACCTATACATTTTTAACCACATTGATTATCAACTTAGGCAAAATATTTAGCATTTTTTCCCTCTAGTCATGCCTTACCTAGGGACAGATGTGTTCACATAATGAAGCAGCCCATCCCTACATGCATAATCAATTACATACTTAATAGAGTTAAAGAAGTTATCTTTAACAACCATAGTAATTCAAGAACAGCAATCACTATAACTAGAATTGAAGAGTAAATTACAATATCTAAGCCATGACTAACTTACGATAGCAAGAAAAACAATAACTTATGAAACAAATTAAATAAATATAATATTAAATTAAAAAAGGAGGGTTGGCATAAAACAAAATGGAAAGCTAAAGATCCAGATCTCATATATCCATGATAAAATAGTAGCTTCAAAAAAAAGGGAGTGAAAAAAGGGAGGAGGCACTATACGGAAACAAAAAAAATATACAACAATAGCAATAGAAAAGAAAAAATCCTCACTAAATAACATCCCGCAAGTCGGCAATAATAAAGAGATGGAAAAGTTCTTGTGACAAGAAGACTAGGGATTTTAGGCAGCCGATGACAAAAAAAAAAAGAAGAAGGAATCAATAAGTCAGAAAAGCAAAAAGAGAAGAACGGACAAGAAGGAAAAAAAAAAGAAAAAAAACTTACTAAATCAATCGACATGCTCACCGGTGACAAAGGGAGAAAAAGGACTCATCGAAGACATCCATCGAACAATAACAAAAGGGAAAAGGAAGGAACCCTATGGTTGTAAGAGAAAAGAAGGGAAATCAAGAAAAGAAAAGCCTTCACTAACAACCTCTAGCTAATTGATAACAAGTACAAGTGTCACCACTAGTAATGACAAGAGAAGACCTTGTTGAAAAAGCCACAAACTAAATAGAGAAGGGTGGTGGCAGTGCAGGGAGGAGAAAAACCCCAACCCTTATAGGGGGCAAAAGGGAGAAAATTCTAATATCAACAAAGGAAAAGGTGTAGTGAGACAAAGGATCTACCGAAGGCAACTGGTAAATGGAGATGCAAGAAGAGAAAGATCCCAACAGGAAGTGATGAAAAAAATCTTAGGCAACGACAACAAGGCGGAAGAAAACCCTAACAAATGAAAAATGAGCTAAGTGCCCTAACATCTGGAAGTTTCCTCCATACGGTGATCCGTAAGTGCACAGAATGAACAACACTAGCAATATTACATATATGGACATCGAGACCACCTGCCCAAATCAACCAAATGAAGATTATAATCTTATGCTCCAGACCACAAGGAATCAGAATTCATAACCAGTATTGGGAATGAATAGGCTACTATTAAGAGGTAAGTCATTATACCTTATTTTATGTTAAAAAAATTATTACAAGTTCCTACCAACACTTAATAAGTGGACCTACTAATTATTTTGGAAAAATTACTCATGATATATTTAAATTTTTATTAAAAAAATCCTTAGATATCCTAAAATATGGTGAGGGAAAGAAAAAAATTCCCATATACCCTAAAATATGGTGAGGGGAGTAAATGAAAAAGAGAAAATCCCAGATATCCTGAAATATGGTTAGGGAAAGAAAAATAAAAAAAGAAAATCCTCAAATACCCTAAATATGGTGAGGGGAAAAAAGGAAAAAAAGAAATCCCTGGATACCCTGAAATATGATGAGGGGATGAAAAAAGTTCACAACGGTCACAAGAAAATTTTCTATAAAAATATATAATGCATGAAAAATATGACAATACAGTAAATTATTAGAACAACAAGATCATACTAAGTTGCATAAAAAGAGAGACAAATTTTTATGTGTCAATTACCTTCTTTGATGACAATATTCATTATTATCAAAGAAGAGGGGGGCAACTATTGACATCTTACGTAAATGTGAAAATTAAAATAGGCTTACTGCCATTTGGCTCATCCATTCAAGGCTTTTTGTGAATTTATATTTAAATTTTTAATCCATATATTTGTAAGCCCAAATTTGTGCAGGATCCATGCAAAGAATGATCCTTTGATGCTTCAAGCTCACTTCTAAAGTAATGACCAATAATCCATACAATTGATCAAGAGCAATTCACGTTCAAGATAAAATGTAGAATATTTTTTCAAGCTAATTAGAGCAGAGTCAATATGATGAATGGTTAAGATTAAACAAATAATTAATATTTTATGAGATTTTTATGGTCAAAATAGATTTAACCAAAAAAGAGGTGAATTTGCAACATTTCAAATGATGAATGAAAACTAAGCAACGAAATGAAGATCTAAACCGTTAGAGTGATTAAGGGATATCAACAAGTGTAGACTCCATCCAAAATGAAGGAAAAATAGGTGAAGATCAAGGCATGAATAAAAACACAAAGTACACAAAATCAATAGCGAAGAAAAAGTTGACTTACTAGACACCCAAAAGCCTATAAAAGAGGCTTACTTTTCCTTCAAAAGTGGGTCCAGCAAGTGAAACCTTAGGAATCTCCATCTTTTATTTTTACCAACCCATTCATCCCCTCCAAGATAGGCCGGATCCACCCTCCTAAAACCAAGTGCTTGGCCTCTATTTTTTTTAATCCTAAGATGCCTTTGTTTACTGCCTTCCATCTCCAGCCGGTGGAGGCCTAGAAATTCCCCAATTCAATTTTTCTTCTCACCATTCCATCTATCCCTTCAATTCTTCATTTTCCATCTCAAAGAAAATCCCAACTCAACATCCGATTTTCCATTGCTCTGCTCCACTTGCTACGCCTCCATTTGTTTGCCTCATTTTTGTCTCCGTTCAATGTAGCTTCAACGCATTCATCTGTCATGCCATAAAAAAGAGAAAAGAGAGGTCAAGGATGCCCAAGCTCCTCCACCTATTTTCCCTTTGTCCAGCCCCTTTATTTTTCCATCTGCAAAAATCCCAACCTCATATCTGTTCGTTCATTAAACCATTCCATTAACTCAACCCCTGCTTGCCCATCCTTTTTTTTCCATCCAAGTCATTTTTCACCCCTAAAAAAAGAGGGCCAACCCATGGGAAGCACTTCCCCATTTTTTCTCGCAGGAAGCTACATCGTTACTGTTCATTTATGGTGGATGGCTAGGATATATCTGGGTAGTTTCGGAAGTTCAAAAAGTCGGGAGAGGTGCATCAGATTCATGCGTCTCACTCGCACCTCTGCTCTCTTTCATCGTCCCTCATCTTCTTTTTGTATGGTTTCTTTGCTAGACCTGCGAACAATGGAAGGGGCTATATTGAACATGGCGGCCGGCAAGATGAAAGAGTCTAAAGAATTCGGTTAGCATTCATGGATGCAAATCTGAAATGGGGATTATGAAAAATATGATGTTCGCCTGTGTGTCTAGAGATGAGATTCATTTCATTGGCTCTAGATCTGAGATGCCTAATTTGAAGAGGAAAAGGCTGCTAAAAAATCCATGGGGAAGATCCATTTTTGTTGCCGCAACAGAGGAAGAAATGACTATTGATGCTGAAATTAATGAGGCCCAACTCACGGGAAGCACTTCCACCGAGAAATCGATGAAGCTTATCTCCAGCCGTTAATTTCTTTTGAACGGTCGAGATGAAAAAGGGCATTTTCGACCACTAAAATTTTAGACGTGAGGGTATCTTCATGCAGGTATCTTCTCAAAGCATTGCATCAGTCGCATGGTGAGAGGGACGGAGAAGTTCATCTCCTTTGATTTCTCTTGGATTTCTTGTGCATGTTATTTTGCTATAGAAAATTGCCAATGATGGAGGAGATAAGGAAGGGCAGTGATTTTGATGTTGGATTTTAAAGACAATGTGCGGTTGATTAGAAAAAAGTGC
>JAXCLR010000073.1:45555758-45576555 GCA_035584095.1 Annona squamosa
TGTAAAGACAATTGTTATGACTCTGATAATGTAAAGACAATAGTTAAGACTATGATATGGGAAATGTTTTCCAAGTTGGATGAATGAAAACATTATCTATATTGATGTTATATATTTATAAAAAAAAAATTGTCGTGTGATCAGGGCAACAATCCTGAGTCACATTTACCAACCCTTTTCGACCCCGGAGTAAGTACTATGTGGAGCCTCGGATCGGGGCGCCACAGTTAATGAGATGCATCGTGTGCTTATTTTTTCTTAGCTCATGTTGTAGACTAAAAAATAATTTTAATTCGACAAATCTCTTAATGTGCAAACAAAAATTAATTAAGAAGTAATTTTATTACTTGTCCCACTAATAAATTTCACTGTAAATTTCAAAAATATTAAGCACGGTAAATTGTATTTAATAAAAATATACAACGAGCGCATCAATTCAATAGAATTAGGTGGTATACACCCTTTCTAAAAACATGATCAATGGCCAAATGTTTTAACACTGAACACGGTTAATAATGTGAGTTTTGAGCTTAGTTTTGTATCCCCATATTGGAGACTCAGAAATAATTTTAATGCCCAAAGCATTACCATAATATCTAAATGAGAGTTAATTAACCGATAATTTTAACGATAGTTTTAATTACTCGTCCCACTTGTAATTCTCTTTGTTCATTTGATGCATCGAATAAATTATATGTGTAAATTGTACTTAATAAACACATATAACAACGTCATCAATTGAGATGAACAAGGTGGTGTGCATTTTTTTAAATATAGTCAATGAATAAAATTTTAAGCATTGAACACTAGTAAAGATGTGTATTTTGCACTTATTTTTCTCATTTTGTACTAGAGACCCAAAAATAACTGTAACGCCCACAAATTATCATCAATCAAGAAGAATGAGATGGTGTTTATTTTTTTAGTATGGTATTTGACCAAAATTTTATTTATTGAATATAGTTAATGAGGTTCATTTTATACTTTTTGTCACCTTGTACCGTAGAATTGAAAATAGTTTTAACTACTTTAAAAAATCAAGTAATATCTAAAAAATAGTAAATTAATAGGTAATTTTAGTTATCCGACCTACTAGTAATTTCCTTTGTTGAATTCAAGATTATTGTGCACCAAATTATTTTTATTAATTGAAAGTAGATATATCCAAGATAAAAATAGTTAATGTCCACATGAGAATATTATTTGATAGTTTAATTTAATTATTTGACCCAAAAGTAATGCTTTTCTTAATAAGGGCAATATTAAATGTTTTTAGTATTGAAGAAAGTAATGCATTCACAATTTTTATTTTATAACCTGTATGGTTGATATGAAAGTAATTTGAACTAGGAAAATATAATTTTTGTGTGAGAATGTTATAATGCTAACAATTTGGACTAGGTCACAAAAGTAATTTAATTTGTAACAAAAGTAGAATGGAAAAGGTTAAGAACCAAATAAATTACAGAAACAAATTGCCATTCGACAGTTATTACAATTGACTCAAAAATATCAGAAAATATTATTTAAAAGACAATTTTAATTGTTTGTCAGATAAATAATTTTATTTTGAATGAGCAAGGTATTTTTTTTTATGAGTATTCATACATTACAATCTCAACTGGTATTACAATTAAATTCTAAGACATTCTTACAATTTTACTAACAATTATCTACTATTTCTAAATTTTCCCACCGGCGGACGGCTCCCACAAACTTGGGGAGACTTGCAACGCCACCACTTCAGAAATGCTGCTGGGGAGATTCGAAGCCAGGACCACCTACTTGTGAGGTCATGTCCTGTATCACTGAGGTACGAATGAGCAAGGTATTGAAGTTATGGAGCCTAAACAAAATACATTCACACATTCTATTCTGTACTCGTAGTGTTGACGAGAAAAAAATTGCATTTCACAGAATTTGTGTTTAACATCGACGACAAGGCATTAAATAATAGGTAATTGAATTGTTCATCATATGCATAAATTTATTATTAAGGATGGCTTAGAAACCATTGAAGATCAAATAAATTCTTTATAACAACTACATTTGGCACCCTACATTTTTTATCTAAAGAAATAATTTGTGTGAGTACCACGTCAGAATTTTAATTAATACGTATTCACTGCATATATTTTATTTGGGTATTGTCTAGAAAAGAATAAATTAATCTCCAACATTTAAAAGCTATGTTCAGTATTCCGTTTGCCACTAATTAAAAATTAGATGATAATGGTGTGTGCTGATAATATTAAATTGGTCAAAACACAAGGTCTTCCTAAGGCCTGAGAGAGACGTACAAGGTTGCGCCTCCAACGAGAATAGCCGTGTAGTTGTGCAGTGACGTCTCATCTTACCCCATCAAGTAGTCAGATTGATTTAATGTGCCTTTTTTTCCAGTCATTTTTAGCTGAGAGCACCCTACTCTATTCCATAGTAGCTGTGCCTTTTATTCCATTCATTTTCAGCTGAGAGCACCCTACTCTATTCCAGAATAGGTGTATAGTTGTGCAGTGACGTCTCATCTTACCCCATCAAGTAGTCAGATTGATTTAATGTGTCTTTTTTTCCAGTCATTTTCAGCTGAGAGCACCCTACTCTATTCCTACTAGCACCTTGCTTTAACTTGACAGCACGATTCAATGCACAGCCCATTACTGCTAGCACCTTGCTCTTCCCTCTAAACATCATTCAATGAACGAAACACGATTTTTTGCCTAGTTTTTCAATCCATCTCGCTGTCCTGCTCAAAAATCATAGACTCAAATAGAGTTGTGATGTTCGTGTCCTTGACTCCTTGCTTGGGTAAGTGCCAAGAACCTTGAACGAAAGAGCATGCTCTAGCAAGCCATTTGTGAGCTTTTGGATAAAGTAGGGGTACAACTTAGGCTCATGAAATTCAGATTTATCTTAATCTTAACCTTAATTTTATTTATAAAATATCAACTCTAATCCTAACTCTATTTTTGAAAATCGGATTCAAGTTGAGTTTCGGGTTGGAATTTATGTTGATGAATTTATATTTTATTTAAAAATGATAAATTTAGAATTTCTTATGAATAAATAATAATAAAAAATCATGTAGTAAGCATAATAATATATAATCAAACTACAATTTTTAAAAAAATAGTAATATAAAGAATATTTTTAAAAAAATTTAACATCAAAACTAAGATAAAGAAAAAAAATTAACAAGTGTAAAAGTGAATGATAGAAATAAAAGATAAATATAAATGAAATAATACATTTTATTTACAATAAAATTACAATATGCCAAATATGTATAGATATAATAACATAAAATATGAAGAATATAAAGAAATATTGTGTAAATAGTATGTATATAATATATTTTATAATAAATATAAAATGAGAAATCTGGTTCGGGTTCACTTGAACCCTGTCATATTTACATATCGAGTTCAGGTTTTTCGGGCTCACGCGATGAAAAAGTCAAGTTTCAACACCATTCAAAATCATGTTCGGCGGGCTGGGTTCGGGTCAACCCGGCCCAAGTTGCACCCCTACGAAAAAGTTTCATGTATTGGAGAAACCGCCTAGGTAATTAAATCCTTGTATCCTCCGCATATTTCAAAGGTGAAGATAGAGCATGTTAACTGGCTAACATGGATGCTCATGTCCGATTAATGGTTGTAGCCTTCCCTGGAAATGCTTATCTTGTTTTTGTTAAAATGGAAAATGAAGAACCATACATTGAATTCCCAATGGACTACATTTCACAACACATACTTTAGAAAGGAGAATTATACATTGAATATTGAGTGCAAATTGAGAATGTCGTGTCCAGAACTTCACATTTGGTCAGGTATATAACACAACGAATCCGTCCTTTTTTGATTTAGTGCAAAATATTTCTTTTTTTTTGGCCACCTGCATACCTGAGTCCCTGGTCTATAATAATTTCAACTTTTGGGATCGTTAACCCTATAAATCTGGGTATTTTGTCTCTACAATGATGGATATGCCTTGAAGAAATCATCCCATTAAGACGGGAAGCACATTTTGATCACCATAAGAGTACCCCTTTTAACCGTGCTTTACTTATCAATAGCAAGCTCATCGTTATCTATCAGCTATGAAATTAGGCACTTGCGGAAGAATCATGAATTTTTAAAAAATATTTATGGTCAAATGCAATGTCTTTCTATAATGGTAAAACTATCAAAGTATTAATAGCTCATTTTCCTTTTAAAAATTTATTCGATGTTCAGGAATATGTAGCTTTTGATTATTACTAAAGTTTTAGGCATATTCATCATTAAGTATAAGGCTATGAGTATGAATGGTATTCTAGAAGGGATCATTAGAATATTTAAAAATTTTGCAATTTCATGGTTGGGGCGTAAGTTTTGCCCAGAACACGCCTGGGGCAAGAACTTGATATTTATAATTTATAGTTCATAACATTGCTCAAGGAAAGAATTATTGTAATGTATTTTTAACTTGTTGCTCAATGAACTAATTTACTATTAAAAATGTTATTAGACAAAATTATAAAATATAACACTTATGAAATTTCACACAATTAATTAAAACATGTTATTTCAATTCGAGATAAAAATATAAATGTTTAAACACTTTAATGATTAAACATCCTTAATGATTATTGAAAGATTGCTTCAGTGAACGAATAAAGTTGCAAGTTTTGTTGGGTCAACCGAAGCCGCACTGTCCAGTGAGACATTCATTAAGAATTTTAGTATAATTTCTTTCATTTTGATTGGATGCTTGGTATAAACTTAACCTGATGTTGAAAAGGAATGCCTCCACTTAGTAGAGAACTCATTGCAAAATAACTGTACCCAAATTAAAACAATAGGTTGTTTGCGAAAAGATAAGGATTAGCTTTTATTTCTAGGAGAGATAAATATTTTATGTATAAAATATTAAAGCTGATACACAACCTATAAAAATTTTCACAAATGCAATAATATAATCTTTATATGTTCGATGAATTTCATTGACACTCCTAATATTCTACAACCACTCCAACCATTGTGGACAATTATACGAGAAGAAGAAATGCTATAAGAAGTATGTGTGTTTGGGATAGATAATTATACATTATTCTCGTGATATATTCAGAAAAGAACTTGCATCTGGTGCCCGTCTCATAATACTGTTTCTCCTCTATAGTTCATTTATTACAATTGAATTTTTTAGTTTCATCCTATTTACATATAGTGCCTTTAATTACAAACGAAGGTTACATTCGATGTAGAAATTGATAGAGTAACACCCATCATACCACCATTAAATCCATCATGATTTCAACTACATGTTAGTGCATAAAATATTTACTAGATATCCTTGACATCTTTATCGCCTCGCCGAGAGGGTCCTCGGACATCACCGTATTAAGAATCATAAAGAGCCAAGTCATTGAGGAGTTCGAGAGCCTCCTCGTCAGTGAGTCACATGAATCGGCCACCAGTGGCTGAATTAATGGCGCTTTAGCTAGGTCTATCGAGTCCATTGAAGAAATTTTCAATAACGTCATCCTGCAAGATGCCATGAGGTGGACATTTGCGCTACAAATCTTTCATTCTCTCCCATGCATCATATAGAGTTTTGCCATATTTTTGAATGAACTGATTGATTTCGTCCCTGATTTTCCTAGTTTTAATAGGTGGAAAGAATTTTTTCGGGAAAGCAGTACAGAGTTCATCCCATTTAATAAAGTTGTCGGGTGGTATAGAATAGAACCACTTGCTTGTCCTGTCACGCAGAGAGAATGGGAAAAGCTGAATGCGGATTACCTCACGTGGGATATTTTGTACCCTGATTGTGTTGCACAGCTGCAAGAACTTAGTGATGTGTATTGTCGGGTTTTCAGTGGGTAGTCCTGCAAATTGGTGCTATTGAACCATCTAGATAAGCCCTGGATTGAGTTCAAAGCTTCTTGCATCAATTTCTTGTTCAACTATACATGATCGAAATCCTCGAGGGTTCGGGCGGTTGTGATTGCTAAGAGTTATCCTTCTTGGAGGGGCATTGTTCTTAGCCTGGCCTTCTTCCTGCTCTTGATGTGGCCGGTTTGGATTGTTGCATTCTGCCATGGTGTCTTGAAAAGATTGTTGCTGCTTGTACTCATGAACTCTTCTCCTAAAAGAACATTCAATCTCAAGGTCAGCAACAAAGAGGTTTTCAGCTAGTTGTTTTACAAAGTTTCGAATATGTGGGTGCATAAAAAGATTAACTAACTAGTTTAGAAAAGATAAGAATAAATAAGAATGAGAGATGGAAAGGAAGAAAAAAATAAAATAAAATAAAATAAAATAAAAAATAAAAATAGATAGAGATAAAAGACAGAAGTAGAAAGAGAAAAAGAATAGACAAAAAATAGATAAAGGAAAAAACAAAGAAAAAACAAAGAAAGTATCTAAAAGTAAAATTTAAAGTAACACCGAATTCCCTGGCAACAGCGCAGAAATACTTGTTCGCAATCTCACCGTAAGTGCACAGGTCGTAGATTGTAGTATATAAATTATCGATCCATAAGAAACTTGGGACTATAAATTTTGCTTTTAAACGCTTTTGTATTGAATATGGAGAGGATACAAAATAGAAAAAAATAGAAAAATGGAAGGAGAAAATTAAAACTAAAACGAGTAGCGAACAAGAGTGCAAGTACCTAAGGTCTAGAATTTCACATGTGTATTTTGTAACAGGCAGTGGTATAATAATCCAAATATTATTTATTAAAGGAGAAAAAATCCTAATTTATCTTTGTACCTTCTCTCGAAACCTACAAGGCATACCATAATTTTCTTAACTACCTATTCTCATGGGATTAAAATAATTAGAATCCATTAAGTTCTGTGGTTCGTTTATGAAATTCTTCAAGGTCATCATGCCTATTCTCATGGTCTTAGATTTCTAGGTTTAATATCTTGATTATCGTATATTAGATTTTCACCTTTCGATTTCGTCACCTAATATATGAAATTATGCCAAAGTACGGGCCCATGTATAAAGCAAGCATTAAAAATCACAAGATATTAAATTAACAATAATATCCATCATAAATAAATTAAAAAACCACACCACGCTACATTGTATGCATGCTATATCCTAAACCCTAGATTTAGGGTTTAGCCGAGCACGTTTAAGTTCAAAATAAAATTTAAATTTAAATTCATCTTAAGCAAGATACTTAAAATTAAAAAGGGAAAAGATAGAAAGGCTTATTAGTTTGAAGCTCTGATGGTGTGTCGGCTACTTCCCGCAACTTGCCGATCAGCCTTTTTCCCATGCTCTCCACCTCCTTGTTCTCTCTCTCTCTCTCTCTATCTCTCAAAATTCTGCTCGTCCAAAAATCTCTCGTTGGAATTTTCCTTGGAATTTTTCTCTTAAAATTCTAGCTGTGATCCCTTCATATAGGTAAAGTCCCTAGCTACTTATGCCTCACACCTTATGCAATTTGAAATTGCGTAGGCTTTGGTTGCTACGCATAAAATCTACCATCTGGACGGTGGGTAGAAATTTTGGATGGTGTGGATCTCGAGAGTAGCATGCTACTTTTAATGGTGGACGACTGAATTAATTAGGCTTGCTGGATGTACTTGCATAGGTGATTAGGATTGAATGTGACCAAGCTTGGAGGCTATGATTTTTGGACAGCTTACGAATGGTTGATCTGTATGAATTGAATAGCTAGATAGCATCCAATTGTTGGTCCCGAGTTAATGGCAAAACCCAGAGGGAATGGGTGAATTGGGTTCTTATAAAATTCTTTGGTAAATTAAAAACTTAACCCCTTGAAAGTTTAATCCCCTTGATTGAAACAAATAGAGAGCAATGAGATAATGAAAGCAATAAAGAAAAATAGTAGGCAAGATTTATAGTGGTTCGAGCAACCTTTCCCTACTCCACTCTTCCAAGCTCACATACCGTTGTGACTTGGGTTCCACTATGTATTCCGCGAATACACTTAGAGTTTCCGCTCTCTTCTAGATTCTAGCTCTAGGGAGCATATAGAATCAGAACCTCTGTTCTCTTCTAGATTCTAGCTTTAGGGGGCATATACAATTAACACAAGTAGATGATGAGTTACACTCCAATCACAACTCTACTTGCAACGTCTTAGTTTGTCACACCAAACTCAAACCAAACACCAAAAATAAACAACAATGTGAAAATAAGGAAGATCTACACTTTACTGAATTGTGTAGCAAGTTTCAGCTTGAGGAAGAATCTATAGAAGCAACCGGTTGTGTTTTGTTGAAGCTACTTGCAACTTTGAAGCTTGTTCTTCCTTTGAAAGTGTATAGATCACTCAAACTTAGAGAAAAGCAAATAAGGACTCTTGCTTGCACTTCTTTCCTCTCTTTAGACTCTGTCTTGTATGTTTCCACATTTGCTTGAGCGTCTATATATAGAGGAGGGAAGATTTTGAACGTTATACAAATGGTTGGCGAGCAATAAATGTTCCAATGTTCAAAAATTTGAACGTTACTTCCCCAAGTCGCAGGTGGAGTCGACTTCGTCTGTGACTTCGCCTAAGTCGCATGCTGGAGTCGACTTCGTGTGCGACTTCGGCAGCTCTTCAGTTTCTAAGTTTGAGTTCTGGGTCGACTTGGTTTCAGACTTGACCTCAAGTTCATCATGGAGTCGACTTGGGGTGCGACTTGACCAGTTCTTGTGCCAAATCAGTTTGATTCTTGTTTGATTCTCCTCTAGCTTGCTTAGTTTCTTTCCTTCAATTATTTTCATTTTGGATTGGCTTCACATTTTGTGAACCTTGTGAATCTTGGAGAGCTTGAAAACTTGTATGGTTAATTTGTCTTTGATTCATGCACCTTGCTTGTTTTAATTTTGTATTAGTCTTCATATCTTGAGTTGTCTTCATCTTGAAATGAGCTTGAACCTGTGTCTTGAACTTTGAGAACCTCAAGTCGATCTTGGGGTCGACTTCGTCTGCGACTTCACCCAAGTCGCATTCTGGAGTCGACTTCGACTGCAACTTTGAAATGTTCTGTTTCAAAATCAATGCTGGAAGGAACTGTGCATCTTCAAGTCGATATTGGAGTCGACTTCGTTTGCAACTTGGCTTCCAAGTTGTAAGTGGAGTCGACTTTGCATGTGACTTCAGCTATTCTCCTTCCAATTTCAAATCTGTTTCGTTTGAAGTCCAATGCGGAGTCGACTTTGGGATCGACTTCACCCTAAATTGAAGTCCAAGTTGACTTGGGAATCGACTTGGCTGATTTCATTCCTTAAGACATTTAACACATTCATTAGTAATCATTTTATACTCAAATTTGACTTTGTTAATCATCAAAACTTATGCTTTGGTCAATTTTATTTTGTTTTAAACATTGTTTCCAACACCAATGATGGTGTGTAATAATCTTATCAGTGGCATGCTTTGATGGCCGAATATTGTGTGGTCGGTCCCTTGAAAAAGTTGGACGGTGCTGATTTATTAGATTTTTTTTCGACCTTGAATGGATGTTAAATGACCGGATGCTGAAATCAAAGTAGACGGCTAATATTTTGTGGGCGACTATGAAGGTGATGTTTTGGATGGAAAATGGACGGTCTAGATTTGTGTGGGTTCCACTTGTTGAAATTTATTTTTCCTACAAAAAAAATATTTTAAGTCATTAATTGCTCAAATTAATAAATGGATTCCCAATATAAAAAATTATTCAAACTCATTTAATTCTATAGTAACAAATAAAATGTAATTTCAAGCCAAAAAATTGTAAAAATCATTTAAATAACTTAAAATTAATATTTAATACCCAAATGTTGCAAAACCATATTTTAAATCAAAATTAACATTAAACTCAATTCATTACCACCAAATTGGTATAAAATGCCCATAAAATATGTTATTAATTTGCAATTATCAATTATCTTATTTTTTCTAAGTCTTTTCAAAGCTATTATTGCGCATCAAAGAGTTCAAGCATCGGGAAAGAAACAAGGGTTCAAGAGGGTTTTCAAAGAAATTTGGGGAAAATTAGATTATAAGTAAGTGGTTATTTTGTCTTGAAATAAATCATATATTTAAGGTGCAAATATGTTGTATAACCATTCCATGTAACTGTTACATATATTGTTGATGAATTTCATAACTTTTACTCATTCAAGAGTGGTGTAGATATTGGAATTTGTTGAAAATTGATGATTTTGATGGAAATCCATAAAACAAATGGTGTAGAAGTACTTGTCAACCTATTTGAAATGCATTGGGTTAATCTTGATTGATTTCATTTAAGATTTCAATGATTTTTAGATAATTCCTATTAAATATTTGATGGAATGCCTAAGAGAAGTGACTAAGTGTATTTTCGAATAAAAATAAAAACCTAAAACCCTAATGATACATGTGGCATATCGGGATAATGAATTACCAAAGAGTGAACTTGACTATAAGTTAGTTGAAGTAGACTTGAGGTATAGGTAATGCACTCATGTGTTGGGTCATGGCATGGAGTTGGAATTTGCTTAGTGAAATATTATTTATGCATGACATGGTAATCTTGAAAGTTGAAAATGAGCTAAGATCTTAATGGGTGAGGTTGTGGGCTTGTATATGTGTAAAGATTCATATAAATAAGATAATTATGTTGATTGATTAATTTTTTTGGAATTGAAATGCTAGATGGAGCTTATTTAGACAACTAAAGTATAAAGCATCTTTGCAAGACTTCATTGAAGGTAAGTAGGTTATTTTCTTTTCAAATAAATTATAGATTTATCTTCTAAATGACTTATTTAAGCATTGCATATGTGCACCGCTTTTGTATTTTATTTTTTTGGAAAGTTTAAAGTTTTGGGTTGTGTATGTAATTTTAGGATTTGTTGAGAATGGTTTCGGTTGGAACCTATGAATCAAAGAATTTAGAGATGATTTTTTAATGCAAATGTAGGGCATTGAGGTGAAATACTTGAGTTTTGTAATAGTTTATTATGATTTTGAAATATGTCTACTAAGTGTTGGATAAAATGCCAATGAGAGGTATGGTTCATTGAATTTGTATAGAAATAAATATTTACCATCTTAAATGTATAAATAGGGTATTTTCTTTTAGCAAACCATGGTTTTGAGTTAAGAATGATGTTTTTGAATATATTTCATGCGAAGTTCCTTGATTTTATGGTTTAGGGTCTCTTTGAAGTTCTATGATTGTACAGTAAACTTAGCATTTTTTATAATGAAAATTCTTATAGGATAACATATGAATGATGGATTAGAAATTACTAGGAGTGGTTTTATATGAGTTCAACATGTATAGGATGGATGCTTACGAAGTTTGCATAAGATTTCTATATCTTTTATATTGCCCATTTTGTGTTTGATGAAACGCCTAAGTGAGACTAGTTGTATAACATGCATGTTAATATAGTATCTTGGTAAAATAAATAAATCATTTATTACGGTTGAATCATATTGGGTACTAAATGGTGTAGAATGAAACTTGTGATCATTTGATTGGAGGTGCATTAGGGATATTAATTGTAAGAGATATTAAATATATTGCTTGAATTTTGATTGAATTGATATTAGAACATTGTAGTCCCTTGTACTTGGAATGACTGATGGTAACTTAGAATGGATGAATGATGTAAGTACGGACGAAATGAGGGTTAAATCCTTGCATAACTTAGTTTAGAGCTATAATTGTTGAGATTAAGATAAGCTTATATAAGATCTTGGTTCATGTGTGTTTGGGTGGATCAGGATGATTTGGAATTTGGAATTTTTATATTTCTTATTGATTTTTATGGCCTAGGGTAAGGCCTTTCTTTGATAATGATTTAATTATATGTTTTGACATAGTTTTGTGCAATCATTGCTTGGTTTGAATTGTTTTGAGAGATTAGAGTAGTAGGAAGAAGTTGAAAGTGTAGAGATCTAGGATTTTGCAAAAATACTTGAAATTGTTATGTGAGGATGATTATTCATCACAATTGAATTTATTTGGCTGAGTTTAAATGGTTTGACGTAGAATTTATAAGGTTTATAAATGTCTCCCATGATGTGTTTGATGAAATGCCTAAATAAGACTTAATATGTAGAAATCATGTATGAATGAAGGTATAGGGCCTTAATGAGATAAATAATGTACTACAAATGCTTGGTGGCATATGGGATGATGAGTTACGTAAAATGGAACATATGATGAGCTTGATGTGCATAGTTTGTATATTTTGAAATGAAAGTTTGAACTTAGCTACTTGAGCTTATATATGGATTAATGTTGAATTGCGTAATTCATGTGTTGAGACTGGCACTACAAGTACCTAGCTGCGAGCTTGGTTGTGTTGATTCCTAACTAAGGCAGATTGTGGCAGGTATAGCTTGTATAGTTTTGGATTGCTGTCTTTTTGAGATTGATGCGTTAGTTAGATAAAAATGTATGAGTGTGAGTAAATTATTTTGAGCAATGAAATGTATTATATATTCTATGGTTTATGGATGTATGACCTGTTGAGGCTTTATTAATGTTTTTGGGAATTATAAATGTGTATTTTACTTCTGCTAGGAAGCAAACGATGGAAACAATTATAATTTAATTGATTTTTTCTGTTATATCTCTAATGGATGAATTAGTTATGGAATCTAGAGTTGCCATAGGAGGAGTTTCATTGATATGTGGTTTTCTGTGTTGGAATCAATGGCAAAATAAGCAAAGTCTATGTTTTGATTATTAACAATTCAATTTAAGTAAATTATGGTTACTAACACGTTTTGTGGAAAAATTTTTAAGGATATAAAAATGAAAAATATGAATCTGACAGGACAAGTTGATTCCCAAGTTGACTCAGACATCGACTTAGGTCAAGTCAATCCCCAAGTCGACTTCAGCATCGACTTTAAATGAGATTTTATGGCCAGTGCTGAAACTAAAGAGCAAGAGCTGCCGAAGTTACACTCGATGTCGAGTACGCATGCGACTTGGGTGAAGTCGCAGACCAAGTCGACTCCAGCATCGACTTCAGGAATCCAAAACATGAAACTAAGATCTAGAATAAGTGAAGTCGCATGTCCAAGTCAACTCCATCTGCGACTTGGGTGAAGTTGCATACCCACGTCGACTCTAATATCGACTTCGAAGAACCCAAACTTCCAGTAGTGAATTTGGAAATTCAAAAAGTGAAGCCGCATACCCAAGTTGATTTCGCATACGACTTGAGTGAAGTTGAAATCCAAGTTGACCCAAGAATCTAACTTGGGATAGATTGAAGATAAATCATGTCCAAGACAAGCAGACTTACATGAATAAATCATTTGGATATTCTCAAGACTGCAAAATCAAGAATATCAAGAAAATTCTAACTCCATGATATTAAAACGAAGATTCCCAAGTGTAGATTGAACTTATGAAAGATTCAGCAAAATTTAATTTCGTCAGTGGAAGAACAAATGCAAGATCTTATCAAGCTAGTAAGTTGTTTTCCTAAGAACTCAAGATCGTCAAGTGAAGTCGCACCCAAAGTTGACTCCGCCTATAATTCGGGTCAAGTTCAGGACCAAGTCAACCTGAGGAGGAATTTGATGAGCTTGCTAAAGATCGAAGTTGCACCTAAAGTTGACTCCAATCTGTGACATGGGTAAAGTCGCATCCGAAGTCGACTCCATCTGTGACTTGGGTTGCAACGGTCAAAAAATTCGAACATCAGAGCATTAAATACGCGCCACCAACCCTCAAACGTTCAAAAATCTTCTACCATTATAAATGGACATTCAAATGAAGGTGAAAGCAAGAAGAAAGTGCAACTATTAAGATCTAAATTCCATCTTCTCCAAGCTTTGAGTGATCAACACAAGTTTTGAAGGAAGAACAAGCTCCAATTTGCTGCATGCTTCAACGCTGATCAAATCATCTCTTATACAAGTTTTTCCACGTGTTGTAACTTGCCTACACAATCTATAAAGCGTAGATCTCCTTTCTTTTTAGTTTATCATTTGGATTTAATACTTGGTTTGATATTGATGTTTTCGAACCAAGTAATAGCAAAGTAGCGTTGCGACTCGAGTGAGACTCGTCACCGTCTTGTATTGTGAGTTGTTTATGCCCCTAGAGCTAGAATCTAAAAGAGAGCTAAAACTCTAGTCGTATTTGTGAAATACATAGTGGAACCCAAGTAACGAGCGGTGCAAGTTTGGAAGAGTGGAGTAGGGAAGATTGTCTGAATCATTACAAAATCTTGCCCATTACTGTGATTTATATTTCCATTTTTATTATCTTATTACTCTCCATATTTTCTATTTATTTCATTAAGGGGACTGAACTAAACTGGGGTAAATTTTTTGTTTAAGCGAAAATTTTTAAATACCCAATTTACCCCTGCCCTCTTGGGTAATTGCCATAAACTCGAGACTAACAAGTGGTATCAGAGCAGGTCTTTGAGTCTAAACTAAAGAGATCTTTTGAAATAGCATCCCAATTAACTTCCGCCCCTGCTTTTGCCGAGGGTCAATCTTTCACTAGACCACTTCTATTTGATGGGACTAACTTTGGTTATTGAAAGTTGAAAATGAAACAATTGATCATGGCTATGGATATTGATTCTTGAATTGCTATCCAAGATGGTGTTGTGTTGCCTACTGATGAAAGAGCCTTCATATGGTCCGAAGAGGAAGTAAGAGTTGTTAAAAGCAACACAAAAGCCATGAACTCCCTTTTTTGTGCATTAACGGCTTCCGAATATGATAGAGTGTCATCATGCCAAACCGCTAAAGAGATATGGGATACATTGACATCCATTTATGAGGGAACTTCTCAAGTCCAAGGGACGAGAAGAAATATTTTGATTGGAGAATTGAAAAGTTTTAAGATGCTAGAGACAGAAAATATTTCAGAAATATTTGCTAGATTTTCTAAAATTATTAACTCTTTGAAAGGGCTAGGAAAAGCAATTTTTGAATCTGGGCAAGTAATGAAAATTCTAAGGGTGCTACTGGAATCATGGACTCCAAAGATTATAGCTATTGAGGAAGCAAATGACCTCAATACACTACAGCTAGAAGACCTTATAAGCTCACTCATGTCACATGAGCTAATAAAAAGGAGAAATGAGGAGCAACATAGGGGCAAGAGAGCTCTTGCCTTAAAAGTCACACAAGATTCAGACGACTCCACCTCATCCTCACAAAATGATGATGAGGAGATTACCTTATTTACAGGACGATTCAAAAAGTTTGTAAAGGAAAAAAAGGAATTTCAAAAGTTTTAAAGAAAGAAATTCTAAAGAGAAAAAGGAGGCAAGAAAATATTTTCGGTATGCTGGTATGGGGCATATGCAAGCCCAATGCCCAACGCCCGAAGAAACCAAAGCAAAGGAGTGAAGAAAAAAGAAAGATTGAGGCAATAACAAAAGATTTTAAAAAATCAAAGGAAGAGACATGTATGTAAATGAAGAAGTATCCACAACATGCAGTTCCTCAAGTGAAGAAAACGAGGCAAAAAATTGTGCAAGGATTTGTTGCATGGCAAATATAGAACATTCCAACATATGTCTTGCAACGACGGAAGAGGTAACCTCTAAACAAACTACACAAGTAATGAAGAGGTAACCTCTAAACAAAAGTCTTTTTCTATTTTTTCTTCTACAAATAATTGCCTCAAATGTGCTGAATTAGAAAAACATTAACAAACCTATGATTCATTATATAAGAAAATAAAGAAATTAAGAAATAAGTTTACAATAAAGAAAAGATAATGTAACACGATAATTATTGTCAATGAAAAGTTTGCAAAAAAAGTTGATCATTTGACAAGCGAAAAGAATACTTTGACAAATGAGTTAGAAAAACTCAAAAAGGAAAATGAATCACTAAATCAATCGCTTACTAAGTTTTCTAATCCCGGAGAAAGTATCAAAATGTTTTTTAAAAATGGCAACCCAAAGTTGTAAGAAAGGATTTGGGTATACCACATTTGAGCAGCGTAAAAATAGCAAATTTAATGCCCCAAGGATCTACAAAGGTCAAGCAAAAATTATTAAACCATAACAAATCAATATTGATTGGACCAAAAGACCAATTGGGGGACCAACTACCAAATAGCTTCCCACTCCTAGACTCTTAGAAGCTTGTAATTTTTGCAACGAGATGGGACACAAGGAATATCAATGCAAAATGAGAAAACTACAAAATATTGGGGAAAAATTAGTTTGGATGCCCAAGAGCAATAAATTTATGCCTTCAAAGGTAGATTAACATAGATTATAATGGATAACTAATCTACATGGACCCACAAAATGGGTACCAAAAGGATGAGCTTGTGGCGCCCCGAACCGGGGTGACTAGAAGCCTTACTCGAGGACCGTTTTCGATTGGTAAACGTGACTCAGGATTATTACCCTCATCACAAGGCAGAAAATTATATATATATATATAACGTCAATACATAGAAAATTTTCATCATTCATCCAACATGAAATATATTTCATGTATCACAGTTATAACCAAAGTCTGTTCATAAACATCATCATTGAAAAGGGTATTCTTTCCCATTCCAAAATTTCATCATTATCTTTATATAAAATTTACATATACAACATTTATATTAAAATCTACATATTAATTTTGTATGTTGCCTTCATCATCATTTTCTGTCTATTGTTGAAAAAACATGGGTGAGTAATAATACTCAGTAAGCATGTCATACATAATTTTTCAATTATTTTCATGCATTTCATAAAATTCAAATGAAATGCATACATAGCATTCATAACATTCCTTTAGATGCGACGTTAGCTAGGCGTCCATCTCATACATGCTCCCATCTCAAGGAGGTCGCCGCCAGCCTGGGCCTGTATAAGCAACTTGGCAATATCGAAGGGGACATCCGGTCCGCTTACTACCTTGATTATGGCCTAGTCCTCGTACATATGCTCATTTACATACACATGTCGGCATAATATTTGCAAATCATAAACAATTTCATAAAAAGTATTTAATAAATAATTTAACAAAACGAACTTTAGTTCATGTAAAGCAGTTATAGGTATAGCCAACTTTAAATAAATTTCATAAAGTAATTCACAAACAATTTCAAGCATTTTGAAAATAGTTTGAAAAGTATATAACTTGCTTACCTCCTAAGTTGGTGTCCTCGACTTTTTCTTTTCCTTTTCCTATTCAAGGAAAAAGGATATTTTATTTCTTCTATTCAAGCTGCTTCCCATGCATTCTTTATAATATTTAGGTATTTTTTCTTTATACAGATATTTTTATCCATTATTTTTTCAAAAATTCCATCATTATATTTAAATATTAATCTCAATATTTCTCCAAAATCACGATGTTTATTGTAGCAAATTAATGTAGCAGTTTATTGAAACAAATCACCGTTAACCTGAGATTACTGTTCACAACGTGTTGGTTACTGTTCATGGGTTCCAAAAGTTGACCTTTTTTCCAAAAATAAAAAATACAATGACATAACTTATGCTTAGTTTATCATGAAAAAATTTATAAATTTTAAATTTATCATCATTAAATTGGCTAAATAAATTATTTTCTCCATATACTAAAAATAATATAAATTCACTTGAGCATAATCCTTAATTCCAAAAATTATGAATTTAATATATCATCATTCTAACACCACATTTATCATATTCATTCATCCCAAATTATCATTTATCAATTTTGGAGCATTATTTCACATATCACATGCTATCTTC
This sequence comes from Annona squamosa, assembly GCA_035584095.1. Lineage (NCBI taxonomy): Eukaryota > Viridiplantae > Streptophyta > Magnoliopsida > Magnoliales > Annonaceae > Annona > Annona squamosa. The sequence continues at coordinate 45,573,432 of JAXCLR010000073.1, forward strand.
CCGAATGCTCTATCTTTGCTCCAAAATTTTAATGTTTTAACATAATTTCGATTAAGCATTATAACTATACTTATTTTGTCATGCTTAAGCATTATCAAAGCATGGTTTTATCCTACTTAATATCCAAAATAAATTTGGATAGAATTCACTTATCCAAGCATTGACGAAAAAATCAAATTGGAGTAATCCAAGTCAAGTCAAGTCAAGTTGACCTTAATTGCAACTTGTGTAAAGTCGCATTCTATGTTGACTTCATTTATAACTCAATAAGGAAGTTAGTAAAAGAGAGGATGCTGTGAAGAAAATGCAATTTGAGATCACACACGAAGTTGACCTCAGATGCAACGTCAATAAAGTTGTACCTAAAATTGCTCCATCCTCAACTTGAAATGAACCTCAAAAGAGAAGGCCATGCAGTAAAGAAAATGCAATTTGAAGTTGATGGCTAAGTCGACCTAAGTCGATTCGGCGAAAGTCGCATGCTAAGTCAACTTCACTTGTGACTTTAAGCATAACAGTTATAAAAATTTGAAAGATAGCACATTTATTATGTGCCATCTACAACTAAATAGCTACATTTCCCTCAAGCCTTTAAGTATTTCGTCAAGAGCAATTACGAGGGTGAGTTGAACAATTAAATGAACTTCACCTTCTCACTTACAAGCATTAAAGGCTACACATACAAGATTTCAAGACCGGCTCTCAAGTGCATTGATTTAAGCTTCATTAAACACTCTCTACCATTTTTAAGATCTTGCTACACCACAAAATTCTCCATAATCTTTGTAAATGTAGAGTTTTCATTCATTGAATTTATTTTATTTGTAATTTGTTAGTTGGATGTTGGAGATTAAGGCCAAGTGTTTGATAAAAACTAAGGATTGGTTGGAGCGAGGCTCACAAACATTTTGTGATTATGTATCAAGATCCCTAGAGTTGGAATCTAGAAAAGAGCATATGCTCTGAGTTATATCTTGACTCAGTGAACCCAATACACAAAGATGTGTTCTTGAAAGAGTGAAATAGGATAATGTGAACCATTATGAAATTTTGTTGTCTTCTAGTGTGTTTTGGTTTCTAACATTTACTATCAATTATTCACTCAACTCATTTCATTCAAGGAGAATTAATTTACAAAGGGATTAATATTTAAACTGAAAAAATTTTAAATAACAAATTCACTCATGCTCTCTTAGGTTAAAGCTAAATAAATGGAACTAACAAGAGGGATATTCTGATCATCTATTATATCTTTCACAAGGTGGTGTGTCCATCTCTAATTAATTAAGCACTAACGATATCTATTACATATGACTTATAATCACTGAACTAACTTAGTCTCCTATTGTCATTAGAGTCATCATTAATATTGGGCAATGATGGCCACTTGAGGGCTATGACATTAATTAGATTTTTTAGGTGAAAAGCTATCAGCATCAGGATGATATCATAACATTAGTTAGATCCTACTGTGTCACAGAAGGGGATTGACTTTCATATTTTAAGGGTATGTTCATCAAGGGTGGTTGACTATGAGAGCTTCAGTCATCAGGGGGAGTTCACTAATCCATTTGATTACGTCATAACATCAGTGACTCTTTAAGCTAAGGGGTTAACTTTTTACTCAACCTTTATAATTTTCCCCCACAGAGGCATGGTCTTCAAAATCATTCAAAAAATAGTGTTTCGAGTTCTTTTATGCTTAATTCTAATTTGTAGTTTTGTGAAATAAATGCTTAATTATTGTAGTCATTTTATTTATTCGCTCCTATAAACTTTGGAGTATCAGTAAATATTTAATTCTTTTAACTAGATCTGAAAATTATAATAAAAGTATCTTGCATTATGTTCTAGCCTTGATTTTACTTTTCTCAAAGAGAAATCTCTTAATTAAAAGAATTGAATACTAAAGTCCATTACTACTAATATTCTTTTACTGATATAACGATACAATTCATGAATTTTTTTTCATGATTTTATAAGTACATGGGGAAATTACAAATTTAGACTACCTAAGAGACTTGAATCTATATAAGCTAAACTAAAAAACTTAGGCCAAACTCTAGGGATAAGAGTTAAGTAGGATTACATGATGGCTTAAGTTAGACAACATAACAACTAGAGTCATTCTAGGTTGAGACTCATTTTGAGTACCACCATGACTTAAGGGGTTTTGTTTCAATGTATCCGGCTAAAAATTTCATTTTTAAATTTTTTTTTATAAAACTCTTAATTGAGGTATATTTAACTTATGTATTAAGTTTTATCATTTTTGAAATTTTGTATATATATATTTGATTTTTGAAATAGGCGTATTTTTGCATTTAAAAGTATTAAATTTCTTTATTTTTAAAAAATCATATATATACATATTTTCAAAAATAGTAAAAAATTTAGTTTCTAAATTAAATATACTTAGATTAAGAGCTTTTGTAAAAAAAATTCAAAAAATTAAAGAATGAAATCTAGTCGAATACATTGGGTTGCATTGAAATATTCTCCTGACTTAAGTCTAGCAATATAACAATTAAACACAGGCAATACAACTGATTTAAGACAAGACTTAAGTTATATAGCATGACAACTAAGTTGGATAAAATAATGACTAGAATCATTTCAAGTTAAGACTCTAGTCGAACATCATTACAGCTTAGCTTCGACATCAAAACAACTATACATGGACAGCATTATGACTAGAAAAAGATAGTATAATAGCTTAAAGATACAAAAAGGAGAAGGAGAGAGGATAATCTATACGAGGCATAAGGAAAAAGTGTTAATCCCTTACTTTAAATCATCCAAGTGACATGGAGACCTTCCATAAGAGACTAAGTCTCCCATTCATACCTTATCTTTAAGAGAGAAGGCATGACTCTAATAGAGTTCTAAGAGTAAGGAAATACTCAGAAAATGGACAAAGTAGAGGGCGAAGGCTAAAAAAAGCCTTAAATTACGTGCAAAAGAGCAACCATGTCCTTCCATTTATTGACTTGACCACACCACCACTTGCTCACCACCTTTGAATTTTGAACTCTAGCAAACACATGGCAGATTCTTTAAAGGGGAGGGGAGGGTACCATGTCTAAGTTGTCAATAGGGGGGGGGGGGGGGGGGGGGGGGGTGT
>JAXCLR010000073.1:45591943-45603381 GCA_035584095.1 Annona squamosa
AAGAAAGCTTCAAATTGCAAGCTGCTTCAACGAGAATCATCCAAGCTGCTTCTGATCTTCTTCCTCGAGCTCAACCTACCTACACATCTCTGTAAAGTGTAGTTTTGTTTATTTCAAAGTCGTGTTGTATTGAACTTGATTTAGTTTGGGTAGCTAAGATCAAGTGTATGCAAAGTAGGGTGTGATTGGAGTGAGACTCATCACTTACTTGTGCAGTGAGTTGTTTTATTCCTCCTAGAGCTAGAATCTAGAAGAGAGCAAGTGGCTCTAGTTGTATATGCCCCCTAGAGCTGGAATATAGAAGAGAGCGGTGACTCTAAGTGTATTCGAAGAATACAATAGTGGAACCCAAGTTACAAGGAGTGTGAGCTTGGAAGAGTGGAGTGGGGAGGTTGCCCGAACCACTATAAAAATTCTTGTCTGCTTGATTTTATTTCTTCTCTCTTCATTTCATTGCTTTCTATTCTGTTTCTTCATTCAAGGGGAATGAACTTACAAGGGGTTAAGTTTTCAAGTTACCGAAGAAATTTTTAAGAACCCAATTCACCCCTCCCCTCTTGGGTTTTGCCATCAATTCGGGACCAACAAGTTCCAATACTTCCAAAGCAGAGGGGTGGACTTTCTTTACTGGCACTCATACAAAACACGAGATGAAAGCTGCTATGAAGGAATCAAGAGAAGTATATGCCTTGATCGTAAAACCAATATTGGCTAGAAAGAGGCTAGTCCAAACATATGGATGCAGTGAAGATATTGTTGATGGAATTTAAGGTATTGATCCTAGATGATTTTCCTGACGGATTGCCTCCAATGAGAGACATCCAATACTATATCGATCTGATTTCTGGTATGATTTTACCTAACCACATTATAGGATGAGTCTAAAGGAGAGCGAAATCATCAAGGAGAAAGTAGAGAAGTTGCTTCAAAAAGGTCACATCTAGGGGAGCATGAGCCCATGTGCGGTTCTAGCCTTGCTCACACCAAAGACCAAGTGACGTGCTTGATAGGTTACATGGAGCTATGGTGTTCATGAAAATTGACCTTCATAGTGGATACCTTTCGATCCACATCAAACTGGGGACAACTAGAAGACAACCTTCAAAATAAAGGAGGGGCTTTATTAATGGTTGGTTATGCCATTTAGATGGTCAAATGCTCTTAGCACTTTTACATGATCAAGTACTCAAACTTTATATTGGAAAGTTGTGGTGGTTTACCTTGATGACATCTTGATTTATAGTTGATCAAACAAATGACAAATTTTACACTTACAAGAGGTAGTAATAGCTTTGTAGGAAAACAAGTTATACATAAATATTAAAAAGTGAAGCTTCATGACGAACATGCTATTATTTTTGGGCTATGTAGTCAACACAGATTAGATTCATACGAACGAAGAAAAGATTAAAGCAATTAAAGAATGGCCTACCCTAAAGGCAGTTACAAAAGTTAGCAGTTTTCATGGGTCGGGCACATTCTATAGGCGTTTCATCAGGGACTTCAGCATGATTACAACACATATTATAGTATGCTTGAAGAAAGTGAAGTTCCAAAGGGGAGATGACATCGTTACTTGTGGTGCCCCAAACCGAGTGTCACATTTTGAGCCTTACTTTGGGACTATTATTGATTGGTAAATATGATCAGGATTGTTTCCCTGCCACACGGCGGGTTTGTTGGATAATTATTCCTTTATAATTTACTCCATAGGAGTTATCTCATCATTCATATTCAATTTACATCAATTAGTCTAACCCAGCCATTGTCAAGTCTTGATATATCCATGATAAATCATGAATTCTATGGCATTCATGTTATAACATAACATACATTCTGTCATTTGTTCATAAAAAATTTCATCAATTCAACATATACCATAGTGTAATCTCATAATTTGTATCAAGTAGCCATCATACAATTCATCATATGTCTTTCCATACATAAAAGCATGCACAGGGATTCATAGAATTATCGATCTTCATTTAACCTATGCTCCTTCGTCGTATCCTTCCTTGCACCTATCTTAGGGTTTGGAAAACAAATCATGAGTATACATCAGTTAGCAGGCTGTATAGTTTTTCAGGCAAGTCATTTCGCAGGCAAAATTTGCATTTTAAGACATATCTTTGAAATCATCATCATACCCACTTGAGGGTATGTCATGAAAACATGAAACCTCAGACCCATCATGGGTACGTCATGAATAATGCAATGCATTATTATCATAAAACATAAACATCATGAGATGGTATGTTAGCTAGACGACCATCCTTCTTCCTCCTATCTAAGGGAGGGTGTCGTCGGCCTTTGGCCTATCTTAGCGACTCGGTTACACTAAAAGGGGACAATCGGTCCGCTTATACCTTTAAAGTGGACCTAGTACCTTATGCACCATGAACCTTGTCATAAACATGATCTTGAACATAAAAAAATATGCCAGCATGATTTTCATGAATAACATTCGAATCGTAATTTCTCAATAGCATTTGAAGAATCACTATATAGACCTTATGTCATAATTAAAACAACATTTTAGCAATATGTTGGGATGAAGGAATGGTCATCCTTAAACAATCTTAGAAACAATTTAAACATTCATTTGCCAAATAATTGAAAGCATTTGAGTAAAATTGTCAATCATTTATCATAGCTTTAAGAAGCAAATTTTTGAAAATTGCTTGCTTACCTGAATCTTGTCAACTTGCTTCCTTAACCTTTCTTTGCCCTTACCTATACACATAAGAATGACATTGAATTCATACATATAACCACGTATGCTTGCACATAATTTATTTTTCCAACCCATATGCTTTCCATTAACTCACATGACCCACTTGTATTTCAAGTTGGGTGTTCATACATAACATCATAACTTGCTCATTACCTCATTCATTCATTCTCTTTTTAATACCCTTTTTTAAGGTAAACATTCCAATGTATCATAATTTTTCATTTACTCAACATATGGAAGCTCATTGCTTCTCATTCATCATTCATCATTTATTTTTATCATTGCTCACGTTGGTGTTCACTTAAGGCACATACTTATGGGTTTAGGCTTCACATTTTAATTTCAAATTTTGAGATTTTAAAATATTATCAAAACAGCACCTCATTTACACATTTTCATTCATTTTTTCATTTTAGAAAATCACACGTGACTATTTTTTTATCTTGACCATTCATACCCTTTATGTGTAACCTCTTAGTTATACATATAACATGTGATATTCAATCTTTTTAAAATAGAAACTTGCCTTCCATTGTGGCTTCATTAAAGAACTTAATTAGCACATAATTTATGGTATTTTCATAGAATTATAGTCCCTTAATTGTAGGATTCCAAATCAGCAACTTTTGTTACCATTCTTTCCCACTTTAAACGTCCATGTGGACATATGTTTTATAACAGATTTTTATCTCCTTAATTCTAACCTTTAAACATACTTTTCTTATCCCATATTTAGGGTATTTTCATGGCTTCAAAGTCCATAAATTAAGTTGCCCAAAACGGCAACTTTTCATACCTTTCTTGGCCACCTTGGATGTTCATATCGTATGTCCAAAAAAATCAGATTTTTGCATTTTTCTCTAGCCCTATGTTGGACATCACATGTACCTTAAATTTAGGGTATTTTAGCCTTTAAACCATTCATGTATTAATTGATTAAATTCCTGCACCATATCCATCTCAAAAGAGTGGAATTCCCATCCAATTATCAACTCTAGGTTTTACCTTTCTAACGTTCATAATTCATGCTCAATTCAATATATATTAATCATGGATTATTTAACATAATTCAAACATGATATAAGCTCAAAAAAGCAATAGTAATTAGAAATTAAGAAAAATCCTAGCTAGGTATACATGTTGAAATCAACCCTAGCATCATCCATAGCTTCCTTGAATACTTGAATTAAATCATCTCATTCATTTAGCATTTAATACCCTAATCAAGGGTTTTTGTGATACCCAGACCCAAGTAGGGCTCATATATATACATTTGGCATATAAATATGAATTATGTATGATTTAGTTGATTTATGGATGATTGTATGATTTAATGATATTTTGCAATTAGGGTTATGATTAAGAATGGTGATTAAGATTAATCGTCGTAGCCCAATGTAAGTCAATATGACTAAAGTGGTTTAATAAGGATTGAAAAATGTTAATGTGTTATGAATAATTATTTTAATTATCATGATTTGATTAATGAGAATTAGAATGATAAATATGGAAATAAGTTGGAAAATGTTAAAAAATTCATAACTTGACGCCTATACAGCGAATTGAGATGAAATTTAAAAGGTAAGCACATGATTTTGTGCCTAATATTATGGATGGATTCGATTAAGGAAATTGTGATGGGGTTAATGATAATTATTTATTTTCATTCCAAATCCAAAACTTAATTTCAAACTACTATAACTTAAGATAGAAAAGTCGTTTTGAAACAAAACTTGAGATAAACGGATAAAAATTTATTATGAATATTATGGAAGGGTTGGATTAAGCCAATTATCATGAAGACATGCTTAATGACAAACGGACAAAGTGGCTTTGACTTTTCCAACAAGCATTTATGAAAAAGCAAGTGGCTTAATGGCTTGAATTAATGCCACATATGAGGCATCAACCAAGGGGTTTTTGAGTTTGATTTCATGAATTATCTTAAATTACAAAATCCATGATAAAATTCCATGCATTAATGCATGATTTAAGGTGCTAAGGTAGTAGCCATGGGAGGCTTGGTGTGGTGCCAAGCAAGTGACGCCCAAGGTGAGATATTCTTGATTTTTTTGATTTTTGAAAATACAAAATATGCATTTTAATGACCTAGGCAGCTAGGGTGAGTTATGAACGTGGATATGGGTTAATCTTTGTGGCAAGAAAATGTCATAAAGTCCATGACATGTGGATGTTCTCAAATGGACAGCTTTATGGCCCATTAATGTGATGATTTTGATAATTTTTATATTAGATAATTACACATTTTACTTGGACATGATTTAGCCAAGTCATCAAAGGGATAAGAGGACATTAAATTATCCTCCAAATGATGTGGCAAGGTAGGCCCAAAAATTAGGAAAATGAAGGGCATAAAAGGGGCTTCCATGGGGACGTTCCAAGAGGTTAGAGAGAGAGAGTTTAAGGAGGAAAAACCCCCAAACCAAGGCAGCCCTTGGACGCACCCAAGACCAGAAAGGAAGGAGGAAAAAAGAGGAGAAAAAGAGAAGGAAAAGGGGGAGGAAAGAAAGGAACTCAATCTAGGAAAGATTGGATTCAAGTTTGATTCGATTCAAGTAAGTATACTTCATGTTTTGGTTTCTTTAATCCTAAGTTTTTCACCTCAAATTATGGGTCATGAATTTGATTCATAATGAACCCTTGAATGATGATTCATGATGCCCTTATTAGGGTATTAAATGAGGATGGTTTGAATTTTCTTAAATCTCTAAGATAAGTTGTTGTGTTGCTTAAGAATCATGATTAGGACATGAATCATGTTCTTATGAATTATATATATTGATTTGGGCATGCGCTAAAGATTTTAGAAAAGATGGAACTTCGGGTTTCATATTTGACCCAATTTTTCACTTTTTATGTTAAATATGATGCAAGGAATTTTCCTAAATGATATCTGAATGAATTGTAGGGTAAAGTACCCTAAATTAGGAACTCTTTGGACTTCCTACATGGGGCGAAAGAGATAGCCCTAAATCTGATTTTTGGGACACATGCATAAGAACGTCCAAATAGGGCTAAAATGGGTACACTGCGTGTATATCATGTTTCTATTTTGTAAAAAATTAAATTATGAATGATTTAGAGGGTAAAATAACCTAGGATTAGGGTCCTTTAGACGTCCAAAAGTGGTTGGGAAGGTATGCCCAAAATCTGATTTTTAAGAGTATGCAAAGGGGTGGCCAAAGAGGGGTGCACAAGGTGTCCAAGACATGCATGAAAGTTCCTATTTTGGAAGCAAAAAATATATAGATTTTAAATATGTGATAGTAACCTAAATTTTGGTTAAGAAAAGCATGATTAATTTCTAGAATTTATGGATTAAAAAATCTGTTTTGATTTAAGTATCAAAAGAGGCGTTGAAAGGATGAAAAGGGGTCCCAAAGTTGCTGTTTTGGAACCCTATGATAAATGGATTAAAATTCCAAAAATAAACCATAAATTATATGTTAATTAAGGGGTTTAATTGTGCAGAATTGGGATACAAGTTTCTATTTTGAAAAAAATTTAAGAAACACATAAGTTATATGACATAAGTTGAGTGTATATCGAAAGATATGTATGAATAAATGATAAATGACTTATGTGATTTGCTAAAATAAAAAAATGCATGAAATTATGATGAAATTCATGATTATGTTTCTATTTTAAAAATTAAGTATAATCTCAAATTTCGAGATTAATATATGAGGTTTAAGACGTCATATATGTGCCTAAAGTGAGCACCGACATATGAAATGTGAGACATGTGTGACAAATGATAAATGGGAGGTAATAAACCTTCATATAATGATTTAATGGAAGATTTATAATGTATTTAAATGTTTACTTTACATAAGGGTATTAAAAATGAATGAATGGATGATATGATATATAACTTGTGTTGTTATGTATGAATATCTGACTTGAAAGATAAGTGGGTTAAGCTAGTTCAATGTAAATCCAAATGGATTCATGTAGGTTGAAAAAAACTTAAGGGATGCAAGCATTTAAAGTTGATGCATATAAATGAAATGTCATCTTCATTTATTTAAGCAAAGGCAAGGATGGAAGAAAGGAAATTAGGGCTATCTCAGGTAAGCAAGCGAATTTTCTAAAATATTATTTTCTTTCAATGTATTGACATGATTGAAAATGTTTATGATGATATGTTGACAAATGGGCAAGCACAAGTTTTAAAAATGATGGCTTTAATGAAAAGTCACAAATTTGAAAAAAAGATGACTTTAATGAAATGTCTCAAGGTTTACTTCATGGAAAACAAGCGACACTTTTTAAGATAATTATTTTATCACAAGCGTTGCCAAGGATTGGAATGCTTTATGTTGATAGATTTAGGAATTTTCTTACAAGTAGACAAATTTTTCATGATGCTGTTTTCAAAGGGTTTCATGCTTGATGCCTATGGATTTTAAGAATTTGCTACAAGCAAGCAAGTTCTTTATGATGTTGATTTCAAAAAGAGATTTGATTTCTATGCCATGACGTTTAAATATAAGCGATAAATTGGACATGGTTCATATGTTTGAAATGATATTAAAAAAGTTTTGATTTCCTTTAGATAAGAAAATATGTTGAAAATGTCTTGAAAAATGTTTATATGGATGTTGTTAAAAAGGGGTTAAGGATGACCAACCCGATAAGTTGATTTCATAAAATGGTTTAATTTTGGGTTGCTAAAATGACATGCAAAAGGCTATGCAAGCCCCTCTTTATGTACAAATGGTAAGATGAATATGCGGTCAAGGAGTTGATATCAAGGTGGTCAAGAAGAGGATGATATAAGAAAATGCTAAGAAAATATGTGGTTTATCCTTAAAAATTCAAAAGCTTTGAAGTTTCTTTATCGTAAGGATTTTAAGATCTATTGTCTTCTCAAGCATTTCATACTCTTATCAAAATGTTTGACTCGAAATATTTTTAAAATAATTTAAGGGATGTCATCTTAAAACTAGGTTTCAAATGAGAACTTGTTAAAGTGGATGCACTCACTTTACAAGTTGACATGGATTGCGGTCCGTAAGGCTCATTTTTCAAAATAATTTAAAAAGACACAGACTTCAGTCTGTGATGTTTTTCAAGATGGTTTAAAAGGATATGGACTGCGGTCATGATACTTTAAACCACACAGACTACAGTCTGTGATGTTTTATGAGATCATGCTAACATATGAACATTTAAGATGATGATGTATGGTGCACTAATACAAGGAATAGATTGGTTGTAGAGCATGGTCGGAGATGAACTGGGGCCCATTCTACATATGGCCAAGTCGCTAAGGGATGACAGGAGGCCAGCGGCGCCCTCCTTAAAATGGGAGAAGATAATGGAACAGCCACCTGACTAGCGTGTTGTTAATGATGGATTCTCTCCCAAAAGGTAGAATGATCACTTGTTAAGTATTACTACTAGATGGGGAGAAATGAATTTGTATATGTTTTATTTTTGAAAACCCCCAAGGATTGGGACATAAAAGCATTTATGCGAAAAGTTATCCTACATGGGATTTTCTGAGTGATAGAGCTTAGGGTGTTTTATACAAAAAGGTGTAAATAACAAGAATGAGATGAAATGTTTTTATGCAAATGCTTTCATGAAAGTGGAATTATATGTTTTTGTCTTATTGCTATAAGAAGCCCTAAAATGGGGATTACGAAATAAGTTTTCTGTCTTGTTTGCTATAAACAAGCTCCAATATAGGGATTATGAAAAAAGATTTTATATGAAAAAATATTTTATGTGTCTTGTTTGCTATAAACAAGCCCTAAGATGGGGATTGTGAAAATGATTATGTGAAAAATGTTTATGGATATGAAAATGTCCAATGCCAAAGTGTTAAAATGAAAAGTGTTTTTTGACATGAGAATGTCCTTTGCCGAAGAGTTTATGTGAAAAATATTTAAGGATTTCCAAAAGCATTTATGTGGAAGAATATTTTAGGACCTATAAATGCTCATTACCAAAGAAAGTTTACGTTAAAGATGTTTTGGGACATCAAATGTACCTTGGCTAAAGGAATTTATGATGAAAAATGTTTTAGACGTAAAAACGTCTATTTGTAAAAGAAGGTTTAATGTAAATGTCTTGGAACATTATAAATGTTCACACAATACCGAAGAAAATTAATTAAAGAGACTAAAATGCATATGTTTTGCCTTAACAAGCCTAAACGTGGCTTGTAAATGGTTTTAGGAATGGATGTTGATGAAAATGTTCTAGGACATAGAATTGTCCTCATAAACAAAGGATTATATGACAATGTTTTATGATATACAAATGTCCTCATATAAAAAGGTATTCAAGATGTTTATGAAAAATGTTTTAAAAGAAAGTTTTGCCCCAAAATGCTTGCTTACTGAGTTATCACTTATATTTGTTTTCTCAAATCTTAGACTGGTAAAGGGAAGCTCAAGAGGTCGTGGACTTGAGCATCTAAGGAAAGGTAAAAGAATGATATGCAAATGTGGGCTAAAATAACTAGCTAGGATGTATGAGATGGTATGCCTCAATGTTTTAAGCTGATGTATGTGAACTTATTTAGGTTCTAAGTTCTACATGAACTAAGGGTTGGATGCATGTATGAAATGAAAATATCATAATCAGGTCAAAAGGACCTTTAATGTAGAAAAGTAAGTTGAGATGTTATGAACAAAATGTGCAATTGATTATAAGTGTATCGTCACTTGTAAGGTGAATGAAGTAAAATATAAAGAAATGAAAAAGAAATTTAGACGAGATCTAATTAAGAACCCACCTCGTGATTTAGGCAACAATCCTAATTCACATTTAGCAATTGATAAGATCTTGGAGTAAGGCTTAGGATGTGACGTCTCAGGTTGGGGCGCCACAGCTTCATAACTCATCATTTAGGGTTCATAATGGATCAAATTTATGACCCATGAATGAAGCTAGAAATCTTGAAATTTAATGAATCAAACTTGATTCAACACTTACTTGAAGTTGTGCACTTTTGCTTGATTCCTTCTCTTTCTTCTCCTCTTTTCCTCCTCTTTTCTTCTTCCTTTTCTCCCCTGCCTTGTACGTCCCTTGCTGCTGGACTTTTTCCCCTTTTTTCCCCAAAACCGTCCACTAAGAGAGCAAGCCCATTGCCCCTCTCTCTTTATAAAGGGCTGTCTTTTTAGGGTAATTAATGGACACTTATCCCATAAATGTGTTGTTACATTTTCATCCAAGTAAATTTGCATTTTTACAGATTTTTTAAACATCAAAAATTTGTTCAAAATTCCCATCTTTCTGTCCACTAGATCACATCCCCATGTGGCCCATTTTTTAGCATTTTGTGCCAACAAAAAGCTACCCAAATCCATGTCATTAACATCCCTATTCATGTATCCCAATTTAATGCAAATTTTTCATTAAAAAATCAAAAAAAAATCTACCCAAATCAGGCCTCTTGCACGTCCACACATGGCCACCTATTTTTGCCTTTGTGGCTACAAAATCCACCCTATTAACCATGCATTTATGCCCCTAATATTCTAGCTCCTTTTCATGGATTTTTCTGAATTTTTGGAATTATAAAAATGCTCCAAAAATCCCTTCTCATGCCATCTCAAATGACCGACGAGCTGTGTATATGTCTATTAAAATACTCGCTATTTACGCAAGTATACGTGCTATGTCAAGTAATAAAGAGTGAGTAGAATATCGTTCTCAAAAGGAATTGTTAACCAGAATTATTAATTAGTTTAGTTGCTTTCGGTGGATAGAGAATTCTGAGTTTGAATTTAAAACTAAAGTTAACAAACGCAACAGGAAGTCAAAGTAGAGTCCACGGAATTGCTAGAATACTAAAAATGGGTTTAACAATCAGGGATGACAGATAGATAACTCAGAATCCTTGAATCTAAACTATATCACATTGGTTCTTTTTCATTGGATTGCACATGGATTTACTAGCCCAAGTTCAATAATCTTTATATATGTCTTCCAACACCATATAAAGCTAATTACACCCTATTTAATTGCTATGTTCCCATGCCATTAAATAAAGTAAAATTGATAAGTTTATAACCTATTTAGTGACTACACAGGGTTTAACGGTATATTCCTATCCATTAAACAACTCCCCTTAAAAAAGAGGAAACTTATGCCTTACACATAGATCTAGTAGAGATTTTCCTCTTTCAAGGATAAATCAAAAGATGAAATCATCTTACAAGGTAGATAATCTTGTAAAAAGCATTAAAACCACACATGCAAAGGTAAATCATACATAATTATATATAAAATCAAATATTCATTCCTAAAATTTAAAGAACCAAAAATATAATATAGTTTAGAATTCAATTCATCCTAACTATCCATCTAATAGAGGTTTAGTTCAAAGACGTGATCATGACATCCATTACATCCATATTAAAAGTATCCATGAAAGTAGAGAAAGAAAAATAGAAGAATAAGAGAAAACTAGTTTTCCGACAGCTTCCACCAACGGAGTTGAATCCTCTCTTCAATCTATGCTTTGAATCGCAATTTCATCTTTCTCTTATGCGGAATTCCATTTTTGGGCTATCCCTTCATCTTTTGTGAAACCCTAACCCAAGTAAGCCATATGTATGCATTGAACATGCATTTGATGATTATTTATGAATTATGAAAATAAAGATGGAAATTGTCAAGTGTGAAGAAAAATATTGAAAAATTCATAACTCAACGCCTAAAA
>JAXCLR010000073.1:45628287-45638379 GCA_035584095.1 Annona squamosa
TGAATTTTCATTTATTCATAAAATGATTACACAATTACAAATGTCGAAATGACGCGTATACGGTCAGGGTTCCACACACTCCTAAGAATAGATGATCTTTTTGATCAATTGAAAGGAGCTTCGACATTTTTTAAAATTGATTTATAGTCAGGATACCACTAGTTTAATGGTATAAATTATATTAACTTATAGATGAAGTCTCAAATAACATGAAGCAATGTTTTGAGAAAATTTTTAATTAGAACCAAATTCATGAAAATTTGAAAATTTTTCGATGACTTTGCATTAATTAGTTGAATTTTATAACTTGTATCCATGCTAATATGTTCAACTAAAATGATTAAGGCAATCTTTATTGTAGAATATGAATGCAGGTGTCTAGTTGTGCTTGAATGTCATATCTATCATAATCTTCATTCCTCATGTTCAACCTACATATAATTATTTCTTTTCAACCTTGTGATTTTAAGTAAATATATTGTCTCGTTAATTCATAGTTTAATTCATTTTTTCACTTGAGACTTAAGGTTGAATAGCATGTGCATATAGTATATTAGCTTATATATATTCCTAGTAGCATTCTGCATAAATAATGAAGGGGGTAGCTAACCTGACCAAAGTAACTGGGACTTGGCATATACAAATATAAATGTTCGTGTAAAAAGGCTAAGGAAAGTTGTAGTAAGAGTGCTTCATAAAAAAATTCTTCCCAGATACCCTAAAATATAGTGAGGGAAGCCAAAAAAATAGAAAAATAAAAGAATTCTCTAGATACCCTAAAATAGGGTGAGGAGAGTTAAAGAATAAGTTTGGAGGATCTAATGGTGAAATTTATGTAAGTCTGGGTCAAGTAGATTAGACAGATAGATACTATGTCTTTTTGAGATAATAAATTTGTTGGTCCCGAGTTTATGATAAAACCCAAGAGGGGAGGGGTGAATTGGGTTCTTTAAAATTATTTAGTAATTTGAAGCTTTAAACCGTTATGAGTTTATTCCCCTTTGATAAAACGCATTAGGTGATAGAATGAGATGCTACAAATATAGTATAAAATGCAAACAATCAAACCGCATAAGAGACTAATTATAGTGACAACCTTCCCTACTTCACTCTTCAAAGCAAATACTTTTTTGTGTTTTGGATTCTACTATTGTATATCCGATAAAATTTAGTGCACCAGCTCTCTTCTAGATTTTAGCTTTAGGGAGCATATATAATAATCACATGTTGGTGAGACAAATTTCAACCAACCAAGTCTAATTCGTTGGTAAGATATATTCAAACCAATCAAGCAACACCCATCAGTAAAATGAACTCAAAAGAACATCCTGTTTTGCTTCTTCCAAAATTTGATCTCTAACACCGATCCAAGGAGACAACCTAAAATAAAATAAATAAAAGAAAATTTATGCTTTACAATGTGTAATTAATTTGCTCTAAAAGCTCCTTGTAATGTGAAGAAGAAGATCTTGTAAGCTCACTTAAAGTAGCAGGACTTGAAGCTCCAATAGTTTTATATTTTTAACAACCCTTCACTTTCATACTTCAATGATATTTGTAGTGGAAAGGAAGGTCTAGTCATTGGAGTGGTGGTTAACGTGCATTTAATGCTCAAATGTTTGAATTTTAGATAATTATGACTGAAAGTCGCAAGTGGAATTGACTTGGGACGGATGGAGACAACTTGGGTTGAAACTTTGCTTTAGCTTAAATTTACTATTCACTTGCTATCCACCTTTTTCCTTCGAAGTTGCAGGTAAAGTGGACTTGGGCTAAGTGAGTAGATGTGTATATGTCAAATTAAATCGCTCATTTAATGAAAGCATACGCGCTATGCAAGTAATATAAGATGAGTTGGGTATCGTTCTTACAAGGATTGGGTTAAACTAATTATATCTTGAAATCCAAATGCCTTAAGTGGGTAGAGGGTTTAAATGATTGATTTAATGGAAAATAAAACATTAAATCAAAAATTAAATGAGTCAAGGGTTCAAGTAGTGCGGAGATGAAGTAGGATTCTAAGAGTTACTTATGGTAGATGGGAAATTAGAAAGCCTTGACTCTAAACTATATTAGTTTGGTTCCATTTCAATTAGCTGTGCAAAGATTTACTCACCTAGGTTCATATATATATATATATATTTATTTATGTATGTCTTCCAATATGTATAAACCTAATCTCAACACACTCTATTGCTATGTTCCTATGCAAACAAGTATGGCGGATTGATTAGCTCATAACCTACTCACGTTAAACAAGGTCGAATGATATATTCCTATCTGTTTTAACATTCAACAACATTTAAGTTCAAATCCTATGCCTTTCATGTGAATCTCACCCAAATCCACCCTTTCCAAGCATGAATCTAGATAATAAATTATCTCACAAGATAGCTAAACTTTTAAAAGGCATTAAACACCACATATAAAGGTAAATCTGCACAATAAAAGTTCCCAACAACTATATATTCCTATTCAAATCAAAAGAAATCTACTCAACATAGTTTAAGAGTTAGCTTATCTTAATCTCCCATCTCTTGGAGTTTTAGCCCAAAATCATGAGATCAAATCCCTTAAAAACTATGTTTAGATACATCTTAGCAAAGGATAACAAGAAAACTATGTAGAGAAAGAGAAAGAGGAGATAAAGCTTTCAAATTTTCGCCACTCAAGTTGAATCTTCACTTCAAAATCTCCCTTCGCTTGAAATTCCTTCTTTTTCTCCTTTTTTAGCTACTCCCACGAGCCCTTTCCTCTCATTTTCAAACCCTTAGTAACATATTTATACCCCCTCAATCATAGAGTGTGAAACCCCATTTATTCTAAGCTTAGTCAATATGACTTAAAGCTATACAAGGGTAAAATGTGATTTTATACAAAGGACGATTTTTAGAATTATTTTGGAAAGGAATTCTAAAATTTGAAATACATTGTTTTGAATGCTTTGAAATTGAGAAGCTTATGGTAAAATGAAAATAACTGAAAATTTTGGATCCCTGATAGGTTCCAAATGTAGGGTTTATATCCATCCATGACTATTTTCATTAGATCTAAGCATGTTTAACTCCGATTGAGGTGAAATTTTGAAGAAAAGTGTGAAACTATATGCTCTATGATCTAGTGGATGGGATTCAGCATGTTGATTAAGAAAAGTATTTAAGGTTAATCACCTTGATGTGCACTACGAGACAAAATAGGAATAGAGCCAAATGAGGTGGCTTGGTCGTTAATGACCCACTTAATGAGTCATTTTGGGATTATTTAGTGATAAGCTCATATCTTGAGATGTTTACGGCAAGTTGACATGAAATTTTTAGGGTAAACTTAAGTTACGGTACCTTACAAGATGAATGGAGTGAATTATGAGTATTGTGATTAGAAAGTTGTTAAACAATTAGAAATTTCATGAAAAGCCATAAACTTATGTTAAGTTCACATATCTTAGCCCATACCAAGTTTTAAATATGAAAATTCTTATGGAGAGGTAAGGGAATATTCCCTAGGTTATAAATGGATTTGATTATGTTAAATCACATGATAAACTCTTGATTAGCAAGGTGATTATCAAAAAGGCATTTGCATTAATGAACCCTATCTCAAGAGCATTAAATGGAAGAGATAAAAAGCAAATATGCATTAATGAGCCTAGGGTACATTAAATGAGAGGTGGCAAGATAAGGTGAGAGGTGGCAAGTAAGATATGAAATGCAGCAATATAAATAGGAAAGGGAGTAGCACATGGGACGTTTCGGTAGCAAGGAAGAAAGAGGAAGAAAAGAGAGAGAAAAAGAGAGAGAGAAAGAGAGAGAGAGAGAGAGAGAGAGAGAGAAGAAGAAGAAGAAGAAGAAGAAGAAGAAGAAGAAGAAGAAGAGATGAGGCTTAATAAAGTGATCTCAGCCATTAATCTTAATCATCCAGGTGAAGGTAAGGAAAAAATTCAAGGGACAAGTGAACTTCTCACAAGTAAACAAGCAAACTTTTGAAAATATTGATTTCACTTCAAGTGTTGAAATGTTTAAAAGGGCTTTATATTGATGCTTCTAAGATTTGCTCGTGAGCAAGTAATATTTTTAAAAATGATGTTTATTCTCAATTGTTGAGATAAATTATGAATTGCTTTATTGAAATGATATGTGTAGGCAAGCTCTTTAAAATCCTACTTCAAAAAGGATTTTTATGATAAAGAAGTTGATTTCCTTTATGAAGTAATGTTTGAAAGCAAGCAAAAGCTTTTAAAATGTTATCTTTCAAATATGGATATATTTTGGGATTGCTTTGTTGTAAGCAAACCCTTTTTAAAAGTTGAAGTGCTTAGAAATTGTTTTATGTGAATATTTCAAAAGAGTTTGCGAAAAAAGAGGTTTGATTTCTTTATGAAAATTTTATTTTCAAGAAAAATATTTGAAAAAGGATATTTTTGGAATGTTTGGAATCTCTTCGAATTGTAAAATGATTTGAAAATGCTTTATGTTGATGTTTCTAAAAGAATTTAAGGATGACCAACCCAATAAGTTGATTTTATGAAATGCTTTGATTTTTGGTATTCAAAGAATATGCACGTTCTTTTTATATATATATATGAATGACAGGAAAGCTGTATAAATGAAAAATATGATGTCGGAGTGGATCAATGGAAAAGATGTGTTGCATATGCTTTGCAAAGCCCAAAAATGAGAATAAAAATATTTGCAAGAAAAGCTTTTGAAAATGTACTTTCTTTTCAAATATTAAAGGGTTTTAGAATTGCTTTATCGTATTAATTTTAGAACTTGTTTACAAGTAAACAAGTAAAATTTTTGAAACTATGGATTTTTCTTAAAATTGACATCTTTTGAATTTTCTTGAATTTTAAAGTGTTTTGAAAACTATTTTATATTGATGATTTTAAAACCATTTAAGGTGGTCATCCCAAAATTGTGATTTGAATGTTGTTTTACAAATTATGTTCAAAATGAATATGCAACCTTTTCTCTATATGAGAATGACCAATGTGTAATGCGATTGGGGTATATAATGCCAGGGTGAATGAAAGTCATGCACGGAAAGTTAGGAAACTAGTTAGAGAAAGAAAAATCATATTTTCATGGGTAGTTGTGCCCTTGAAATTTCCAAGTCACTGAGCCTACATCTTTTAGTAGAATGGTCATGTTTCCATGAGTAGCTAATCACTTGGTAAGTGTCTTCTGCCATATGGCAAGGATTTCACTGGGCTAGGGTACCATCACATGAAGAATTATGACATAAATGGAAATGATGCATTTGCATATTCATTGTTTATGAAATGACCTTAGCACAGAGTTGCCAAGCTTCTAGTTTTGAAAAAGGGCACCGAGTTACCTAACATTTAGTTTTGAAAAAGGGCATAGAGTTGTCAAGCTTTCAATTTTGAAAAGAAAGGGCATAGAGTTGCCAAGTTTTCAATTTTGAGAAAAAAAAACACAGAAAAATGTCTGTGATATTTCAAGAGGACACAGACTGAGGTTTATGAGTTTTCAAAGACACAACTGAGGTCTATGAGTTTTCAAGGACACATATTTAGGTCTGTGAGTTTTTATGAAATTATGCTAGCATGTGATTATGAATGATGAATGTTCACAAGGATCAAGTTTTAGGTCCATGATAGAGGCGGTTGTAGACTAAGGCCCCCTCTACATGTGGCCAAGTCACTAAGAGAAGGCTGAAGGCCGGCGGTGCCCTCCCTGAAATGGGAGAAGGTTCAAGGATAGATGCCTAGTTAACATGCTATCAGATGAAAGGTTTCTTTTTTATGGAAGTACGATCATTTGGTAAGTGCTACCAACCAGATGGATATAGGCATGTTTACATATGCTTTTAAAAGGCCAAAGATGGCCCAAAATGGGGACATGAAAATGTTTTGGGATTTCCATAAAAATATTTTTGGATATAACAATGTCCCATAAAAAAAGGGTTTACATGAAAATATTTTAGGACACGAGAATGTCTGCATGGAAAAAAAGGTTTTTATGAAAATGTTTTAGGAAATGAGGCTGTCCATCTGAAAAAAAGGTTTTATGAAAATCTTTTAGGACATGGAAATGTCCCCATGAAAAAAGATTTATTTGAAATGGTTTACGTGCATATGCTTCGCCTTTAAAAAGCTCAAAAATTAGGTCATGAAATATTTACAGGAAAAAAGTTTTGAAAAAAGTTTAAAATAAAAATTCTTTCTTATTGAATTTATCACTTATGTTTTGCTTTTTCCAAACCTAGGCATGTACAAGACACAAGCGGAGGAGCAAAGCTAAATATTATTTCATTGCATGTTGTAGATGAATGAATGTGTTGATAATAAAGTCTCAGATTGTAAATACTTCTAATGTGATATGAACAAATGAGTATTTATGTTGAGAATTCCATTTGAATTCAAATCATGAATATATGATTATTTGTAGTATGCAAGTAAGAGAGTCTGTGTATCGATCATGTGATATACATATGTTAAGGCTGGACAATAAAAGTTTATGATATAAATGATCGAATTGTTTGAGTTACGAATATTCAAGAATGTATTGATATGATATGATTGAGAGCAGATGAAACTTTATACTGATAAGGAATTATCAAGTTATGAAGTAATTGATGAGCTGTGAATGACAGGTATAGTTAATCTCAAGGAGATATTGCTTAAAAAAGGATGAAGGAAATGGAATGAAAAGAAAAAAAATTTCGCTAAATTAAAATGATCCAAAAAAATTCCATTGCATGATCAAGACAACATTCTTATTTCACATTTACTAATCAAAAATAATCTTGGAGTAAGGTTTCAATGCCTCAGGTCGGGGGCGCCACGTGGAGAGTCAATGTGTGCGAAAGAATCCACACGTGAGGAAGTGGCAGCGTAGCACTAGGTAGTTGGTGTTAGGGCACCAACTTTCTGGAAGCTCCCACCACCATGAGCTCTCTTGTGGCTTCTGGTATTCGATTATTGCTACTGAGGTGCCAGTTCACTTGGCAAAGTTAAAACTCGGCTCTCCTCAACATCCACTTGCTATCATCCCTCCTTGAGCTTGTAAATTCCACCTTCTTTGTTCCTATGAAAAAAATAAAAACAAATAAAAGTACTCCTCATTGAATGAATGAAATTAAGATGCCTTAAATGATACAATTTATGCTCAAAATGTGCAAATTACGAAAACTAAACAAAAGAATGCAACTAATGCAAATTTATGCAATTTCCATGCAAATCTATTTATTGTTTATGGACTAGCATTCAAAATAAGTGCAAATTAGAAACGATACCCTACTTTTATAGAGTTATCACTCAGACTTCACCTAAGTTACAAAGTGAAGTTGACTTGAGTTGAGACTTCAATTTGCTGTCTCTTCAAAGTTGCAGGTGAAGTAGATTTCGGCAGAGGCGAAGTAGACTTAGGCTAAAGTGAAGTTGACTTGGGTTGAGATTTTAACCGTGGCTGAGCCAGTTAGCAGAAATATGTAACCCTTAAGTCAACTTGGTTGTGGAACTTCTCCCAAGTTGCAGTCTTGTGAAACCCTAACCTAAGTAGGGTCCTGTTGGAAATATATGGAAAATAAGCTAAATCTATATTTTGATTATTAACAAATCAATTTGAGTAAGTCTTGGCTACTAACATGTTTGTGGAAGTGTTTAAAAGATATACATTTGAAGAAAATAGAGCATGGAAGGATAAGTTGATTTCCAAGTCAACTCAGACATCGACTTAAGGCCAAGTCGATCCCCAAGTCGACTCCAACATCGACTTTGAGGCGTCGTTTCCTTCCAGAGTTGAAAACGGGGAGTAGAGCTGCCAAAGTCGCAAACGAAGTCGACTCCGCATGCAACTTGGGGCGAAGTCGCAGACCAAGTTGACTCCAGCATCAACTTCAAAATGACGAATCCTTCCAGAGTTGAAGTCAAGACTCTGAAGTGCCGAAGTCGCACCCCAAGTCGACTCCAGTTGTGACTTGAGGTGAAGTCGCAGGTCAAGTCGACTCCAGTAGCGACTTGGAGGCGTCGTTTTCTGTCCAGAGTTGGAACTGAGAACTAAGGGCACCGAAGTCGCAGACCAAGTCGACTCCAGCATGCGACTTGGGCGAAGTCACAGACCAAGTCGACTCCGGCATCGACCTCGATCGGACAGAAGAAAAATTTCAAAAGATTAGTTGGGATTAACTGATTTCAAGACAGACTTGTGTGAAGATGAAGATCAAGTCAACCTAGATGCTCAAACTGAAACATATGAAGACTAATCCAAGTTCAAAGAAAGCAAGATGCATAAACTCAACCAATCAAATCAAGAACTTGCTCAATACAAGATTCAAGACTCATGAATTCAAGGTTTGCAAAACATGGAGCCAAAGGAAACAAGCTAAAGTAAAGACAATGACTCAAAGAAGAACTAAATCAGGGAAGAACAACAAAAGGGATGAAGAAACCCAAGCACCACAAAAGCATTCTAAAGATTTCAAGTTCGTCAAGCTAACTGACGAGGTGAAGTCGCACAGCGAAGTTAACTCCACCTGCGACTTGGGTCAAGTCGATGACCAAGTTGACCCAGCAAGGAACTTAAAGTTGCTACGGACAGGCGAAGTCGCACTCGAAGTCGACTCGATCTACAACTTGGGAGAAGTCGCGCGCGAAGTCGACTCCACCTGCGACTTGGGTCACAAAGGTCGAAAAATATTCGAACGTTGGCGCATTAAATGCGCGCCACCTACCTTCAAACGTTCGGATTCCCTCCACAATTATAAAAGGCAATCAATGTGAACGAGGGAAGCAGCTGAAAATCATTAAGTGTGCATAATTCCCATCTTCAAGAGCATTAAGTGATCAAACCAATCCTAAGAAGAAGAACTTTGCTTCAAACTGCAAGAGCTCAACTGCTGAATCTTCAAAGCCAATACAACGAGTTCTTCTCTGCGCTAAACTGCTTCCACACAACTGTAACGTATAGATTCTTTTGTTATTTTATTTGATTGTATTGAACTTAACTTAGTTTGAGGAACTAAGATCAAGTGTAAGCAAAGTAGTGTGTGATTGGAGTGGAACTCATCACCTACTTGTGCTGTGATTTGTTGATGCTCCCTAGAGCTGGAATCTAGAAGAGAGCAGTGGCTCTAATTGTATTTGCGAAATACAATAGTGAAACCCAAGTCACGAGGAGTGTGAGCTTGGAAGAGAGGAGTAGGGAGGTTGCCCGAACCACTATAAAAATCTTATGTGTTTGATTTATATTTCTGCTTTCAACATTATATTGCTTTCCATTTCATTTCTTCATAAAGGGGAAAGATTAATTCGGGGTAAAGTTTCTGTTTAAGTTATAAATTTTCAAAATACCCAATTCACCCCTCCCCTCTTGGGTAATTGCCATTAACTCGCGACCAACAAGTGGTATTAGAGTAGGTCTTTGAGTTAAACCAAAGAGATCTAATCATATGGCATCCCAATCGACCTCCGTTTCAACATTTGCTGAGGGTCAATCATTTACTAGGCCACCATTTTTTGATGGAAACAATTTCGGCTATTGGAAGCTTCGTATGAAGCAACTCATTACGGCTACCGATATGGACTCTTGGATTGCAATCCAAGATGGTGTAACCTTGCCTATCGATGAAAGAGCTTCCAAATGGACCGAAGAGGAAGTAAGAACCGTTAAGAATAATGCTAAGGCCATGAATTCTTTATTTTGTGATCTTACGGCTTCCGAATATGATAGAGTATCCTCTTGTTTAACCGCTAAAGAAATATGGGATACTTTACATCTATTTATGAAGGAACTTCTCAAGTCCAAGGGACAAGAAGAAACATTTTGATAGGAGAACTGGAAAGTTTTAAAATGTTAGAAACAGAAAATATTTATGAAATGTTTGTTAGATTCTCAAAAATTACTAATGTTTTGAAAGGTCTTGGAAAGGCTATATCTGAATCTGAACAGGTTATAAAGATTCTAAGAGCGCTATCCGATTCATGGACTCCAAAAATTACTGCAATAGAAGAAGCCAAAGACTTAAACACATTAAAGCTAGAAGATCTTACTAGCTCATTAATGTCACATGAGCTAATCAAGAGAAGAAATGAAGATCAACACAAAGGCAAGAGAATCATTGCGTTGA
>JAXCLR010000073.1:45638479-45659563 GCA_035584095.1 Annona squamosa
ATCTAAAAAAAATATCTAAAAG
The DNA here is from genome assembly GCA_035584095.1 of Annona squamosa. Taxonomy (NCBI): domain Eukaryota; kingdom Viridiplantae; phylum Streptophyta; class Magnoliopsida; order Magnoliales; family Annonaceae; genus Annona; species Annona squamosa. Next base: position 45,638,502 of record JAXCLR010000073.1, read on the forward strand.
TCTCCAAAAATAGTAAAAATTGATACATATGTTAAATAAACCTAGATTAACCATTATATGCAAAAAATTTCAAAAAAAAAATAAAAAAAAGTAGGTGCAGTGCACCCGGGTGTGTTGAGGCTGAATGCACCCGGGTGCACTGAATTGGGCTCCTTTATGGATCTGATTTGAAAAATAAGTGACTGATATTATAAAATGTGATGATATGCATTTAATGGTTTTGATCGCATTTCTGGATGCTAGTTGTACCGTATTATGCGCATATCTAATAAATTTAATTTTTCACAGACTTAATTTAATAGGAGAAAAATAACCAATGAACAGTTTAGATTTTTCATTAAACACCCTAAAATGTGGATTTTAAGAGTGCTCTATCAGAAGGAAATAGTCTGGTGCCCTACACAATCTGGATGGTTTCGTTTGGGAATTTGGAAAATGGATTTAGTCAGGTGGAGATGAAAATGGGGTTACACTAATCATTTTCTGTGCTTAGTGCTTCCGGTGGCTTCTTACTTCAAGCAAAAGTCTGTCGTCACCGAATTAGTAGACTGGAAGAAGCCAAGTGGGTTTATCCCAGTTGGTTACGCTATGTGCAGGGGATCCAAGGATACCGACTAACTTACCCTGTATTGGACAGGATAAGATAGAAATTATTACTCAATCTTCGGAATAGGGTAAGGATAGGGTATGCATGATGGGTATCCACATTGGTACCCTAATGTAAATAACTATAAATATATGTATATAAATAAATACATAATAGTTTCTATCCCCCATTTACTAATAAATTATTGTTCGTTTGTTTTTTATTCATTTTTTAATAAATTTTATAGGATTTATATTTGTAATGACAGATGATCATAACATGAATGTAGATGATGATGTAATTATTAATATAGATAATGAGGCTACAAAAAATGTGAAAATGGATGTAAACAATAACAAAATAAAATATAAATGAATATTGTTTTATATTATTTAAAATAAAACAAAAATATTTTTTGCATATGTTATTATTGGTCATCGTAGGAACCGATTTGAAACTGAAACTGAAACTAATCTGATGGATAATGGGTAGGTAAGGTAGGGTATAGTAGGAACCAACTTTGTAAGCGGGTAACGTAAGATAAGGTAAGGTAAGGTAAACTTTTTAAAAATAGGGTATGAGTAGGGTAAAATACTATCCGAACCATACCAACCTCAGTTATACTCCTAGTCATGTGGTTGGTTATTAGCTGGGGTGAGTTCGAATGGCCATGTGTTCCATGTGATCATAAAGGGAACTTGTTCTCTCTTAGAAATATTTGGAAGCATGTGGTATTTCTATTACAAATTGTAAGAATTTTTATAGTTTTATTGTAATACAAAATTGAGATTATGTAAATATCTCCAATTAAAAAAAAGTAAACAGGGAACATAAAAAAAAAAGTAAGTTGGAAGAAATTAATTATCTGATTGACTGCGTGATGATTCAACTGGGGAACTGATTTCAACGCATGTTGGTCACCCCATACGAAGCCTTTTTATTTTTTATTTTATTTTTCTTTCATAAACATGTTTTCTTGGGTCTATTTAATTCATAGAGTAAGTTTCACCATGTCATAATGTTTTTATATATTTATTTTTAAAATTAAAGGTTTTTAAGGGGAAAAAAAATTTAAATTCCCCTGAAATTGATATTTTTTAAATATAAAAATAAAAACGTAAAAAATATTGTAAAATGATACAATTTGATATATGCTTCAAATACGCCTAAAAAACATGTTTGTAAAAAGCAAAATGAAGATATGCAATGCATCGCCTATGATCAGCCTCCTTCAATTAGTTTTATTTGCTTGATCCAGTATGATCAATTAATATTTTCATAGAATCATATATCGTTGTCTCTTATTTTATTCCTTTTTTTCTTTAAAAAAAAAAAAATCCTCTGTCAGTGTTTATGAGCATAATGGGGAGAAAAAGAACATGGCTGTTACACAATTCGAGCCTGCTGATGCACGTCGGTGTTTTCCATGCTGGGATGAACCTGCCTTTAAGGTACCTGAACTGGGTTAAAGCTTTGGTTTCCTATTTTTATTCGTTCTGATAATTACATTATGGGAGCTAGGCAGTGTGCATCAGTGTAATTTTGTTTGCTGACATACTGTATTCAGGCTACATTCAAGATAACATTGGAAATACCATCAGATGTGATGGCACTGTCCAATATGCCGCTCATTGATGAAAAGATTTCTGGGCAGCTCAAGATACTTTCTTTCCAGGAGTCCCCTATTATGTCAACTTGTCTGGTGGCCATTGTCGTTGGTTTATTTGATTATGTTGAAAAATTTACATCCGATGGTATGCCTGCTCTCAGAAGACTTCATATTCTGGGCGTTGCATTTTTCCAACTTATCTTTCATGTGCAGGGATCAAGGCTTGTGTATACAGTCAGATCGGCAAAACAAATCAGGGAAAATTTGCTTTAGAGGTTGCTGTCAAGACACTTGATTTCTGCAAGAAGTTGGTTTCATCTCCACTTCAACAAATTCTTCTTTGCATTTTCAAATGCTTACTAGTAATCACAATCATATTCTTAAATTAGTGCATCTGTAGGGCTATACATGTGTTTGATTTTGTATCATTTTAAGATGAGACCTGTACATATATTTGATTTGGATGAAAATTTTTATGCTATTAAAGTAAATAATTCTAACTACAATGGGTGGTGTAGATGTTGATTTCAAGATCAAGTGAACCCCATTTTGCAATAAGCTACACCATAATTATGGTGCAGTGCACTTGATTATTTTCCATTATATACCATCCCGATTCTATGTAACCTGCTTTTATAGAAGTGTACTTATGTAACTCCTTCAAAATCTAATATTTTGATCCTTAATGGAAAATTCAATCAATTAATTATATTTGACATCATTTGTTTATTTAAGCGACCAAGTTTCATCCAAATTAAATATGTTGGTCATATTTGTTCAAATAAATAAATATATATATATATTCATGTGTAAATTATGAAAAATGCTTAAATCTATTTACACATGCATTAGAATGTAATAATAATTTACAGAATCATTTATTCACATAGAAATGATATTTTAGACGGTTTAGATGCTGAAAAAACTACTTTTAAGTTGATATTTTAGTATTTTTCACAATTTATAAATGAATATATACATTTTTTAACAAATGTGGCTCAAAAACGTACTTAATTGGGATGAAACTTGATCTCCTAGATAAACAAATGATGTTTAACATAATAAATGAATTATATTTTTCATCAAAGATCAAAATCTTAGATTTTGAATGGGTTACATGGGTCCGCTTCTATGTTACCGGGTTACATAGAAGCGGAGCCTATATATATATATAGGGTGACTAAATTGACCCGGGTAAATTTAATCCTTTTTTTAAAAAAATGTTTTTATACAATTATTAATCTAGGTGTACTAATTACGAAAATGCTACGGATTTTAAAAAATTAAAAACAAATATCTAAAAGTATCTAAAAATGATAAAAGAAATTATTATGTATGTTAGATATACCTAGATAAACAGTTTTATTTTAAATTATTTTTTTTAAAAAAATGAGTTTTTGCACCCAGGTGCATTGTATCACATCCTATATATATTCCACTGTTTTCTTATGCCGCTTATTTTTGTCATCTACCTTGGTTCTCAAATTTGAAGTTTCCAGGTATTTTTCAATGCCATATGCATTGCCGAAACTGGATATGATTGCAATACCTGATTTTGCTGCTGGGGCCTCGGATAACTATGGTTTGGTGACATACCGTGAAACGGCTCTGCTCTATGATGATCGACATTCTGCAGTTGCCGACAAGCCAAGGGTACTACCAATGTCTTCAATTCAATATTTTCTAAATCTGTTCCTTCGTAATTTATGGAGGCCCCTTAATATATTTTTGAATTCAACTACTATCTAGGCCAATCTCTATTTCCTACAAAACATGAACTAATAGTTCTTCGGAATCCCGGATGTTATTGAGTTGATTGAATTTCATGAGGGCTTGAGATGTTTGCTTGGACATTGATGAACATAAATCACATAGGCTGGGTGCAATCTATAGGGGTGAAAGTGGGTTAGCTTAAAGGAGAAGAAATCCCTAATTGGGTTAGGCTGAAAAAGTTGGGTTGGTATATACACACAAAGAGAGGACAAAACTTAAAAGTATTGTAGTCCTGGAGAATAAATGGTAGAATTTGAAATGTGTTAACATGAACTATGATAGAAGAAAGAAAATGGAATATACAACAAGCAAAAGTAGATCAATATGGAATGAAATAACAAAAGGTACAACAGAGTTGGAAAAAATATTTTAGGAATATATGAAATAGTAAATTCTTGGACAAATTCCATATACACCCACGAATTTCACCTTTAATTCCATTTATGCCCATGAATTTTTAAAAATTCCTAATATATTAATGTTTTTTGCCAAAAATTACACTTATACTAATACCATTAGAGATTCGTTAAATGGGGTCATTCGCAATCATGTAAAGTGACAAAAATGTCCATCCCTAATTATGATTTATAACTAAAATTTCATGTTCAAATGAATTTTGAGCATTTTTCAAGTTTTAGGACTTAGGCATATTTATCATTTTACAAATATACTAATGGCCTTATGAATGGATCCATAGCGGCGTAAGTATAAGTAAAATTTTAGGTAAACTGGATACATATAAGTGGAATTATGAGTTAAATTTGCAGATATATGTAGAATTTGCCTTAAATTCTTACGTTGCGGGAAACTTGACGGTAGAAGGGGTAATGGACATTATGTTGACATGTGCTCGCTCAATACCTAGAAATTAGAGTTTATTTTGATGGATGATTTTGATTATTTGTTCCTATTTTTAGTTATTTCTTAGCTAGCAACTGACTTATCCTATAAGTTTGCTTAGTTTATAATTTTACTTGCAGAGTATGGTTGCTTACTACGTAAGGTTTTGCTTTTTAGTTGCTTAAGTTATATTTTTATATGGGTTCCTTGTAGAACAACTTATTTTTAATAATTCCTTGAAATTATTTTTTCCATAACATTCTCTTCTATAATTCTATTCTAATTCTTTGATCCCAATTCTTCTAATTCTTTCCTTTCTTTTCTTCTCATCCTCTTCAAAGGATCCTTCTGCTTTTTCTGATCTTATTTTCTACGCGTCCTGCATTAACTTAGTATTAGAGAGAAACTTGATAATTTTTATCAAAAAAGAACTAAACTCCTCCATCCTCCACACATTGATTTTAGGGAAGTCGTAGAATTTGGGTAGCTATCTATTCCACTAGAACTTTTGCCAGCAATCTCTGAATTCTAGAAAAAATTGTGAAGGGATCTTCTTTGTTTAGAAATTTATACGACAGTCTCGAATGCGGAAAATTTCAGAGCTGTCTCAGATTTTTTTGAAATTGCAGAAGCACCCCTGATTTTTCTGAAATTGCAAGTTAGCCCTAAATGCAAAACTTTCATATAGGTCCTCTTTTTTGAGAAGATTGCAGAGATTATGATGACTTACAAAATTTGCAAAATAGTGATATGAGTTTAAAAAAAAAATTTGTTCCTGGTTTAAAGATCACAAGTTGCAATTTTGGTGATAAAGTTTGTGGACTAACAAGACGTCGTTTCAATGTATTGGATTACAATATTACTTCTCGTTAAAACTGAAAAAAGTTCATTACAAAACTTGAGGACAAGTTTTTTTAAGCCAAGGAGATTGATGCGGGATCTGAAGAAGCTTTCATAAATTGAGATTTGTTTGGTTTGTGGTTTTTATTTGGAAGTTCTGTTATTTCAGGGATTTGGTATTATTAGTTCAAATAATAGCCTATATTAGTTTAGAATGTTTGGTTTTTATCTTTAGTTATTTCTTAGCCTACGAGTTTAGTTGTTATGCAAGTTTGGTTTATAAGTTTATTTATTAAGAAAGTTGATGTAGAGCTGTGAAAGGGAAGAACAAGAACTCATTGGAAGAATCAACATTGCTATATCTATATGAAAAATGATTGGAATGTAAGGATAATAACAGAAAAATAGAATAATTAGGTAATTTGGATGTCAAATAATGTGAAAAGTGCGCAGAAAGGAGTGAAAAATTTTCTACTTTAAAAGGTTACCAACCAGACGTTGTAGAAGTAAAGAAGATATGCAGAAATATCTGCTGCGTGTAATATGCATTCCCTTGGGTTTCCATTTTTTGTTTTTTTTCTTATCTCCAAGTCATGCAACATATTCTCCTTCATGAATATTTGTATGCTATAAAAAAATATTTTAGTTAGATTTATATATCATTTACAACAAGTGCAAATGCATAAGGTTCTATAATTAGAGTATAAAAGCTTTCAATAAAGTTGATTTTTCGTAGAAAATAGTTTAATCATGAGGAATGGCTTGGATCTAAAATAAAAATGAAAAATAGAAAACCAATTCACAGCAGAAAAAGCACTTCTATGAATACTGTCTTGTGTCTTATCTCTGAGAAATACTCACCATCCTTCCCTCAGTCGCATCACATCCCATTCACATAATGCCTGGTCAGGATCAACGACCAAAGAAGGCAACCATTGAAAAGTTGATAGAAAGGCTGGAGAAGGGGATTGTCGCAGATGAAGAATTCAGGAGACTGATCAAGGTCGAACTAGCAAGGCGTCTTAAATGGGGTTACAAGCCCACCTATGAGCAGCAGCTCGCTGAAGTAGTTAAGTTAGTTAAATGTGAGTTTTTATATAGACCATCCTCTCTCTCTCTGTCTCTCTCTCTCTCTCTCAAAATTTTTTTTTTTTTTTTGCCATTTTTCCATGATTCTGATCTTCCATGAAAATAGAGCAGATGCCTAAGTTTGGTAGATTGGACAGTCCTACCAAATCCAATCCCACATGAATCAAGTTTTGAAAAAGTTTAAAAACGGGTGATTTGGCCAATTTAGCATTGAAACTAAACTGAGACTGATTTCAAAATAGCATTTCTGTAAAAGGTATGAATGAAATCATTAAGATTATGAAAACCAGGTGATTTGACTTTTGATTGTTTCAGTAACTCGATAAATGTGGGGTGGGGGGTTAGGACTACTAGAAGAGCTTTAATGCCCCAGCTGGAAACATTTACTAGATTTTATTAAAAAGAACTCTTTGGTATTCATGACATTCAGGTTGCATCCATATAATCTCAATTCAATTTATAGGCATCAGAGCAGTTTTGTTGTTTTCTGAGATTTTCTTATTATGAATTTTCATTGACAGCTCTAAAGGAGAAGGACATTGCTATGGAGACTGAGACACTGGATTCCAAGTTGTACCAAGTACCCATGTCCTTTCTCAAATTAATATTCGGAAAGTCTCTTAAAGAAAGGTTTGTTTCTGATTTTTCTATCTATTGACTGTCTCATAAGCATTTCTTTTGCATCTCATGTGTCCAGAAGTATCTGATGATTCTGATCCATAAGAAAAGATGGGTTGGCCCATGCTTATCACCTGATATGATAAATTAAGCCACAAAATGTTATTATAAGATTGCAGCTCAATCAAATTGCACATTAGAAATTTGGGTTGGATGTCTGTGCGGATTGTGGAGTGGCCCAACCTTTCACAGATCACATATGCCTAAAATTTGTTTTCTGACTCTTATTGAATGTAAGCATTGATAGTTTCCTTAATTAGCATGACCTTTCTCTTAACTCAGCCTTATGCTTTCAATCTAAATCTTTGCAGTTGTTGTTACTTCAAAGACGATTTGATGACTTTGGATGAAGCTGAAACTGCAATGCTTGATCTCTATTGTGAAAGGGTGCAGATACGTGATGGTCAAAAAATTCTTGACCTTGGATGTGGACAAGGACCATTCGCATTACATGTTGCTAAGAAGTATAGAAATTGCCACATTACAGGTGTTACAAATTCCATATATCAGAAAGACTTCATAGAGGAGCAATGCAAGTAAGCTTAAATGTAGATGAGGACCAGTTTTAAATGCATTCGGACTTTAGATCTTCCAATTTTATTGTTGAATGATACTAGCGCTGAGTGAACATGCTAGTGGCATCGCGCTTCTAATCTAGGCCTCAGTGGGATAGGAGGTTGATAGCAATTCGCAGGTAGGCACATAATCATGATAAGTAGTTAAGAAACAATGGAGATGGATCTTATTATCTGTATGCTAAATTCTACCAAATTTAGCAAGTGTTTTTTTTTTGATGAAAAAATAGCAAGTGTTTATTGCTTTGATTATCTCTAAGCATGTTAATTCTATTACAGAAAACGTTAGAACACATAATCTATCTACTAACTCTTCATCTTCCTCCTATAGAAACCTTCAATTGTCAAATGTGGAGATTGTATTGGAAGATATAACAAAGCTTGAACTGGAGCGTACGTTTGACAGAATAGTGACTATTGGATTATTGGAGGTAATATACATTTTTTATACTAATCCCTGCCAAGGCACCATTTAAACTCCTTTCATTTTCTGTTAATTACAATTCTGTATTCAAGCTTCTTTTTGGAGGGTTATTTTAGAAAATCATGCCAACACGTTCATTCTTGAACTTCATATGTTTTCACAGCATCTAAAGAACTATGAGGCATTTTTGAAGAAAGTATCCAATTGGATGACCCATGAGAGCCTTCTTTTTGTGGAACATGTTTGCCATAAAACTCTCGCGTACGAGTATGAGGTACCCTCTTGTTGATTCAGCTCCATATCTATTCAAACTATTAATTATTGTTATTATCTTATGCTTTCTTTTGTGATTGAGGGGGGTACTTTGCTATTGAAATTTTCTGTGCTTTTCAAATCAACGTATTGTCCTTCACTACTACATCCTGTTATAGAATTATTATAAATCACCCCCATGCAATTCGCATCAATTTATGATGCTAACATATCCTTTTGTCTCCTATAGCCTATTGATGAGGATGATTGGTACACGAATTATATGTTCCCTACTGGGACATTCATCATGCCATCAGTCACATTCCTTCTATATTTCCAGGTTAGATAGCACCCATGACAAGTATTCACTTTTTGTTTATCGATTTATACTACATGTGTTGTACTTCTTTTCTGTGAATAACAAAACATGTGGATCTATAAAGAAAAGTGCTTGGTTTGAAGCATCATTTCCACAGATTCATGTGTACATATAAAAATTTTATTGGATAACTAGTAAACTTAATTTCTTGTGAATACTCGAATTTTATTACTATAAGTGGAAAAAATCCTGATGCTGATGTTTCCTTAAATAAACTTTTGAATGTCTGAAAAAAAGGAATCTAGACACCTAACAGAAAAATGATTGCCAATAGAAGCCTTTCATTTCAAAGGTCCTTCACAAAACAAGACTGATATTTGCAAAGGCATATTTCTACAGAATCTCACCTAATTGAGAGCGTTTTCGCAACATCTATTGAATATCTTCTGACTTCTATTGTTTTCTATTTCTAGAATGATTTATCAGCTGTTGATCATTGGACCCTCAACGGGATGCACTTTGGTCGTACAATGTATGTGCATTTTTTACAAAGAACGAAGCAAACAAAACAAAAAATTAGTATTGACCTAAAATTTTCCATTTCTAACTGTAGTGAGCACCCCATTTCATTCCTTGCAGGGAAGAATGGTTGAAGAACATGGACAAGAATATAGATGCCATACAAAAAATAATGGAGGCTTCCCTAGGAAATGAAGAAGATGCAAGGAAGTTGGTTATCCATTGGCGGCAATCTTGTATGATTGGAAGTGAGCTATGCATGTATAATAATGGGGAAGAATGGATGGGTTCCCATGTTCTATTTAAGAAGAAATGATGCAGCTTTTGTGGAACAGATGATGGTAATGAAAAGTTGTTCAATAAGAGCTACTTGATTGTTCTGTTCCACAAAAGAATTGTTTCATTAGCTTTGGGTTGTAACAATGATTGGTTCCTGATATGGTTATCGGATGCCTCTGAAGCGAAGTTGGAATGATACCTTAGCAAATGAACGAACGCATCCCATCACCCAATGCATCATTGGTCGAACAACAATTTTATCTACAGATTGAAGCAGTATAGTTCCCTAAATACTTCAAAATGCCCAGTTTCAAAAATAATAATTAACGATGTCTCATACACTTCGACTAAACTAAATTATTATTTGTAACTCTCGGGGCCCTTGCTAACCAATGACGCCTTTCAGTAATGAATGGCCATGACACTGATCAGTTGAAAGATTACCAAGATGCAACGCCACATCATTTTTTTTACACCACACAACACAAGCATTGTTGACTTGTCTAACCTATGGCATGATACAACAATCCAATTAAAAATTAGCATATCTTCTTTGTAACATTTCTAAGACAGGAACAGTTACAACCGGAGCCTTACCTATCCAATCAAATTGTATGGTGATTTGGTTGTAAGCACATGAACAATGGATGTCAACCATCCCTCTAGAAGTTAACAGTCCAAGTTAATATGGATCCTTAGATATAACGTTCAACATACTCCTTTCAATCATTTTAGAACTTCAGAGCTTAAAAGGAGAGCACTATATCATTTGAGTGTGATGATTTAAGTAGTTTTATGTTTAGGAAATAGACTGTAAGCGGGTCTGCCAAAGGGCTGAGTCAAGCTCAATAGGGTTCCAACGAAGGTCTAGAAGGATTCCAGAGGGTTTAACTAGTTTCTCAAAGGGGTTACCAGACGGTTTGGGAAGAAACCCAATAAGTATCAGAGTTTCAAAGGGGACCAAGACGAATCCCGGAAAGGATAAGATGAATCAAAGGGGGATATGACACGAACCCCAATAATTTGTATAGGAGGAGAAATATTGAAAGATTGTAGAAAGATGAAGATTTTAGAATGAACAAGGATTTTTGGTCTCCATCGAGTCCTTCCCTTTGTAGGAAGAATGATCTCTTATATATAGTTGTGCGAGATTTTCCGTTTTATAGAGGGAGTATTACTACCCCTTAATTTTAGGAAGCTTTTTAGGTGATTGCTCCTTAATTTTAGGAGATATTTTAGAGTATGTTATCAGTAATTATTATGTTCGTTACTATCTTGATTGTAAGCCAAATATTATTGTACCCATTTAATAACACGTGTACGGAAAAGGATGTTAGGACACGTGCATAGTTGAGGGAGTATCCCTACGTAGACAAAAATCATTCCTTCATTTAATAACCGCCCACGTTCTACTTTTGGATGCGATGATTTCAAAGCATGATTCTATCTTTTGAATCTTTTTGTTTCAAATCTACAAGCTTTCATTATTATGATGTAGATGATTTTTATCTACATCCTACATGGCTACAGTGTATTAGGATTGTATTAAGGATTTTTTAATTATATAAACGGGAGCTCTTGTATGAAACTCTTCTTCTGTGTATCCCCTGTATTTTTAAAAACGTCACGATTGATGAAAAATCTGCTCAATCCATTATATTTAGCATCATTTAAATTACATAGAAACCCTCTCATTTGTCTAGTATCATGGTATGTAGACCTCATCTACAAACATGTAAAATCAATATAATAAAATAATTTTAATGTTAATTTTTGAATAGTATTTTCAGCATCTAAACCATCTAAAATATCACAAGTATGTGGATAAATGATTTTATAAAGTATGTATATACTCTACTTGGTGTGAGTGTCAGTTTTCACTTTTTAATTCTATCTTATCTTCCATAATTTCCTGTCATTAGAGAATCATTTCTCTTGCTTTTATTTCTTCTCCATTGTTTTTCTACACAAATTCACCTAAGAATCCAAACTTCAGTTTCATAACGTGCGCCCACAAATGATGCAGTCTTGGGCCCAAGCTTCCATCCTAACCATTGATATTAGAAATAGGCTGTTGAAGATTAGGCTGATCTTTCAACGGAATAATTCCATAGCAGGTTCCGCATCCTATAATGCAAGGGTCCCTATTCATTAGAAGCCTTTCTAAGGAAAAATGGAACAAAGTACAATGCGGTCATTTTGCATTATGAGTATGTTTGCTTGAAAATATAAGTATACTTATAAATTTGATGAAATTTACAAAATTTATACTAAATCTACATAGAAAACCAATCTATTCCATTGAATTGGTGGATCATTTATTAAAGCATATGTTAGTATAATTTTTAAAATTTTTAATATTTACAGGGAAAATATTAATTTTAATAAGATTTTATCACAATTGGTATATAAGAAAAAATATTTTGTGTATTAAATATATATTATGTTATTTAAAGTGCAAACGAAGAAGATGCTCTCAAGCATAAGAACTTCTAGCAATTTTTTGAAAATTACAATTTTTTATGTTTTTAGTTTTTGGAATATAACTAAATCTAACAAAGTATAGCTAAATCTAACCAAATATTATCCCATCTGATGGAGTATAACAGAATCTAACCAAGTCTAATCAAATCTAGCTTGTGTAATTAATACACTAATCATGATTAAACAACCATAATATTCTTTTCAGTTCTTTAGAATGTGATTTACACATGAAATACATTATTTAGAGCAGAATCTAACTAAATCTAACTTTCAATATTAATATGCTAATCATGAATTAACACTCATAATATGCTTTTTGGCTTTTTATATGATCATTTAAGCCTTAGACACAGTTTAGATTTTTGGTTAATAGAATTTAGTAAAATATACCCAAGTCTAACCACCTCTAACCAAGCTTAATAAAATTTAATCATGTTTAACAAAGTTTAATAGAAGTTAATAGCATTTATCCAAATCTAATTAAATTTAACTTTCATTATTCATATGCTAATCGTTGTTTAACCAACAATATGCTTTTTGGCCCTTTATAAGGTTATTTGAGTTTTGTAATATGATTTAATGGAACCTATCAAGGTCTAACCACTTTTAACCATGCCTAACATAGCTTGACCAAGTCTAATAGAGTTTAACTATATCTAACTTTGTCTAGCAAAATCTAACAAGTCTAATTAAATCTAACGAAAGCTAACTAAATTTAAATAAAATAAAAAACTTTTAATTAGTCAATACATAACCTGTGAAATATTCACAACTTTATTTTTCAGATTGATCTAATTATTAAATATTTTTAGATTTTGATCAATTATTTATTTCAAATAAATAGAATAACTTTGCAATTTTTTAACTTGATAACAAAAAATATTTTAGTTTCACTATGAATATTTAATTTGTAATATTAAATTAAAATTATAAGTAAATCTACTAAAGCTAACCAAATCCATTAAAATTTTAAATAGAATTAAAAATTAATTTAAATCAAATAAAAATTATAAAAATTCTTGAAAAATATATAACATATTTTCTAAAAAATGTTAAACATTAAAGTTTTATTTATTTATGGTTGTTAAAAATCTTCACCGTTGATGTCGTCTTATTTGTTCATCTTATTATATGTTGAATTTCGTTTCTTAATAAATTTATATTAATTTTATATCATGCTGGATGACCGCTCAAAATGGTTTAAATATGCTGTGAGTGGTAGGATAATTTTACGAAAATACAGAATCATTTCTCTTATTTATTTAATTTTGAAATTGTGGTTTGGATCTAATCAAAAGGTTCGCAAGTGCACAATCTCAGGTAAACCACCAGAGCACCACTGTTGGTGCTCAGTCTTCCTCCACGGGGAGTCGAACATGGCTGCCATGAACAATCAAAATTTGCTACTCCAAAACCCGCCCACAACTTCTTTTTAACTAATCTATCTATTATAATTTATTCATCATCATTATCTTTATCGCGTCACATCATTTTTTCTTATTTTAAAAATTTTTCATTCAAAAGTTTTATCACTTACCAAACATGCCCTTAATAATGAAAAATCTTTATTAATAAGAAAAATGCATATGCACTCATGATGATTTATTTATGAAGAAAAATTTTCTTGCTTACCGTGATGCATTTACAAACAATAAAATTTTTTCTTACTTATGGTGATGTTTCGCTAATAAATTAAAATTTAGTTGCCTAAATGGCAAAACCATAAATTATTGGTGACCAAATTTCTTCTTAGTGGTTGTTATATGGGATATATTATAGATTATTAGCAATTAACTTTCTTAACATTATCAAAAACATTTATTTTACCAATAAATTTTAATCTTCTATGAGAAAATTTTGAGTAATATTTCAATGCATTAGGGTGTAATTTTAAAAAATTTTAAAAATGAGGATATTTTAGTCATCTAAAAATGACTAAAACCTCTCCTATTTTAAAAAATTAAAAAATATATACATATATCCAAAAATATCAATTAAAATATGTGTCAAATTATCTTAATCACTCACATTCTTATCCAATTATCATCCAAAATAACTTGTATAAAAATGACCTAGGAAATACCCTCATACTTGAACTTTTATTTATCCTCAAGCAAATATCAAAGAATTAAGTTACAAATTTTCAAGAATTGGACTTTCAAAAGCTTTGAGCAAAAAGCAAGTATAAATAATTAATCAATCATAAAAAAATCAGTGAGAATGTCAAATAAACAACTTTGAAAATTGCACTCGTCAAAATTTCAATAACAAATCTTTTCACTCAGTTAACACTGTACACATTGTCACCTTTTCTGCTTTCAATTATTAGGAGTTCAAAATTTTCACAACACACATTCAACATTTCAATTCTCAAGTGATAAAGGATAAAAATATGCGTATTTTCAACAAGTACATGCTCAAAAATAAATTCAACATCTCGCTAAAGTTTAGTCATTCATTTAACTCAAAGTGTTTGAAATTCTAAATATGATTTGCTTATTAGAATAGCAATTGTTCAAAGTGAGGTCTAAATCAATCCAGAGTCAACACTCATGCATATTTTCCAAAAAAAATCAGCAAAAATTTCATAAAATACGAAAAATTCAGCATAGTATTCTTTCAAAACAATCAAAGGGGTAATCAAAGAATTAATGCAATACATTCACCTCCATACTTAAAATTAACATTGTCTTCAATGTTAAGGACAATTCATTCAACCAAAAAAGTATAGCAAAATTAAGTGAGTATTTTTAAAGAGTGTGAGATATTAAGTTCCCTATCAAAGCACTGAATTTTTCATACTACATTCTTCCTAAGGGAGGTTCTACAAAACACCAATAAAGACTCCAAATAAAAAGTATCAAAATTCTAAAAAATAAAATACTAAAAAATAATACTTCCCTAACAGCAACCTTGGTCTCCCAAGCAGTGGTAAGTTTAACGTCTTCAGCCAGATAGGTTAAAATTGCGTCAATCAATACCTAATCTTTCAAAAATAAGTTCATGAGGATTTTTTTTAAAGTTCTCTTATGTTGCATTTCGCTCTTCTGTATTATGCCCTTTGCAAAAGCTTGGATTATTACCAAATGTCATATCTATCAACTCTTCTTGTAGCATCATCTTGTTGTGATTTCCTGCCAAATTGTAAATGTTTCTAGTGTCTAAAAAGGAGTTCAAATAAAATGAGAGAGAATTTTTTTAAAATTATGATCATCAATATGCATCTCTTTAGGATCTTTACATTGTTCAGCTACTCTTTGTGGAAAAGCAAATGATGACAATGTGCAAATTCAATGGTATAGATGACTCCTTAATCCTTATTTCTTTGAATGAGCTAGTTGCTTTAATTTTCTCGCTGCTTTCATCTTGAGCTTCCTCAAAATTTGATTAATTTGCTCTTGGTTATTTTCCTGCACCTTACCCTTCATTTGACTCTTATCATTCAGAGTGACTTCCCCAATGTGGCTAGTTTTATGTCTGCCCTTGTTCATCTACATGCATTTCATCCTTTCCTTGATCCTCATCGCCCGAGATAATTTCACAATAATCCTCATAAATATTCATAGAGTCCATGCATGGTAGATTAGGAGACTCATCAAAATTCTTATTTGAATAATTGCCTTGTTGTGCAAACTGCTCTCCTAATACCAGAACACACTTTTCTAGTTGGGCAATTTCCTTATCAAATTGTTGAAGTTGTTGTTACACTTGTTGTTGCATTACCTCCGGTTGTTTAAGAAATTGTTTTAAAAGATATTCAATATAAGATTTTTTAGGTTGTGGTAAAACTGTTGATGGGATGGAGGAAGAAAAAATTTTCAACATATTTTCATAGTTAAATTTATGAGATTGAGGTGAAAAGTATTCTATTCAAATTGCAAGGAAAGATTATCTGACCAAGAAAAGTTTAAATGTGTAGGCCCATCAAGATTGTAAACGCTTTAGAAGGGATTTTCAACAAAATGAGAATTGCGATGGTTATAATAATTTTGTTACTCATGTACCCAATCTTGTTGGTATGGTACATTCATTATTGAAGTCCCCTCTCCACAAAAATTTTGTTTACACTTTCTCATAATCAACAAATCTAACTTTCTTGACAACAATTCAATCTAGTCTATCTTATTATTATCAAAAGATCTAGCACCCATTCTATTATCATATCACTAATTATAGTATGCCAGCAACTAACTTCTAGAAAGAAAAAGAAAAATTACCCATACAAAAGAATATACAAAGAGAGATAGAGTAGAGAGGAGAGAGAAAGACAAGAACGTTATTTAGAAAGAGAATATACAAACAGAAAATAGAAAAAGAGAAGATAGAAAGAAAGTGTTTAAATACAAAATCCTAAATAAACCTGAATTTTTCGACAACGGCACCCAAATACTTATTCACAATCTTACTGCAAGTGCACTGGTAATAACTTATTGTATATAAAATGTCAATTCACAGGGAATTTAAGACTTAAGACATTGAATTTAAACACTTTACGACTAAAATCAAGAGAGTAGGATAAGAAGAAAGTTGACATTTTGAACGCAGAACAAAGATTAGAAATCACAGGATGAGAGTACCTAGAGTTTAGGGTTTCATATGCGTCTTTTGCAATGGATACATGGAGCGCTTACTTAATCCGGATATTGTGTTAAAGGAGAATAAATCTTAAATTATTCTTGCATATTTTCTTGAAACTTGCAAAGTGTAACTCTAATATATTCTTAATCATCTACTCTTATGAAATTAAGTTAATTAAGATTCATTAAGTTCTATGGCCATTCATGGGATTTCTCAAGGTCATCATGCATATTTTATGGTCTTAGATTTTCAAGTTTAATATCTTCATTATAATATATTAAACTTCCACCTTTCAGTTCCTTCACCTAATATATGAGAATCATTGCCGAAGTGGGAGCTCAAATACTAAGCTAGCATTAAATGACAACATATTAAATTAACAACAATATCCATCATAAAATAAGCAAAACCACAATATCCACTAAATTTTACTCATGTCATATCTTAAACCTTAGATAACGAGTTTAGCTTAGCATTGTTATGATAAAATTGAAACATAAAACAATATTATATTTAAAGTGCACCTCAAACATAACAATTAAACTCAAAGGAAAGAAACAAAAGGAAATCTTATTGATCGGAAGCCTCCATAGTGTCTCAACGGCTTCAAGCAACTCACCGCCTTGCTCATTGCCCTGTGCTCTTCCCTTCTCTCACTTTCGGGTCTTACCTCAAGTTCTAAAGATGTTCTAGGATGCCTTGGAACGTTCCTTAGAGGTGTTTATATAGAGATCTCATAGCTCCTCACTCAAAGAGTCTGAATTGTGCATGATTTTGCATGACCAGGGGTGTGGCTCGAATTTCCTCTGAAATTGTTGTACTAGACCTAAAAAGTTTTTAGATCTTGGGTGAAACATGTTCTTAGCTATTTTGATCACTATTTTGCTTCCTTTTAATTATTCAAAATTATCAAATTGAGTGGATCTTGGTCATTATGTTTCATCTCTCCAAGAATTGTACGAGTTTTGCTCTAATTTCGCCTAATTTTACACATACCAATAAATCATTAGTGTTTTGTTGTAAACAAAGCTAAAATAATTAAAATAGGTGTTAAATCATCTCAACCACTCACAATCTTTTGCAACTATCATCCAAAATAACTAGTATAAAAAGGACTTAACACTTAATACATGACTACGCCCGAAAACATGTGCACTGAAAAATATCTTTTAGATTGCAGAGAGGCACAATGGAACAAGAGTGTGTATCATAGGTTGTCAAGTAGCCTTGGATGTAGATCTCAGTTGAACACTACCAAGCAAACCACTAAGGCTTCATTGATATCAGCAGTCAACCAAACTACTCGACAATTCAAGTGAAATCCACTTGCTCTTAACATAACTACTTAAGAGTTTGTATCGAATTTGATCTTGCAAGGATATTACCTAGAGCTTAAGAGGAGGAATATAAAAAGATTACAAAGAAGGGAATCCAAAACCTAACTTATTTAAATTATACTTCTCTTTTTTATTACCATCTCCTCTTTATATGAGAGAATTAGTCTTAAAAATTACTTTTTTCTATGTAAAATTATTGTGTTTTTCTTTTCTTCTCTTATTTCATACTCATATATGCCTCTTAGTGGAGGTTCATGTGAGACCTAATTCTCACTTTTTTGTACAATAAGGGCGAACATGTTGTTTTATATAATAAAAGATTGTTATTACAATGGTTAATTATTTGACAACTTGCATTATTTTTGGTTTTGATTTTGAATGATTTAATCAAATATATTCAATATTACAGGATGTTTGGTGCATATTAAATATATATTAAATGATTATTTTTAAAGATTGAAATAAGGTAATATATAATAAATGAAATCATAATAATATAAAAATATTAAAAGAAGGAACACGAGGCCGCTTGAATAACCAATCCCCCCATTCAATAGAAGAGGGCATGCCTTTTCTTGAAGAAGGCACATGAGGCTGCTTAAATATCCCCCCCCCCCCAAATCAATAGAAGAGGGCATGCCTTTTCTTGAAAAAAGTGCAGCAACCCATATGATGAAATGAAACAAAGAAAGAAAATAAAGAACAAAAGAAAAATAAGATTAGAAGACCCACCCCTCCTCTTAATGTTTTTTTATTTTTCTTCTTAAAATCTCTTAGGAGCTTAATTCTATTAACTTATCTTAGCTTAGAGCAAATTTATTGCTTGATGCTTGAAGAAAATTTGAGAAAAGTGGTATAGAGCTAAGAAAGTAAAATTTTAGGTGAATTTTTTTGGAAAATACCAAGTACATCTTAAGCTTTTGGTGTAAATTTATGTAGCATATGTATAAGAGAGAGATGGTGGAATGATACTTGAATGTAGTGGATAAGTTAGGTTTTTGATATTGAAAGGTTGAGATTGAGATACGAAGTTAAGCTTTGGATAATCCTAAATTTTAGAGCATGTGAACATGGTGAAAAAAGAGGTAATTTGTGTGGTGGAATTTGTAAGTATTGGAGATTGAGTGAAATTCCCTTTCCTTTATAATAATGACGTGGCATACAACATGACATTAAAAGAATTTTTACCCTTTTTTTATTCAGGAACTTCTCTATTGTGGTATTTGGTATCTATTTTTGTGTTCTAAGTTCATTTACATATTTTGTATTCATGCATGCATATTATTATTATTGCCTACCAATTTTGCATTCATATATAGCATGATGACTGTGAAGTGGAGGCATGAATGAGGTGAAAGATGCCCTAATCCAAGTGCCGTATATATGTTGGTGTTACATTAGTTGTGTGATCTTGACCCTATCATCAATGTGAGAGGAACATTTCCAACCCATACAACGATGGTATGATCCTAAACTTTATATCAATATAAGAGAGGTGTTTTAAGTCATGTAACGACTTTATAGGCATAGATGTCTAATATCAATGTGAGAAAGTTGCTCGGAGCTATATAAACTAATATGCATTATTCAGGTGTATTTCCCATATTATTTGGTTGTGGAGTATAGTTGAGTAAACTAGTGGCGAGTGATTATATTGGATACATTCGTACATACATTAAAAGTTGCATTGTTCATTTTAAATAGTTTTGTAAATTTTATACTACTTACTAAACTTACTTGAGCTCATTTCATTGTTTTGTCACTTTTAGACAAATAGGTATACAAGTCCTCTAATGGAGCTTGATGACCCAGCAAGGCACCATGATAGGACTAAGTGTGATAAATGTTATACACTAAGCTTTGGGTGTATATCTCACCTCTCACATTTTTTTTTAATATGTTTGGCACTTTGATTGGTAGATTCAATCTTTTTGGTGCAGGATCCATATGGTTGTATGCTTATTTTGTAAACCAAATGTACACAGGACTTCTCCATGTTGTCCAATAGTTATTTAAATATGTGGTTGCATTAATTCATTCTTAGTTGATAATTTTCTTACTCTTGCATTGTGGCGCCCCAAACCAAGACGTCACTTCCTTACCTCAAGATCTATCGATTGGTAAATATAAATCAGGATTATTACCCTGATCACGCGGCGCGTTCTTAATTGGAATATGTCCAATTTTTTTTCGATTATTCATCTGTCATCATTCATAATCTTGACATGACAATCATCAAATATTGTGATATTTCGCTTAGAATAAAATTCATCATTTCATTCAAAGCATCTTTACATGTCTGTCATTATACACTAAATCATTGCATAAATCATACTTTCATACATTCAGTCATTAATTCACATGGAACCTAGAACTCTAGCTAAGTTCGAATATACATAAACACATAGCATCTTTACCTGCCTTTCTGCAGTGAAAGATTCCTTGACCTAAGTATCATATTTTATATTCATACATCCATACATTTAACCATTGAATCATATATAGAACTTAATATTCCCATTAAGTTCATATACACATTAGCTTACCTTAGCATATTTATGTTTTTCCATTTCTCATAGCTTTCAAGGCTATCATCACGTACCTTCCTCCATGTCTTAGGTTCGCAACCTTCTAAGTTTTCTCGGTACTTGTCTAAGGGTTGGGAAAACAAAACGTGAGCGACAACTCACTAAGCAAGCATTTTATCTTTAGGGCAAGGCTTCTTGAAAACCTTTTTCATAAACATTGAGAATACCTTGTTCCTAAGGACATGCATATGTCCTAAAATACCATCGTGAAATCTTTTGTTTATGAGGACAATTTCATGTCCTTGAATGTTTTCATAAAGCATTCATTCTTAACATCATTTACAAGCCACGC
>JAXCLR010000073.1:45691168-45729934 GCA_035584095.1 Annona squamosa
GACCCATAATTCCACCGTTTCCATAACGGTGCCTAATAAAACAATTTCCATAACGGTGCCTAATAAAACAAAATAAAAACGGCGCCGAATACTGCATCGAATGACGATGGCTATTACAATAAATAATCATCAAATATATGTTCAATGCATACATATGGCTTACTTGGGTTAGTGTTTCACATATATTGAGATTAGAGTGTCCCATATTTCCTTGGTGGTTAGGCACAAGGATACCTTATTATACTCGACTACATTTAAAGCACAAAAGAGGGAGTTCATTGCCTTGCTCTTCACTATTCTAACTTCCTCTTTAGTCTACTTAGAAGCTTTCTCACCTATAGTTAGAATAATGCCACCTTGGATGGCAATTCAAGAGTCCATATCTGTAATCATGATAAGTTATTTTATTCTCAACGTAGGGTAACCAAAATTACAATAATCAAATAGAGATGGCTTGGTGAAAGATTGGCCCTCAGCAAAGACAAGTTTGGAAGTTGATTGAGATACCAATTAACTAAGATCTCTTTGGTATAAACTCGAAGGCCTACTCTAATACAACTTGTTAGTCCCAAGTTTATGGCAAAATTCAAGAAGGAATGAGTGAATTGAATTCTTAAAAAATTCTTCCGGTATATTAGTTATCACCCCTTTGTGAACTAAGTTCCCTTGAATAAAAAACTTGGAGAGTAAAATATCAAGTAGAGTAAATAAAACAAACATAAGAGATTACAATGGTTCAAGACAACCCTTCCTATTCTAGTCTTCCAAGAGTACACTCATGTGCCTTGGATTCAACTATGTCAATGGAATTACAGTTATAACACTTGCTCTTTTCTAGATTTCAGCTTTAGAGGGCCTTTATAAATTTTGCAAAAGTAGGTAGCGAGTTACACTCTAACCACATACTATTTCGCATTCACTTGGTCTTGGTCTCTCTAATACCCAAGCCCGAGTGGGGCTCATATAGGTGCATTTGATATGTAATTATGATTCATGTATGTTTTAGATGATTCGATGATTTAATAATATTTTGGTGATTAGAGTTATGATTAAGAATAATGATTAAGATTAATCGTCGTAGCCCAATGAAGGTCAATATCACTAAAGTGGCTTAATAAGGATTGAAAAATGTTAATGGGTTTAAATAATTATTTTAATTATCATGATTTGATTAATGAGAATTAGAATGATAAATATGGAATTAAGTTAAAAAATGCTAGAAAATTCATAACTTGATGCCATACGGCGGATTAAGATGAAATTTGAAAGGTAAGCACATGATTTTGTGCCTAATATTATAGATGGATTGGATTAAGAAAATTATAATAGAATTAAGATGATAATTATTTATTTTCATCCCAAATCCAAAAGTTAATTTTAAACGACTACAACTTGAGATAGAAAAGTCATTTTGAGACGAAACTTGAAATGAACAGATAAAACTTTATGGTGAATATTATGAAAGGGTTAAATTAAGATAATTATCATGAGAATATGATTAATCACAAAGGACAAAGTGGCTTTGACTTTTACAACAAGCATTTATGAAAAAGCAAGTGGTTTAATGCTTGAGTTAATGCCCCATATGAGGTGTCAAATGGTGGTTTTAGGGGTTCAATTTGTGAATTATCCTAAATCAAAAAATCTATGATAAATTCCATGCATTTATTCTTGAATTAAGTGGCTAATAGATAGCCTCAAGGAAGTCATGGAGGTGGCACAAGTGGGGATGTCCAAGGAGGGCTCTCTACTTGGATTTTTTGATTTTTTTTTAACCTCAAGTCAAAACCTACATGATCTATATGGATGGGGCATGTAAATGCTCATAAATTGAAGATGGACTGGTAGCCAAGAAAGCCATAAGGGGCTGCCATGTGGACATCCAAGGAGAGGGGGCTAAGTAACTCACTTAGGAGCGAAGATTTGGAAATTCATAAATAAGATAATTAGCCATTTTACTTAGGCATGAATGGACTATGTCATCAAGAGATAAGATACCCATTGATTACCCTCCAAATGATGTGGCAAGGTGGGCCCAAAACTGAAAAACGAAGGGCATAAAAGGGGCTTCCATGGGGACGTTCCAAGAGGTTAGAGAGAGAAATTTTCAAGGAGGAGAAACCCCCAAACCAAGGCAGCCCTTGAACGTGCCCAAGACTAGCAAGAAAGGAAGGGAAAAAGAGAAGGAAAATGAGAATAAAGAAAGGGATTCAAACTAGGAAAGTTTGGATTCAAGTTTGATTTGATTCAAGTAAGTATACTTCATGTTTTGGGTTCTTTAATTCTAAGTTTTTCACCTTAAATTATGGGTCATGAATTTAATTCATAATGAACCCTTGAAGGATGATTCATGATTCCCTTGATTAGGGTATCAAATGAGGATTGAATGAAATGTATCAAATCAAGAGTTCAAGAGGGAGAAAATGGAAACTAGGGTTGATTATGGGATAAGAATCTATCTTGAATTTTCTTAAATCCTTACGATAAGTTGTTGTTTTTCTCAAGCACCATGACTAGGACATTAATCATGTTCTTATAAATTATATATATCGATTTAGGCATATGCTAAAGATTTTTGAAAGGATGGAATTTACGGGTTCATATTTAACCCGATTTTCCATTTTTTATGTTAAATATGATGCAAATTATTTTCCTAAATGATATATGGATGAATTGTAGGGTGAAGTACTCTAAATGAGGCACTCTTTGGATGTCCTACAAGGGGTGGAAGAGATGACTCTATATTTGATTTTTGGGGCACATTCATAGGAACATCCAAATGGGGCTAAAATAGGTACCCTACATGTATATCATATTGTTGTTTTGTAAATAATTAAATTATGAATAATTTAGAGGGTAAAATAACCTAGTATTATGGTACTTTGGACTGCCAAAATAAGTTAAGAAAGTATGCCCTACATTTAATTTTTAAGGGTATGCAAAGTGGTGTCCAAAGAGGGGTGCAACAGGCACCCAAAACATGTGTGGAGGTTGCTGTTTTGAAAGCAACCAATATATGGATTTTAAATATGTGATATTATCATAAATTTGGATTAAGAAAAGCATAATTAATTTCTGAAATTTGTGGATTAAAAATTTATTTTGATTTAAGTATCAAAAGAGGCGTTGAAAGGATGAAAAACGGGTCCCAAAGTTGCTATTTTGGAACCCTATGATAAATGGATTAAAATTTCAGAAATAAATCCTAAATTATATGTTAATTAAGGGATTTAATCATGAAGAATTGAGATACAAGTTGCTATATTGACAAAGTTTAAGAAACACATGAGTTATACGACATAAGATGAGTGTATATAGAAGGATATGTATTGACAAGTGATAAATGACTTTTATAATTTGCTAAAATGAAAAAATGCATGAAATTATGATGAAATGCATGGCTATGTTGCTATTTTGACAATTAAGTATAATCTCGAATTTTGATATTAATCTACGATGTTTAAGACGTCATATATGTGTCTAAAATGAGGACCGATGTATGAAATATCAAAAATATGTAAAAAACAACAAATGAGAGATAAAGAACCTCCATATGATGATTTAGTAAAAGATTATGATGTGTATAAAATTTTACCTTACATAAGGGTATTAAAATGGAATGAAGGAATCATGTGATGGATACATTATGTTGTTATGTATGAGACCCGACTTGAAAAATAAGTGAGTTAAGCTAGTTCAATGTAAATTCAAATGGGTTCTTGTAGGTTGAAAAATCTTAAGGGATGCAAGCATTTGAAGTTGATGCATGTAAATGAAATGTCATCTTCTGACTTTAATAAAAAGCCTCAAGGTTTGCTTCATAGGAAGCAAGAAACACTTTTTAAGATAATTATTTTATCACAAGTGTTGCCAAGGATTGAAATGCTTTATGCTGATGGATTTAGAAATTTGCTTATAAGTGAGCAAATTCTTCATGATGTTGTTTCCAAAGGATTTCATGCTTTATGCCGATAGATTATAAGAATTTGATACAAGCAAACAAATTCTTTATGATGTTGATTTTAAAAAGGGACTTTATTTCTATGCCATGATGTTTAAACATAAACGATAATTTGGACATGGTCCATATGTTTGAAATGACATTAGAAAAGTTTTGGTCTCCTTTAGATAAGAAAATATGTTGAAAATGTCTTGAAAAATATTTATATAGATGTTGTTAAAAAGGGGTGAGGGATGACCAACCCAATAAGTTGATTTCATAAAATAGTTTGATTTTAGAATGCTAAAATGACATGCAAAAGGCTATACAAGCCCCTCTTTATGTAAAAATGGTAGATGGATATGTGGACAAGGATTTCATATCAGGATGGTTAAGAAGAGGATGATACATTTGCATAACCTTTGTGGGCAAAATGCCCTGAAATGAAAATCAAGAAAATTCTAGGAAAATACATTGTTTATTCTTGAAAATTCAAAATCTTTGAAGTTTCTTTATCATAAGGATTTTAAAATCTATTGTCTTCTCAAGCATTTCAAACACTTATCAAAATGTCTTACTCAAAATATTTTAAAAAGAAGTTAAGGGAGGTCATCCTAGAATTAGATTTCAAATGATAACTTGTTAAAGTGGGTGTGCTCACTTTACAAGTTGATACGGATTGTGGTCCGTAATATTTTTTAAGATGATTTAAAAAGACATAGACTTTGGTTTGTAATACTTTAAATCACACAAACCATGGTTTGTGATGTTTTATGAGATCATGCCAGAATATGAACATTTATGATGATGATGATGTACGGTGCACCAATACAAGGAATAGGTCGGTTGTAGAGCATGGTCGGAGACGGACTGGGGTCCACTCTACATATGGCTAAGTCGCTAAGGGATGACAGGAGGTCGACGGCGCCCTCCCTGAAATGAGAAAAGATAATGAAACAGTCGCTTGGTTAGCATGCTATTAATAATGAATTTTCTTCCAAAAGGTAGAATGATTACTTGTTAAGTATCCCTACTAGATGAGAAGAAATGCATTTGCATATGTTTTGTTTTTGAAAACCCTTAAGGATTGAGATATAAAAGTGTTCATACACGAAAGTTATCCTACATTGGATTTTAAGAGCTACAGGGCTTAGGGTGTTTTACACAAAAAGGTGTAAATAATAAGAATGAGATGAAATATTTTTATGCAAATACTTTCATGAAAGTGGAATTATGTTTTTATCTTATTGCTATTACAAGCCCCAAAATGGGAATTACGAAATAAGTTTTGTCTTGTTTGCTATAAACAAGCTCCAAGATGGGGATTATGAAAATGATTATGTGAAAAGTGTTTATGAATATGAAAATGTCCAATGCCAAAGTGCTTAAATGAAAAAATAATTTTGGACATGAGAATGTCCTTTGCAAAGAGTTTATATGAAAAATATTTTTAGGACATATGAATGTCCAATTTCAAAAGGATTTATGTAGAAGAATGTTTTAGGACATATAAATATCCATTGCCGAAGAAAGTTTATTTCAAAGATATTTTGGGACATCAAATGTCCCTTGGCTAAAGGAATTTATGATGAAAAATATTTTGGATGTAAAAATGGCTATTAGCAAAAGAAGGTTTATATAAATATTTTGAAACATTATAAATGTTTACATAAGACCAAAGAAAATTACTTAAAGAGGTAAAACACATATGTTTTGCCTTAACAAGCACAGACATTACTTGTGAATGGTTTTTAAGAAGGGATGTTTATGAAAATGTTCTAAGATATAGAATTGTCCTGGTGAACAAAGGATTATAGGATAATATTTTAGGACATACAAATGTCCTCATACAAAAATGTGTTCAAGATTTTATGAAAAAGTTTTAAAGGAAATCTTGCCCAAAATGCTTGCTTACTGAGTTATCACTCATATTTATTTTGCTAAACCTTAGACAGGTACAAGGAAGCTCAAGGAGTCATGGGCCTGAGCATCTAAGGAAACATAAGAGATGATATGCAAATGTGGGTTAAAATGTTTAGTTAGGATGTATGAGATGATATGCCTTAATGTTTTAAGCTAATGAATGTGAACTTAATTAGGTTCTAAGTTCTATGTGAACTAAGGATTGGATACATGTATGAAATGAAAATGTCATAATCAGGTCAAAAGGACCTTTAATGTAGAAGAACAAGTTGAGATGTTATGAATGAAATACGCATTTGATATGTACAATTGATTACAAGTGTATTGTCGCTTATAAGATGAATTGTGTGGAATGCAAAGACATGATATGATGATGGATAAAAAGAAGTGAAATGAAAAAAAATTTGGACGAGATTCAATTAAGAACCCATCGTGTGAGTAGGGCAATAATCGTGATTTATATTTACCAATCAATAATTTCTTGGAGTAATGCTTAAGATGTGACGTCTTGGGTTGGGGCGCCACAGTCTCCAACACCAAACCAAGTAGAATCATAAATCCAAATAATGAAAGTAAGAATCTACATTTTACTCAACTGTAGGCAAATTTTCAACACGTAGAAGAACTTATAGAGTGAGTGAATTGATGAGCACTTGAGCACTTGTAGTCAAAGAGCACAGTTCTTCTTGTAGATCTCCTTAATGAGCATTTGAATGCTAAAAAGTTGGAAGGTGAAGCTTAAGCAATGCACTAGCTAACCCTCTTCTTTCCATTTGATGCGTATTAAATAGAAGAAGACTAAATTTGAACGTTTAGTGATAGATGGCGCGCATTTAATGCGCTAATGTTCGAATTTTTTCAATTATTGCAGCTCAAGTTACACCTAGAGTCGATTTTGGATGCGACTTCACCAAGTTATAAACTAGAGTCAACTTGGGCTGCCATTTTGGTCTTCAATTCTTCAACTTTAAGTTCCATTTGGGGCCGACTTGGCCTTGACCTTAACCCAAGTTGCATGTGAAGTCAACGTGGGTTGCTATTTCAGTCTCTACTTTCCTTATTGGAACTTGGTGCTTCACAACCTTTCTCTTAGCTTGTCTATTCTAGTACGTTATCAATTTAGCTTCAACAGACTTTATTTTTGCATGAGAGCTATTGGACTTATTGTATATTGGACTTGATCATATCCATTCAATGAATTTTTGGTCGAACTTGTGTCTTAGACCTTGAATCATGTTTAGATGATTATGTTCGATCCAATCTTCCCACCTTTGGACTTGAATCAACTTGATTTTAGCATTAAGATGAATGTTGGGGTCGACTTGATTTATAACTTCACTCAAGTCGCGTGTTTGAATCGACTTCATGCGCGACTTCACCTAAGTCGCATGTTGGAGTCAACTTGGGTTGTGACTTGACCTCATCAGATTCAGCTTCGGACCATTAAAGATAGCCCTAGTCACTAACAAAGTTGACTTGGGTTGCGACTTCGCCTACTCACGCATCCACATGGTCAGTGCTGTTGAAAAATGGTTGCTCGAAGTCGATACAGAAGTTGACTTGGGTATCAACTTGACCTGAGTCAATGCTTGAATCAACTTGGGCTGCGATTTTGGTACCATGCTTTGAATCTTGAAATCTTTAAGCCTTCAATCATCCCAACACACATGTTAGTGCCTTAGAAATTTTTCAAATTGAATTGTTAATTACCAAAACATGAATTGTGCTTGATTTGCCATTCATTTACCACATAAACTACAATAATTATAATACTTGATGTTTTAGTGTATTGTTTTATCTAATTAACCAAGATCTGTGCAATATCATTGGTAACAATAATACTGCGCCACCCACAAATGATGAAGAATTGAAGAAATGAAAGGTGAAAGTTGGTAAAGTTATGTAGTGCTAGCAGGAATCATTGAGAATGAGTTGTTGCAAAAGATCAAGGATGCTGAAACACTGAAGAAGACGTGGGACACCCTAGCATCATTATTCACAAGAGAGAATGATGCAAAGCTTCAACAACTAGAAAATAAATTGTTATCCGTCTCGTAGCAAAATATGATAACGAGCGAATATTTCTCCAAAGTTAAATTTTTTTTATAGAGTAATTACAAAATTAGATTGAATAATTCAATCTTTGAAACACGGATGAGGAAAATTATCATTCATGGTTTAAAGCCAAAGTACCATGAGATTATCATTGCTATTTATGGATGGGCCAAAGAACTGACTTTAACAAAGTTGGAAAATATTTTGGCCAACCAAGAAGCTTTAGATAAGAAGATGTCTAAATTTTCAGTAAAGGAGGAGAATGCTCTTTTTAGTGATAGAAGAGAATTCCAAAAATAGAGATCGAGGAACTGTGAGATCAAATGAGGGAAAAATAATAGGACAAGAGTTAGGTTGGCAATGAAAGTAGCAACGACAAAGCTTTTAGTAAGGAGGAGCTCCTCAAAGTGGAGATAGAGAAAATAAATGATTCTAGCAGTAGAAGGATTAATGCTACAGTTCTGATGAGAATGGTCAGTACACTAGAGATTACTGGTTCAAGCGGGCAAAGGGTAACATTGCGACCTTTACCCATAATGAAGAAGAATGAGATCTTCAAGCATCCTTGTAGTAGAAAAGCCTCAAGAGATGGTGGCCTCTGCATCATAGAGATTGAAGAAGAGTCAACTCGAATAATAGTAAGTGAAAAGATAATTAACTATAATGATTATTGAATTATCAATTCTGACTGTTCCAATCACATGATAGGAGATTATAATAAACTGATGAGTACGTCCCAGTATAATGAAGGATGAGTAATCGTGATAGCTAATAACTCTAGACCGCCTATTACTCACATTGGTAAGAAAATGATTACCCCCCCAGATTAAGCTCATGAAAGATATAATTGAAAAATGTGTTCCATGTAACAAGTATAAATAAAATTTTATTATTAGTCTCATAACTCACAATTTCAAGCGATTATGCAATATTTGGCCAAAATGATGTGAGGGTATATCTAAATTTGAAGATAACAAATGAGTCGATCATAAAATGACATTTACTTGAGTTTGTCTACATGTTTGCTCAAATAACATACATAGATAAGGCGAGGAAGAATTCCGAACTATAGATTTGAGATACACATGGCTTGGGCATGTGAGCAACAATATCAGAGGCCTTATCAAACTAGAAATTTAAGGAAACATAGTGTGTGCCTAATGCCGATTCAAGAAATGTGATATTTGATGAGGTGTCATTATGTTGGTCATTACATGCAGTCTTATTATCAGAATGTAGTGAAATAAAAAAGCAGTTAAAGGAAAGACTGTAGGAGTGGCTCGAGTCAGGCCAAAGTCAGCCAAGAAAAGAGCCAATTGAGAAGGACGAGCTCTCATAAGATAGTGAAGAATTCAAACCAAGTCACTAGAAAAGCTAAGAATCCCATGATAAACAGGGTTATATCGCAGGAGTATTAGAGAAGAAAAACTAATCCTTATCAAAGAGATTAAAGAGCATGAAGAAGCACAACCTCTGTTAGTCCCGCGTTTATAGCAAAATCCAAGAGGGGATGAGTAAATTGGGTTCTTAAAAATTCTTTACATAATTAGAAGCTTAGCCCCTTGTAAGTTTAATTCCCTTGATGAAACGTCCAAAGAGGTAGAATGAGAGAGTACAGTTGAAATATAAAATACAAACAATCAGCCACATAAAAGACAATAATATATAGTGGTTCGGGCAACCTTCCATACTTTACTCTTCTAAGCACACACTCATTGTGTCTTGGGGTCTACTATTGTATAATCGATATAATCTAAAGCACCCATTCTCTTCTACATTCTAGATCTAGGGGGCATATACAGTCTCAGCACAAGTAAGTAACGAGTTCCACTCCAATCACACACTACTTTTCCTTCACTTAGTTTCAGTCTTCAATACTAAACTAAGTGTTAAAATAAATGATCAAATAATAAACAATAATTCTACACATTACAGATGTGTAGGTAGATTCAAGTGCGAAGAAGAACTTGTATAAATAGTTGATGAGACAGTTCAGCTTTCAGTAGTTCAATACAATGTTCTTCTTGAAAAGCTTCTTGTAGAGTACTTAAATGCTAGAGGAAGTGGAAGG
Organism: Annona squamosa; assembly: GCA_035584095.1. Taxonomy (NCBI): domain Eukaryota; kingdom Viridiplantae; phylum Streptophyta; class Magnoliopsida; order Magnoliales; family Annonaceae; genus Annona; species Annona squamosa. The sequence continues at coordinate 45,701,158 of JAXCLR010000073.1, forward strand.
TAAGCTCAATCAATGTTTCTCCAACTGCTTTCTTGAAGCTCCTTAAATAAAGAGAAGTAAATTTGAACGTTTGGTGGTAGGCGACGCACATTTAATGCGTTAATATTTAATTTTTTCAACCGTTACTAGCCAAGTCACACTTGGAGTCAAGTTGGGATGGGACTTCATCCAAGTCGCAGAATGAAGTCGCTTTTGGGTGCCACTTCTCCCAAGTCGTAGACTAGAGCCGACCTTAGGAGCAACTTCGACCTTCAGCTTCCAACTCAAGTTCCATGTTCAGGTCGACTTGGTCTTAGACTTGACTTAAGTCATGGGTAGAGTCGACTTCAGATGCGACTTCACCAGTCATATGTCTTGTCGGAACTTCAAAATTTTGCTTGTGATCTACTTATATGTTTGGCCTTTATTTCTTCTCTTTTTAAGTACTTGGATCTTCATTTGATATGTTTGTCCTTGATATGTATCATGATGCTTGGATTATAGAATACCTTACTCTCTTAATAGAAAACCACTTTATTGGCCTTGATTCATAGTTGTCATTGTCTCTTGATTTTGATTTCCATTTAGTAGAGAGTTTTAGAAGCAATTTGATGTTGATTTATATTTAAGTCGCAGGCTTGAGTCGACTTGGAGTACCACTTCACCCAAGTTGCATATTGGGTTTGACTTGAGATGCAACTTCACCCAATTCGGATAATGGAGTCTACTTGATGTGCGACTTGATTCTGATATTTTTAAAGTCTGTATCCGAGGCTCATCCAAGTAGTAGGTGGAATCAACTTGGGGTTGTGTCTTCACGTAAGTCACAAGCGGAGTTAACTTCGGTTGCGACTTCATCTGTCTCGGAGTCCCAATTTTAGCGCTGTCGAATTTGGGGAGTTTGGAGTCGATCCTAGAGCTGACTTGGGTATCGACTTAACCTAAGTCGATGCCTAAGTCGACTTGGCATGCGACTTGACCTTCTATCTTTTTAAAATTTGATTATACGAACCTTGGCATCACTTAACAACCACATTAGTACTTAAATAATTATCAAATTAAGTTGTTAATTATCAAGACATGAATTGTGCTTAATTTGCCTTAAATTCCAACAACCTCTTCCATGAGGATTGAGTAGACAATGGAAACTGAATCTTAAATATAGTAATACAATAGAACTAGAAACAAGTGACGAGGTGGATCTAGCCATGTATAAGGAAACATTGTAAAGTTTAAAATAGAAGAAGGCTATCGAAGAAGAAAATTATGATCTAAAGCAAAATGAGATATGGGACCTGACAAAAAATCGAGAGATGTGCAACCCATATCATGAAAATATATGTACAAGTTAAAAATATAGTTTGATAGACCGATCAAAAGATGCAAAGCTTGGATAGTCGCTTGTGACTTTTATTAGAAATATGGGTCAGACTATGAGGAGACATTTAGCTTGGTAGCAAAAATTATGACAATTCCTATGTTACTAGTGCTTACAGTTGACAAGTTATAGAGGCTATGGATGATGGACATCAAGAATGCTTTCCTCCATGGTGAGCTAAATTGAGAAATACATATATAATGCAACCCAAAACGATACGAAAGTAAAGCTCATACAAAATACGACTACAAGCTAAGAATAGTTTTTGATGGAATGAAGAAAAAGTTGACAGTGTGCTACAATAAGATAGTTGAATTCTTATTATAAAGTAGTTGTTCTATAGCATCAGCCAACTCAAGTTTTTATGAAAAGTAAATGGAAAGCTAGCAATAATGCTAGTGTATGTGGATGATCTCAACATAAAAGGTGATGATGAAAAAGAGATCAATGAAACTAAGGTTAATATTTCAGTTTTCTTTCTAATGAAAGACCTAAAGAGTTAAAATACTTTCTTGAGCTAGTAGTTGAGCATACAGAAGAAGAGTTATTCTTATGTTAAGAAAGATATGCTCCACATTTGTTAGAGAAATATAGGATGCTTGACTGCAAGCCCATTTGTACACCTATAATGCTCAATGCCAAGTTGTGCTCTTTACAAGGCCAAGAGTAAAAACTTCGTTGATGTATCACCAGCTAGTGGGTAGTTTAATTTAACTCTTACATGACCAGATAGAGCATTATATGTCAATATAAGCACTTTATGAAGAAGCTAAGAAAGCCACATCTGGATGCAATATGACGCATCTTGAGGTACGTTATAGGAACTAACAATTTTGGTCTCACGTATAAGTAAAATGTAATATGTGAAGTAGTAATGCTGATTATACTAGAGGCTATGATATGAGGATCAGCTACTGGATATATATCTAATCTCAAATCAACAATAGTCTCATGGTACAGTAAGAGATAATCAACTGTGTCTCTATCAACTGTCAAAGTTGAATGTAGAGCAGCAACCATGGTAGCATAGAAACCAAATGGCTGATGGAACTTATGAAGGATCTATACCAACTTGTTGATTACTTAGTGCTCCTATATTTTGATAATAAATTTGTAATATACTTAGCGAAGTACCTAGTATTTAACACTTAAGGCATCATATGGAGAAATTGAGATGGAATACATCAATATTAAAGATCATGTGCAGTGATATTTACCAAAGGGCTAATGAGAGAAATGTTTGAAAAGTTCAAAAGTCAAATTGGCATGGCCACAAGAATGAAGTTAAAGAAGTCAATGCTGAGGAGGAGAATTAAAAGGCATCACCAACTTATTCTATTTAGATAATTCAAGATTCTTATGCCTTGCTTTATTTGAAATGTTGAGCAACCGAAAAGCCACATTTTTTAAAAATTTCGATCACTAATTAAATGTTATGGTGGTAACTTTGGCTTGTATAAAGGGGCAACTCCTTCTTGTGCAAAGCATCAGTGGGGTGTGTGAGTGGTAAGGTGAAGTATTATGGGTGTGTCCATGATTGTAGAGTGTAAGTTAAATGGGACCTATGGGAGTTGTGAGAGTTAAAAGAAGTGTAATTTATCCGATGAGGGGTATAGTATGGGTAAAATGTGGTTAGTGTTAGTGCTGTGAAGATAGGAGATTACAAGTTATAGAGTGAGGGTGTTTAAGTATTTTGGGTGCATTATTTTTTTGTTATAATATTTTATAAATAATATTTTAGAATTTGCTTTCTCCAAAGTATGCATCATAAAAACTAGAAAGGAAGGGAAAATCTCATATGTGAAGATAAGCAGAAAAGACTCTTATATCTCACACCTCTTTTTTTGCAAATGATACACTGTTGTTCTTGAAGGTTAAAAATGAAGAAGTGGAGACCTTTTGGGAATTTCGAGACAGTATGAAAATGTATCTAGATAGATGATGAATAGGAACAAAACGAGTTTATATTTCACTGCGAACACAAGGCCAGATACTTTTAAAATGGACAAAAAATAGCTTCAGCTCAATAGAAAAAACTTCTCCACAGATATGGGGCTCCCAATATGGTTAGGAAAGTAATATGTAAAGGTGCTTCAATTCTTAAAGAAAAGGATTTAGAAGAAGCTCCAAGGGTCCAACACAGGAGATAAGGAAACTCTTATTAAAGCAGTGGTGCAGGCCATCCCTACATTTACTATGAAACATTTTTACTCTCTTGAAAATTCTACAATGAATGCCTTAACAAGTAGATTTTGGAGTGGGAGAGGGATGGCAAGAGAAAGGTTACTTAAGTTGCATGGTAAAAATTTTGCACATCCAAGACAAGGGGCGAACTTGGTTTTAGGGTTATAGAATTCTAATAGTGCAGCAAGCCTAGAGGCTAGCTACCTCTCAACCATCTCTTTGCTTTAAGATTCTCTGGGCTAGATGTTTCCCTAATGGATTGTTTTGGTCTAGCAAAACAAAGAGTGGGTGTTCGTTTACTTGGAATTGTATCAGTGGGTGTTTGTTTACTTGGAAGTGTATCTCACAGACGTAAGATTTGCTCAAGAAAGGATGCAAATAGGTAGTGGACAATGCCAAAAGTATCAAGTTTTTGTTAATAAACAAGCTCTATAAAGACAACATTCATCAATAAAAAAGCTGTCGATAGACGTGTTGTATTGTTTTCATTCACTTACCTTTTACACAAGATGTGTAACATATATATATACAAAAATAATAACATCCTCGTTACAACAAAAATACTTTCAATCCCAATAATACCAATACAATAGGAACAACAATGGGAGATTGGAAGATTTGAAGATGGGTGGTTATAGCTATATGCGGGGTATAGCTGTGTAGAAGTATTACGTGTAACTTCAATACCTACAAAATAATGAAGTGGGCCGAGATCTTCATCGAGAAGGCGCAACTTATAGCAATAAAGAGATTTAAATGGCAACATCTAAATCTCCTGTGATAAGAATGTCATCTACACATATCATGAGAGAATAGTGTGATCATGTTGATGATAGACAAATAGTGATGGGACAACTGTATTGAAAAAGAAACCATAAGAGAGCAAAAATTTACTAAACTAGTCAAACCAATCACAAGGAGCTTGCTTAAGCCCGTATAAAGACCTTTGTAGCAAACAAACATGATTAGGGGGTTGAATATCCTTGAATCTAAGAGGTTGCTTCATAAAACATGAGTATCAAGATTACCATGCCAAAATGCATTTTTAATGTCCAACTGCTTAATAGGTTAGCCACGGACTGTAACTATAGATAAAATAATTCGAAGACTACTTGGTTTACGAACTGGACTAAACATTTCCATGCAGTCAACACTTTTTTCTGGTGAAACCCTTTAGCTACCAATCATGCCTTTAAATGTTCCAAACTACCATTTGCTTTGCAACCTATAATATTCATACTTGGCTCTCTAGGGACAAGAACCCACGTGTCATTGCTATGAAGAGCAAAAAGTTCTTCTTGCATGGCTTGATGCAAACTAGAGTGTGCTACGGTAGCCTTGACTAGCTTGGGCTCATGTGGGATAGCTGACAAAACTAGATGATCATACTTTAGATTTGGTTTATAAGTACCAACTTAGGACTTGGTAACCATAAGATAAGAAGGAACAAATGGTGCAGATTGATTGTCACTAAGTGACTACTTTGAGGTAGAGGACATGACAGGAGGAATAGACGTGGCCAAGTTTATAGGTGATTACGAGATGGTAGGAATAAGAGATACAAGCAATGTTGATTGGGGAAGATCATGATGGATATGGTTCATTTGATTTATTATGGAATCGGAAGCCTGTGAAGCAAGTTCAATATTAGCATGATGGAGTGAAATAAACCTTGTGGGAGCCTATGGAAAAGATGGTTTAGGAATCTGCTCAAGTTCAATGTGGTCGGGAGGAGTAGGTCTAGTGAGAGTGTTTGGGATATTATGGGAGGTAGGATGAACTAATTCAACTAAGTAAGAAAGGGAATTTTGTGACGGAGGAAACCAAGTAGAATGATTCATATGAAAGGATACTTTATGAAAAGACAAAGGAAATAATTCCACATTAAAAACAACATGGATATATACACAACCTATCTAAAGATATACACATCTATAACCTTTATGTTTATCACTATATCTCATAAAAGCACATGGAAGAAATCGAGGATCAAACTTGGTTGATATATAATTTCTTAGATGTGGATAACAAAAGACTCAAAAACTCTCAATATGATGTAGTATGGGTGCTTCTTAAATAACATAAAATAAGGACTTTTCTTATTTAGAATTGATGAAGGTTGATGATTAGTCATAAAATTGGTCTTAGAAAATGCATCAACCAAAAAACACAACAGCATAGAAGCAAAAAAAGTGAAGCAAAACAAAGGTATACAATATGACGATGCTTCCTCTCCACTAAGCCCACTAAGCTTTTGTGTTCAGAAGTTTAAGATAGGCCGATTGATGCCAAATACCATGTTGCTATGGTTATTTTTGGAATGCACCAAGTCCAAACTCACCACCTTCATCAAGTTGAAATACCTTTAAAGGAAAGCCCAACTATTTCTCAACCATTTTATGAAAAACATTAAACACATCAAAGAAATTTGATGTATGTTTCAAATGATAGAACCAACAATAACTAGAGTAATCATCAATAAAAATCACATAATATTTAAAGCCTTGTGTAGATAAAACTGGAGAAACACCCATAAATCACACTATGTTTTAGCAAGTGGAACAGTGGCTCTTGTTGTAGTGATAAAAGGCAACTTTGTACTTTTACTTATTTGACAAACTAAAACATAAATAATCATGCTATTTTTTAATGACAATTAAATTTTCATTCTTTAAAAATGTAAAATGCCTTTATTAGGATGATTAAGATGTCAATGACAAACTTCTTCGTCAATGCTCTAATTTTTTATAGAAAAGAAAGCTTCAGGCTAGAGGGACGACCTATTATATATTCCTTTATTAAGTGGTCCTCTAAGTAGCGTCTCATGTGATGATGAATCCTTTAACAAGAAACTAGAGTGATTAAAAATAAAATAGCTAGGATAATCACATATAACTTTTAAAACTAACAAAAGAATCTTCTTAAATCATAAAACAACTAATAAATCTTCTAATGGAATTTTGTTCCCTACCATTTCAATGAAACTAGTACCAATATGTGAGATTTGCAAAGAATGCTTATTACCAACCATAATTGTAATGCTCTATTGCCCAGATATTCTCAATAGCTAGTTAATGGGTACCATATAACTTAAGAAAAATTTAGTAGCATCTCCTCATAACTGTAAGGGGGTGGTGTGGTACAAAGGACCTGTTATAAATGAATATCATAATTTTATTTTAAAATATGAACTTTTAGTCCTACATTCATATACTCACATACCTATATTATAAAGACATCCATTCAGAAGGAAAATCATCATAACTCATCATTACACCATAGGTAACTCAAAAGATTATATATATGTGTCTGCATAGATTATAAATAGTTTAAAATAACCACATACAAAATGTTTGTCATAGTTGAAATTACATGTCTGCATATGTTAGAATAAAAAGAAATCCAAATAACAAAAAATACAAATGCTAATCTAAATGTTTCTAGGGTTAGGTCCTCCTCGAGTCCCGTCTTAAGGCTCCTCACCTGACCTGTGATCTAAAGAAAAAATAATAAACCATGTGAGTCTAAAAGACTTAGTAAGTAGATAGTAGTTAGCACACAATGAAATAAATAATACTCTGGATGCACATGTCATGACAATAAAAGAAAATGATTCTTAAATGACCATATGAGACATATGAGTCCAATTCCCACACCCAAGATCATATATATATATATATATATTCACATATAAACTAAAGATGACATACAGTCCCCTTCTCATGTCAACTAAGGGTCAAGAACAATCCTTTCCTCATGACAACTTAGGGGCATGAACAACCCTTTATAATCATCCATATTAGATAGCATATCATCTATAACATACAAGAACGAATGTCACAAACCACGCATACAATGTCAGCAAAATTAATAGAATTTACTTTCAATCTAGTATGCCAATAGTCGCACAAGCATTTTCTCGAACACATGGTGGATGCCAAAAGGGAGAGCCTTTAGTCCCTCATCCTAGTTCAACCCACTGGACAAATGTCATGTTCTAATCATGTAAGGACTGCAAATGGTTCGTCTATAACACAAAAGTCACACAGTAACATTTGATTTTTCCCAAACCCTATTAACCATAAACTATCATGAACCTTGATGCTTTAAACCACAAAATTATTGACACTACCCTTCCACACTAGTTTTATATCATGTTTAAGAAAAGATTTCATTACTAATTTAATGAGAGGTGGCATCTACTTACCTCATTCATGATTTTTCTCAAAACAGTAGCTTCTGACTCGGATCTTTCGGATCTCTAGCTTCCTTGGTATGAACTGACGATCTTCAAAGAGATTCAAAAGGGTTTATGGAAAGACCTAGGGCTATGAGACTAGGAAGAAGAAGGAAAGAGAAGCAGAAAAAGATGGGTGTGAATGAAACCCTAATGCGACCCTTTCTATAAATAAAATCTCATCGAGATAGGTCTGGCACGGGCTGGGCCCAAGCATGCACCAAGTTTAATTATAATTTGTGACTTGCTTTCCCACCCATACGACTTAGTAAATTAAAAATTTCTTCGAGGGCACTACCCCCTTAACCCCCGCGACCTGACCAGGTAGGTTGAACTCAATACCTACTCTACGAGGTAGAAGATAGTCATAGTGCTAAAAAATAGGATGTCAATCATACATCTCTAAATCTATACCCAATAAATCATACCATAGTCGAGCGGTGCGCTATAGAACCTTGCTGATGTACAACTCATACTTATGTCCCAACTTGCTCGTGAATGGTGTCCCATACAACCCAATGTGTTAGGATCATAGTACATACATATATGCACTGTACGTTCCCCTAGATGTCATGTCTATATATGTTGTGTATCCTACTAATATCATTAATTTCTAGTAGCATGTTCATGAATTACCTCATAAACACAGAAGAGTTATAATGAAAATAAAATAAAATACCTAGTCATCACAATAACTCTGTCAGTGCCTTCATAAAGTCAAGAAGTGATAAGTTTACCAGCATCTGGAGTTATGTGTGTTTTAGTGCTTATGTCAGGATGCCAATGTTCAAGAGTAATGTCTTCCAAATGCAAATGTACCAACCCTTGAGGGATATCGTCAGCTTGGTAACTATTGTCAAAGTAGTGCCAACATTTCAATACATTGTGCCCCTTACATTTCCAAGTTTGGAAAATATAAATAGTGTTTGAGGCTTGCTGACTTGAAGAAATTTTAGTAACATTATTGTCATTTGCTGTATTAGCATGCGAGGATGGTGAGACTAGGAAAATTAGATTAAGTACATTGATTAGTCTATGGAAAACCTCTTTCCTTAGAATTGAAACCATGACCTTTATTATGACCTCGAAAAGAGCCCTTATTACCACTTGAACCACCATTTTGTGTTATATAAGTCATATGTTGATTTGGACTAAGCATTACTTAATATTCTTTCGTTATACAAATTCGTAACTTTGTAGTCGTGGAATGAGTTCAACGTATGAGGGTGGAGGAGGTTGCATCATTATGGTTTTGAAGGCTGATAATTATCTCCAAGACCTTCCAAGAGTCAAAACACCATAGTAGAATAAAAAACAGGCTTCCTAATTGACTTGATTTAATTGCAGATAGATTTGAATTCTCTTAAATAAATTGACAATGACTTGTTTCCTTTTTCAATTCATTAAAGTTGTGTTAATAGATCGTATTTCATTACCTTTGAACTTTATCTGAAATGATCCCTAAGGGTCTTCCATACTTTAGGTACTAATTTTAAGCCTACAGTGTGGTCAAGTACATTCTCAGATAAAGTACTAATAATATAAGATTTTTACTAACCTATCTGTGTGAACCTTTGCAGCATAATTTCGATTTGAGACTTGTACAACATCTAGACCAAAAACAAGTATTGGTGTTGCTTTTGTGTCCCCATTCAAGAAGCCAAATAAGTCCTGGCTTTCAGCTAGTGACATAACCTGTGTTTCCCATAATAGAAAATTTGTGTTGATGAGCTTCAAAGTCACAAAATTGCTCACATTAATGGCCGAAGGGAATGGATATCTGAGTTAATTTTTTACCATAAAATGGTGAGAGGTTGTCATGTGCTTATTATGGCTCTGATACCATAAAGATAAAAAAAATCAATAAAGAATCTGTTGATAAACGTATTGTATTGTTTTCACTTACTTACCTTTTACACAAGATGAGTAGCATATATATATATATATATATATATACGAAAATGGTGCAACCTCGCTACAGTAGAAATAATTGCAATCCTGGCAATCCCAACAATCTCGGTACAACAGAAGCAGTAAATTCAGTACAATAAAAACAACATTAGGAGACTGGAAGATTTGAAAACATTTAAAAATGGGTGGTTATAGCTATATAGAGGTTATAGCTATGTGGAGTTATTACTCTAGACATTCTAGATTTTGAAGGCAATCAGTGAATTGATAAAGAAGCAAAGGTGGAAAGATTCATAGACAAGGCATTTGGAATATGGAGGATGGAAGAGGTTAAAGCTCTTCTGGAAGAGGCAGGATGGGCAAGGATTAAAAATATCCCACTAGTAAAGTTGGATAGACTGATACTTATATATAGAAGCAAATGGCCAGTTTGGTGTCAAATCTACCTACTAGTTAGCAATGGATGATATGTGCAGAAAAATAAAGAAGACCAATGTGAGCTTGACCTACATAGATTGGAGATTCTCAAGATCATGTTGAGAGCCAAAATCCTGAAGAATACAACCTTTTAGTTGGAGACTAGTTACGAACACCCTCCCAATTAAAGAAAATATCATCAGAAGGGGAATTCTAATAAATCCCCAATACAATTTGTACAAAACAAAGAGGGCTTTTGAGATGATGACACATCTTTTTGTGTATGTGGCAACATCAAAAACACACTTGTGAGGTCCCAATTTGAAAGATTCTTACCAGTTCTTTTCACAATCATTTAAAGTTGCTCATCTACTTATAGAAAGGTATGAACTAGACATCCTTTCTATTATTCATAGTTGTTTGTTGGAAAATATAGTTCATTAGAAATTCAAAATTTTTTTAGGGTCAATAGTGTGAGTAGAATGGCAGAGCTCGCTAGTGCATATCATTTTTGCATCTTTTGAATATGTAAATTAGGTTACTAATATGGAGCTTAATGCGGAAGTGAGTTTTATGAGATGAACCAGACCAAATGTAGGGAAAGTTAAGCTTAATTCTTAATGTTCATGTTGGTCGGCATGTGGAATGCAGAAAGTGAGTTTTTATGCCATTTCGAGATATTAGAATGACAATTTTTTAGTGGCCAGCAACTTGGCTAAAAATGGTTTCTCATTGCAATTATGGAAGGAAGCAAAGCAATTCCCAAGGACATAAAATGGATTGAAGAAATGGGATACCAAATAGTGGTGGTAAAGAGTGATACCTTGCTCCTTCTCAACACCCTCCAATGGAATGAAATGGCATTAGTCTATCTGATGTAAAATCTATTATTGATGATATTAGAACTTGGGTTTTGTACTTTTGTTTCAATGCAACTAGATATATTAAAATTTCAATGCATTCGCTAGAAATTCTATTTTTTAATAATTTTTTGAATTTTTTTATAAAACTCTTAATCTATGTGTATTTAATTTATGTATTAAATTTCACCATTTTTGAAAATCAATATATTTTTTATTTTTGAAAATAAGGTTATTTTAGTCATTTAAAAAATACAAAAAACCTTCCTATTTTTAAAAAGAAAAAATATGTACACAGTTTCAAAAATAGCAAAACTTTGTTTATAGATTAAGGGTGTATTTGGAAAGTTATAACACTTTTGCTGAAAAGTTTGTAGTGAAAAAGTTTTTAAATATGTAAAAAATAATGGAATATGATAAGCGTAATGATTGGGAGTAGAGAGAATAAAGTTAAAATAGGTAAGTTAGTCGTATGGGTAGTCGTGTAGAAAGGATTAAAAAATTAGATAATTGTATAGGAAGATTAAAAAATAACTAAAAGTAGGATAGTTGTAGAAATTGAAAAATTTTGATTGAAAAAGTTTTAGTGTTTGCCAAATACCACTTAAATACACTTAGATTAAAAGTTTTATAAAAAATTCAAAAAAAATGGAAGTTCTAGTTGCTAATGGGATTGAAACATCCTTCTTACAACCCTCTATTCTCTTTTTATAAAGATATCTTTTCAATATATTCAATGGAAAAGAAGCGGCTCATGCTCTAGAACTCTAGCTTAGGAAGTAATAGACAATGGTAGAAAATGATGGGTTTAGTGAGATAACCTACCAAGATAAATTATAAACATTTTCTATAGTAACTTGCCTTTTTTAATGGATACTTAGGCATCCCCTCCCATCTTGAGGGAGGTTTCACCAAAATTTTCATGTAAAACAAACTTCTAAATAGAAAAGACATAACTTATGAAATATTCACAATTTATTTTTCCAAATTGATCTATCATTAAATATTTAACTGCACTTCAAATATTTAGTTTGTAATATAATATCTATTTAATGTAGGGTACATACTATGTAATTTCTCAAATCAAATGTTATAACTTAATTCTTTAAAATTAAGTTATTATCTAATTATTTAGTAAGATAATAAGTAAATCTAACCAAAGCTAACCAAAATTAATAAAATTAAAAAATTTATTTAATAGATATTTTCATTAAATAAAATTATAAAAATTCTAAAAAATATTTTTCGAAAAACGTTTTTAGCATTAAAAATTTATTTATTTGTGGTTGTTAAAATTTTTTCCATTGATATGATCTTATTTATTCATCTTATTATAATGATGATGGTTGACTACTCATAATGATATAAGGGCATGTTTGTTTAATCTAAAAACTTTTCAAACAAAAATTATTCAATTTAAAAATTTTTCACTTTCCACAATTTTACTTTTTGTAATCATTTTTCATCTTCTTATACAAATATTGTACCTTTATTCTTTATTCTTATCGTTACCCTGAACACATCACATTATTTTCTCCCAACATTGAAAGTCATAGATAAGACGTGCTTGAGAAGTGATAAAATTTTTGGATGAAAAGTTTTTAAATTGAGAAAATAATGTAATATTAGTAATTCACACCTGAAAGGTTTTACCCAGCTAGACTTGGTACCTAATTTGACCATGTGCATTTAGGTCTAAATTGAACCTGATGGCAAACCCTATAACATTAAAATTTTCTTTTGTTCAGAGAGGTTCTTGCTCGAGTTAAGACTGGTTTGGAACTAGTACAAACAAAGTGTTGTTTCCTCAAATTAATTTATAAATTTAAAATTTAAAATAATTACATAGAGAGTTTTTTACAATAAACTTAAAATAATCATATGGCGTCGAGACATCGTAGGGAATGCTAATTGTGGCAAGGTTGAAAGCCTCACTATATCAGGAGAGCTAATGAAACAACCTTCAGCAGCCAAGTCGAGGATATTTTATCTTCACCAGAGGAAAACAAGCATGATGTTTAATAAGCAAGACTTGTAATAAACTTTAATTTACAAAATCATGTCTTACAAGCTTTCAAGAGGGGAAGCCTTACACTACCTTTTCGATGTGAGATAAATAAAATATAAAAGCAAATACAAAAAAACTATTTCTAACTTTTCAATGTGGGAAAAGATAGAAAAGATAGCTCTCGCATCATTATCCCCTAGTTGGAAAAGACTCGTCCTTAATGTAAGATTCATCTTCATGTTCTTCATAGTAGGAGAAAGATTATTTGGATCAATGGTCGGTGTTTTGATGTGAATGCACAAGATTTCTTCAACGATCATACTACCAAGGGCTTCCAAACAACAAGTGGCAAGCATTCATTGGAATGACGTCACACCATACTTTATCTTGATATTTCTTACCAACAAAGAATCGAACAAGACAATGCCTATTCACCTTGATTTCACTTTTTTTTCTCAACCATTGTAGCCTGTAAGGTTGACGATATGGCTCTATCCAACGACTAAATTTTTCTATAATATAATTTACAAACCAATAATGATGACATTTCATATATTTTTGTGAAATGTACAACTGGTGTAAAAAATATTATGACGTAACCAACTCTCATCTTTAGTCAACATGACAGTAGTGAGGCTATGAGGAACCACAAGACACCTTCATCAACGTGAATTTCCTTTGCTTCATTTATTGCTTTGTGTTTAAGCTCTTCTACTCCAATTGCAAGAATTTGAGTAGGCTCTTCTTCAATAAGAGTAAAAACTCATCAATTTAGACAATCATTAGTAATATGACCAAATCTATGGCATTCAAAGCAATTTTTTAAATTAATAATACCTGGAAAGATTTATATCATATGTAGCTCTGTATTTTGACCTTTTGCTTAAATGGGCTGCAATATATCTTCCTTGCCTGCTGCTTTGCTACCTTTAAGGTCAATCTTAGGACATCATCCAAAGTCAAATATGATTCAAGTTATATTATATCAATAATTCCAACATGAAGTCAAACAAGAAAACAAGCAATAGTTTGTTCCTTTAGCTCATGAACACCGCATTTTATAAGAAATTCCTCAAATTCTGTTACATACTCCTCCATAGACATTAGACCTTGCCTCAAATTATGAAATTTAACAACCGCATCTTGCTGATATTATTTAGGAAGAACCTTATGCCTAAGCTCTCAATACATTTTATCCCATGATTGGATCAATCTTCTGTTGAGCCACTTTTATATTATGTATTTTGAATGTTGATTAAGAAGAATTGGAGTAATTAGGATTATTTGAATCATATTTTGATTTATGTAACTTTATTTGCCATAAATACTCACTATTGATTTGTATGTGCAAAATCAGGTGAAATCGATTCAAAACACGCATGATTCTTGAAGAGTCGAATCATAAGGACCCAGATCCACTCTATTATTATTTTTAAGAATTAAAAGGAGGCAAAACAGTAATACCTAAAAACTTTTTTAGTTCTGGTACATAATTTTTCGACCAAATAGAGTACTCTAGAGTTCCCCATGGTTCAGATCGTGTGTGGGGTTGGATACGCAAATTCAAATGCAATTTGGGCTATATGCACAAGTATCCCTTGGATTTCTATATAAACACCGCCTAGAAACGTTCCTAAAGCTTAGGTAAGATCCGAGAGTAAGAGAAGGTGAAGGATAGGAGGTGAGAAGTGAGATGGTGAGTTGCTTGTAGCAATCGAGAAACTATTGGAGCATCTAATCAACAAGCTTTCCTTTTTCTTATTTTCTTTGAGTTTATTTATTGTGATTGAGATGAACTTGGAATACAATATTGTTTTGTCTTTAGATTTTATCATAAACTTGCTAGGCTAAACCCTTAATCTAGAGTTTAGGATGTAGCGTATGCACAATGTTAATTTAATATCTTGTGGCTTAATGTTTTCTTAGTGCGAAGGCCTATACTTTGGCAATAGTTTCCATATATTATATAATAAAACTCAGAGGTGAAAATCTAATATATGATGATTGAGATATTAAACTTGAAAATCTAAAAGACCTTAAGAAATTCCATGAACTTCTATAGAACTTAATGAATTCTAATTGACTTAATGCCATAAAAATAGTTGATTAAAAATATTAGAGTACACCTTATAAGTTTTAAAAGTTTTAAGGATAATATGGGGATAGTTCTCTTTTAATATCTAATATTCAGATTAAATAATTATTCCACCTATCCGCTATAATTGTTGCATGTGAAACCCTAGACTCTAGGTAATCTTATCTTGTGATTTTTAATCTTTGTTCTGTGTAATTGAGATCAAGTTTCTTCCTGTTGTTCCTTCCTTCTTTTCTTATTCTCTTAATTTTGGTTATGAAGTATTTAAAAATAACATCTTATGTCTCAAATTTTCTATGGATCAATATTTATATATTACAATTTATGATCAACGTGCTTGCAAAGAGATTGTTGATTAGTATTTTGGCATCATTATCGAGGAATTCAATGTTATTTAGGACTTCTTATTTGGACAATTTTCTTCTTTTTTTTATATTCTCTTTTTAGCTAATTTTCTTTTCTTTCTCTTCCTTTGCTCTTCTACTCTATCTGTCCTTATATATATTTTAGGTAAAATTTCTTTTATTTTTATTTTCTTTTTCTACTTGTTTGATGATATATTATAATAAGTAGTATGATAAAATGAGTACTAGATCGTTTTATGATGATAGGATGATTGCTAGTAAAATTTATGAGAATTATGAAATATCAGACTAGTATAATTCATATAGAGAAGGGACTTTAATGACAAATGCACCATACCAACAAGACTTAGAATATGAGCAACAAAATTTTTACAACCATGACAACCCCCATGTTGTTCAAAATCCCTTCTTAAACACTCACAGTCTTGATGAGCTTACACATTCAAACTGAGGAAAGTTTGATAATCTTTCTTTTCAATATAATCAAACTGTTTTCCACTTCAATCTCATGAATTTTTCAATGAAAATATGTTAGAAAATTTTTCTTCCTTCATCCACCAATAGTTTCACCACAGTTTTAAGAATTCACTAATGATAAAATTTTAAAATGACTTCTTCAAAGACTTAATCAAATGAATGATCATCTTCCGATTCTAAGAGAAAAAGTTGCATGATAAGTCAGTCATTAAAATGAGAATTTTGATAGTTCTCCTAGTGAATCATGCATGGACTCTAAGACTTTTTCTAAGCATTATTGATAATCTCAAGTGATGAGGATTAAGTAGAGGATGAAACGCATGTAGAGGAATAAAAGCGAATGCAAACGAGGTATATTATGAAGATAGTGCGAGATGATGGCATAAAAAAAATTCAAAATCAGTTAAACCTGAGGAAGCTTAAGATAAAACGACGAGAAAGAGATGACAATCAACTCATCCGAAATAACAGAAAAAGAAATGTCATCCAAACCACTAGAAATACACAAGTCATCCTTTGTTTTTCAGAAAGAATAGTTGAACAATGCATAAATCCTGAAGTGGATCCCTATTTAGACACGAACAAATCTATTATTTAACAGAGAATTATAATAAGATGCTGCAAAAGGAGATGTTGGATGTCACATCTGGTGATAGTCACAATATAACATAGAGAAAGACCTGCTTGAACCAATGCGCTCCTTATGGACGAAGTCATCTGGCTTGCGATCCGAACCCATAAGATCAGCTTCCATTATACATTTTACCCGTGGACGGACTTTTCAAGTAGGGGACAAGATAGGTCCATCAGCTCATGACCCACCTCCTAAGTCCTAACCTTGTTGACTAGGTTCCATATCTATTTTCTTAATTATTAACAAAAAAAAATTTTATGAGAAAGGAAAATATTTGTACACAAAAATTCCTTGATTATGATGACACTTTTATGAGCCGGTGAAAATTTAATTGCTTATGATGTTGTCTTTACAAAAAAGAAATTTTTTTTACTTATATTGATGTTTCGGCTATAAATTAAAATTTATTTACCTATACGCCAAAATCATGAATATATTAGTGACCAAATTGCTTTTTAGGAGTTGCTCTATGGCATATGTCCCAAATTATTAGTAATAAGTTTCCCTTGGCAATGTATCAAGGGGCTTGCTCAACTTGTAACAAGAGTTGGCTATGTATCACAAGGTTAAGTGTTTAGCCTTCGCCCATGTAATAAAAAAAAAAAAATCCTTTAGCAATATTATCAAAAATCTCGCTTTAACGATAAATTCAAATCTTTTGTAAGAAAATTTTAGTGGCCAAACATAAACATTTTTTTGATTAATGAGAGGGCAAATGGGTTTATGTATGTCCATTATGTTACAACTTGAATAAATCAATAAACTCTACGCTCTCACACGTATTCATTTATTATAAAAATATAGAATATATTATCCTTCTTATTTTTCTTAAGTTGATCAAAGCGTTCATTACTTTTATTTTCTAAATTAACTTTTTAAATCATTATATTGAATAATTAATTTTCTAAGTTTTTTGATCGAAATTATTTTTAAAGTTTAATATGATAATATCATAGTATGCATACGCATTCACACCAATATACATACATGGGCATATGGTATAAGTAGTTATCACGCTCCCTTTTAGGAAGGGAAAAAGAGGAGTGAATTAAAAGAGGCGACCGACGTTTTGAGACCTCATTTTACATTATTTGTATTTTTAAAATTAATTTTCAAAATCATTATATTGAATAATTAATTTGTAAGTTTAACGTTAACATCACACATGCATATGCATACGCACCTGCATACATGTGCATGCGTACACGATATAAGTAGTTAGCACAACTCTTCCTTTTGGGGAGGGAAAAAGGAAGGCTAATTAAAATAAGGAGCCAAGATTTCTACGCGAAATCAATTAACTATTTACATATAATTAACCTAAAATATTTATTTTATTTTATTTTCTATTACTTAACCTAAAATATTAATTTCTATTTTATTTTTATTTTTTATGTGTAAACATGTTTTCTTAAGTGTGTCTAATCTATATACCAAGTTTGTCATTTTATAATATATGTATATATTAAAAACCATCAATTTCAAGGGCATATAAATTTTTTTACTCATTAAAAACTTATTTTTTGAAAATAAAAATAAATATGCAAACATATTATAAAATTGCAGAACTTGGTATATTGTTTGAATACATTTACGAAAATACGTTTGATGAAGAAAAATCAAGATAAATAAAATCAAAATTAAAAATGAATATTGTAACTTAAGCATATTTACAATTAATTATATATAATTGGGCCTCCCAACATGGATATTGTGCTCATTTTACCTTAGCTAGTACCTCTTGTTGAAGATAGTGGATGCATTGTGGTAGCTCGCTTATGGCAAATAGGAATACTAAAAGATGGTTATGCTTTTATAAAATTCATTTTCTATATAACTTCATTCATTTTCAATGTATTAATAAGTAGTAGAAAATTCATTCTATTTTGTTTAGTCTTATTTATACTATCATGAAAATTCTTTCATCTATCTAGTATTACTGTATATGGGGTCTCATCTACAAATGTGTAAAATAAATATAATAAAAGAGTTTAATACTAAACATCTAAAATATTATTCCTATGTGGATAAATAGTTTTATAAAGTATTATTATGTTCTAATATATGTTTATGTATCTAAGCATTTTCTTTAATTAAAATAAATACATTTATATTTTAAGCAAATGTGGTCTGTACACAAATTTGATTTGGATGAAACTTAGGGTCTGTTTGGTAATACCAAAAACACGTCCAGTCGCGTAAAACTTTCATACGCAGGTATCGCGCTCAAAAAACCCGTCGTTTCACCCGTTTTACCAGAGCAGCTTTCCGTCGTCCTGTGCAGTTTTCTGTGCAGTTTGACATCGGCTGTGCGTTGTTTCTTTCTCTTCAGTTGGTCAAAACGACATCGGCAGTGTTATCATCGTGGAATGGTCGTATTTTTTGACCGCCGTAGCATTTTCACTAGTTCGGGTTTTCCTTTTTCATGCATCGCAATGTTATCATCGGCAGTGTTATCACGTGGTGCCGACACTCGCTGTCGGCTGTGCGTCAGCAGCTCTTAAATTAACGTGATGCGACAGGTTTTTCCCCTGTTAAAACCCGTCACTGTTTTTATCGTGGTTGCCAAACAGACCCTTAATCTCCTAGCTAACAAATTATATTAAATACAATGAATGAATTTGATTTTTCATCAAGTATCAAATATTAAAATTGAGGGATATTTTGCACCAAGGCTTGCCCTGATAGTCACAAATGGTGGCTGCGTGCACTACATACTACCGATTTTAAAAGAAAGCATAAGCATACTACTCATTCGGCTATTTAGAATTTCATGTAAGCAGCTCTTCCGGCTTTGTTTAAATTGAACTCTTATGCAAACACACTACTTCATTTTAAAAGAAAGGATAAATATAATTTTTTTATTTTTAAAAACATTATTCCACATTGTCTACTAGAACATTGAAACATTATCATATCTAAAATTAGCAGTAAAATTTTGGTCATGTAATGTCATTTTAAAGAGACATGATTATATATAATATATTGTACATATGTTTAAGTGATAATATTCATTATTTTTATTTTATTTTTGATTTTCTCCGTAAACTTATTTTTCTAAGTGTATTTAATTTATATACAATTTTATAATACTTTTACATTTTTATTTTTATTTCTGACAATATCAATTTTAGGGGCATTTAGGTCATTTTTACCCATTAAAAACGTATTTTTAAAAATAAAAAATAAATACATAAAAGTATTGTAAATTAACAAAACTTAGCTCAAAGATTAAATACACTTAGGAAAACATATTTATGAAGAAAATTAAAAAATAAAATAAAAAAGAATATTGTAACTTAAGCATATATGCAATATATTGTATATAGTCATGCCTCTTTTAAAAATATATTGTTATACAAGTTGTGGTCATATTCAGAATTAAATATTTTAGTTTTATTTACATGTATATATTCATTAATGAGGCCTGATCATTTCAGACCAATCTAAAATGAGGCCATTTTAGGCTAGTGCAAAACAATATTTTTATTTTCAAATTTTTTAAAAAACTATTAATCTAGTTATATTTAACTATAAATCAAACTTTTAGAGATATGTATATATTTATTTTAAAATTTAAATACCTGAGTATTTTAGCTTTTTAAATTATTGAATAATGATTAAAATGCTCCTGTGTTTAAAAATTCAAAATAAATATAGATGCATCTAGTAAAAATTAGTTTATAGATTAATATAACTAGATTAAAAGTTGTAAAAAATTTTAAAAAAATATATATTTTTAGCTTGATCTGAAATGATCATTTCATTACATTATTCCCCATCATAAGTATAGAGTAGCCCCACCAAATTATGTCAAGGAATATGCTAAATACTAATGAATATTTATGCCATAATAATGAAAAATAATTTTAATGAGCATTTTAAGTGGATCACATATTAGATAGAATTGTAAAGAGTTTATATACGTTTATTTCAAAAAACTTCTAAAAAAAATTAAAATTTATTACTATAAATATTATTTTGTTACAATTACTTGGGCATACTATCACTTTTAAGGAAATTACTTAATTGTAAACACTTTCTGCTAATGTACTTTAACAAAGAAATTTTGTTATTAATGACTATTTATTGCAAAAAATGAAGTCTGTTCCTTATAATCATTATAAGCAATAACAAGTTCATTGAATATAAGGAAGGTAATTTTGGAGTACGATTATATACATCATGACATATTTAAGGCAAAAGGACAAAGTTCATTATTTTCACAATTAGTTTTTTTTTTTTTGAAATTTTCTTAGTAAACCAATTTACCTAAATGTTTTCAATCTATATCAAAGTTTTACTATTTTACAATACTTTTACATATTTATTTTTTAATTTTAAAACTCACATTTTTTAAGTTACAATACTTTTACATATTTATTTTTGAATTTTAAAACTCACATTTTTTAAGGAGGGTGAAATGACTTAAATGCCCTTGAAATTGATGATTTTAAAATAATCGAAATAAATATGTAAAATAAAAAATCTTTGTATATAGATTAAATACACTAAGAAAAACATGTTTATGAAGAAAAAATCCAAAAATATAACTAATTATAGAAATAAATGAATGTTATGTTTTAGCCTAGAATACATCATGATGTATATAATTATGATCCGGCAATTTTTCATCACTAATAACGATAGTCCACTTATGTTGATTTGCAACTGGAATTTATTTTAGCAATGAGTTATACTATCTCCAAGATGGAGTTGTTTGTGAAAATGTAGCTTCCTTGAATGTAAACTTAATTTTTTTGAAATGATAATTTAGAAAATTTGATCCATGAAATTTTAACTTGATGCAATATTATCAAAATCAAAGTCGACATTCAGATAATTGATCCATTAGTTGTCAAATTTTCCAATTTAGGGTGGTTGGATTGGTTGTACTCAATGTTATAAATACCGGATTTGATTTGACAGTCCAACTGGAGAGTGGAGATGGATGCGCTGTCTGCTCCAATTGGCATTGGCTCCCATTCTCTTCCATCTTTAAATGAATCGGATTTTAATATAATGACGTGCAACGATCTTAAAAGACTAGCTTCACTGGAGCTTCTGTGAAGTTAGATTGATTTATATACTTTTTTATTTTTTATGAAATATATTATCCAAAATTTGTCTAATTTATATTTTTGGAGATTCGTATATGTTTTCTATTAAATTTCGAAAATCAACAACTTTTTGAGGTTGAAAAGGACTTAAATGTCCTTGATTTTTTAAAATTCAATAACAGGTATATAAAAACCTTTTTCCATGTAGATCAGGCCAACCTCGCGGGATCTCTTGTGAAGCCTACTTTGAGAGGAAAAATGATTAACTTTGATTAGCCTAAATTTTTTTTTCAATTTTTCATAAACATGTTAATGTAGGTATTTTTAATCGATAAATCGAGTTTTATGATTTTTGAATATTTTTAATTTTTTTATTTTTAAACACGGCAGCAAATTTTCAGTGCAGAAAACTATGACAATGTCGCTATTTTTAAAGATAAAAATACTTAAAATATCCAAAAATGGTAAATTTTATTTTGTAGATTAAATATACCTAACTTAATGTATTCATGAAAAATTAAAAAAATGTTTTTTAAGCCAGCTTAAGAGGATTAGCGCACCCCCAACCTCGCATTTAAGAATCAGTGCCCTTTAATGAGCATATAATAATGTGTATATGCATATTAAATCAGTGCATGTTCGATCTAAATTTAAATATTCACTCCACCCATAACCATAGAATCATTTCAAGATATTAATTATAAGTTAAACTTATTAAAATCCATTTAATTTATAAATAAACTTAGCTAAATATAATGATAATTTAATGGTTCAAAGTAATTTGAAGTAATATTTGAACCAATTTGAACTAAATTGTTGTGTCTGGGGCTTAGGACAAAATGGTGTTGCAATTAGACTTACATAACAAGACCTCAAAGGTGTGTCTTTAATGTGAAGTGAGCTTCGCAATGAACCTCATGCAATACTTGCTGAGGTAAGCAACTAGCATGTCATGAATCTCTACACCTTAGTATACTACTACCCTATAAGATGTGTACTGAGAAATGCCTTTCAAATAGTAGAGATGAGATGGAATAAGTGTGCATCAAAGGCTATCAAGTATCCTTGGACATGGATCTTAGCTGTAAGATCACCAACAAGCAAACTACTAAGGTGCCCATTGATGTTAGTATTTAGCCAAACCACTCAACAATTGCCGAAAATCAACTTTCCTCCTAAAAAAATTGTTTAGGAGCCTGTATCAAATTTGATCTTGCAAAGATGATTAACTGGTTAAGAAACACAAATGGAGCTCATTAGGACTAAAAGTTTGACAAAAGGGTAAAAAATGGAATTCAACACCTAGCTTATCTAAATTATACTTTCTTTTATATTATTGTCTCCTCTTTATCTACGAAAATTAGTCATAAGCTCCATCTGGACCTTCTTTTGTATTCATTCATCTCTTACATAGTGAATTCATCTCTTTTGTGGTTTTTCAGAAAAGGCATTATGTAACATTGTATTTTTCTATGTAAAAATCACTATGTGTTGTTCTTTTTTTTTAGCCGGGAGGTCTCGAAGGGTGCTAATTATAATAAGGTTGAAAAGCCCACTATGGCAGAATAGCTAATAAAACCAACTTGAGTAGCCAAACCATGAATATTTGAACCTCACAAGAGAAAAATAAACATCATTCTTAATAAGCGAGACTTGTAAAATAAACTTCAATTCACAAGTTCATATCTTACAAGCTCTCAAAAGGGTCTTGTTTATAACTAAGCCTGGTGGAAGCCTTCTATTACTTTGTGAATGTGGGATGAAGAAAAACATAAAAGCAAACATAAAAAAGTCTATTTGTAAATTTGAAATATGGGATAAGATAAATAGGACTAGCTTCAGCACCATTCTCCCTTGGTTAGAGATGACTTGTCCTCAAGGTGAGATTCTTCTTCATGTTCTCCGTAGTAAGGAGAAAGATCAGACATATTAATAGTGAAAACTCCGTATTCTCCAAGTAGCTCGACTTTATAGGCATTATTATTGATTTTTTTCAAGATTTAGAAGGGACCATTTTCTTGCAAAGATAACTTTAGATGAGAACTAAGGAAATGTTCCTTCCTCAAGTGGATCCAAACCAAATCTCCTTTGAGGCTAACTAGTTGTCTATATCTGTTTGCTTACTTTTGATTCCTATTAGTTTGTTGAAGAATCTTCTCACAGCCTTCTTTATGCAACCTTTTAATCTATTTAGATCATTCTTCGACATCTACATTAGATTGGTGCATCGTTGGCGATAAAGAAAGGTCCAAGGTACTGACAAGCCACTTTCCATATACTACTACAAATAGACATTTTCCAATGATCTAACTAATAGAATTTTTTTACAAGAATTATGTTTGTTCTCAAATATTATCGCATTATTGAATATGCTTGCCAACAAAGCTCTGTAAGAGATTTCTCAAACTTTTATTTACGACTTCTATTTGGCCATCTATTTGAGAGTGACCAGCCAAACTACAAATGAGTTCCCATCTTCCTCCAAAGTGCTCACCAAAAGTGACTTAAAATCTTCACATCATGATCTGATATGATAGTCTTTTGAATCCAATGAAGACATATAATCTCCTTAAGTATAACTCAGCAATATGAGAAGAAGTATCATCTGCCTTTTGACATGACACAAAATGAGCCCTTTTAGAAAATCTGTCAACAATAACCTTCACCAAATCCTTTTATCTCTAAGTTTTAGGCAATTTTAGAATAAAATTCATACTTACATCTTCTCATGGAACCTCTAGAACTGGCAAGGGTGTATATAACTTGGAATTTTGATTATCTAATTTGATAATATGATAAGCTCGACATCTTTGGATATGGCAAGTGACATCTTGCTCTAGCTACAAGAGCCAAAATCTTGTATCTTCTGAATGTCCAATCAATCCTCTATTATGAGCTTCCCAAATGATAGATTGTTGCAAGAAACAATGAGAAATACACAACTAATTACCCTTGAAGAGGAATCCTTCTTATGGGTGAAACTGTCTATATGGGCTTTGAGAACCGAGTTTCCACATGTCACCAAAATCAAGATCATTTTTATAAATATTTGTCACAAGTTTGAATCCAACAATCTTCAATTATACCGAAATGAGTAGGATGTGATATCTACTCAAAGCATTAGTAATCTTATTTTAAATGTCAGGCTTGCATTTGAGGAAGAAAGAAAAGGGCAATATTCTAAGTAGCATGATGATGATTGAGCTCTTATTAAGAATTCAAGTACTTGAGTGCGTCATAATCAGAATATAAGATAAATTCTCTATGCAGCAAATAACGACTCTAACCCAATGCTTAAAAGATAAATAGGACTCCTTATCATAAGTTTAATATTCTAACTTAGCATCATTCAATATCTCACTAAAGAAAGCAATGAGTTTTCCTTTTTGACTAAGAACAATACCGGTACCTACATTTGATGCATTGCATTTAACCTTGAATATAATGTTAATGTCAAAGTTTAAAAGGGCAAGTACTAGAGCTTGAGTGATCCGCTCTTTGAGTTTCTTAAAACTCTACCCCATTTTGGGACTCCGAATAAAAATCTCTTTCTTCATGCATGCTGTCAGTGAAGCAGTAATAGTGCTAAACTTTCTAATTAATCGACGGTAAAAAGAAGTTAATCCATGAAAACTCGTAACTTCACAAAGTGTTTTCGGAGTGTGCCAGTTGCCTTAATTTATTAACTAGATACAACACATCCAAGGAATATAACCTTACTAGTTAGAAATGAGCACTTTTTTAGATTAGCAAAAAGCTTTTGCTCCCTTAATACTTCAAAAAAATTTTGAAGATACTGCAAATGCTTCTTATGGCTACTGTTATACACCAGAATATCATCGAAGTAAACAATAATTCATTTTAAATTGAAAGGATGGGATACCTGGTTCATGAGGCACATAAATGTATTAGGTACATTAGAATGCCCAAAAAACATGTCTATTCATCCATATAGCCCATCACAAATCTTCAAAGTTATCTTCCATTCATCTCTAGGCTGCATCCTAATTTGTCATACCCATTGTGTAGATTAATTTCGGAGAAAATAGTGGCACCATGCAATTGGTCTAACAAATCGTCAAATCAAGAAATTGATAAAATGATACTTAATGGTGATTTTGTTCATAGCTCACCTTTTAATGCACATTTGTCATGTTTCATCTTTCTTTGGAACGAGTAATGCAGGAATGACATATGAGCTAAAACTCTCTTATCAAACTCTTTTTCAACAATTAGTTAACCTATCATGGTCATTCTTCATGCTCATGTGGACTCATGCAATAAGCAGGTATATTTAGAAGGAATGATTTAGGAATGAAGTCAATTATATGCTGAATATCTTGTATTTGTTGCAATCCATGAGCTGTATCATTAGAAATGACACCAACAAACTCCTTGTCAATGGCTCAACATCTTTAGGTATGGACCATGATTCGCTATTCTCCTCACAAATAAAAACAATGCAAAATCATACTGTTGATAAGTTTTATAAATATCAGATTTGTAAGTAAATTACTTACCTCTTCTTGTGGTTTGGGATGTTCTTTAGGCCTTAGAGGAGCCAATTTAATCTTTACTTCATTCTTGTGAAAAGAGTAGGTAATGTTGTAGCCATCATGAAAAACTCAATGATCACAATGGCAAGGTCTTCCAAGCAACAAGTGAAAGCATCCATTGTAATGACATCATATCATACTTCATCTTGATATTTCAAACCCACAGAGAATTGAACAGGACAACACCTATTCACCTTGACTTTATTTCATTTTCTTTCCTCAACCGTTATAGATAGTAAGGTTGAGGATGTGGTTCTATCTGAACAATAAGTTTTTCTAACATATAACTTGCAACAATATTTTCATAACTTTCACCATCAATGGTGACATTTCATACATTTCCATGCGATGTACACCTCATGTTCAAGATATTATGACGTAGTGAACTTTCGTCTTTAATTAATATTAGAATAGTGAGGCTACGACCAACGACAAGGTACTGACTTTCATCAGTATGGATTTATTCTACTTCACTGATTATTTTATCTTTAAGCTCTTCTACTTCACTTGCGAGAATTTCATCAGGCTCTTCTTCAATAAGTCCATAAGACCAAACCCATGACATTTAAAGCATTTTCTTAAATTATCATTACTAACATGACAAAAACTAGTCTCATTTGTAATTTTAGTAGGATAGTTGGAAGGAATTACCTTAGATTGTGGCATCATGTTTTGACCTTTGAACCTATGACGAGATTCCTTCTACTTAAATGAGCTACTAGCTACCTTTCTTGTCCGTTGTCTTTCTACCTTTAGAGCCAATCATATGACATCATCTAAAATCGAATGCGGTTGAAGTTGTAAGATATCAACAATTTCAACATTAAATCCACCAAGAAAATGAACAATAGTTTATTCATTAGGTTCATGAATATCATATTTCATGAGAAGTTGCTCAAATTTCATCATATATTAATCTACAAACATTATACTCTACCTTAAATTATGAAATTTAACAAACATATCTTGTTGATAGTGTTCAAAAAGGAACTTATGCCTAAGCTCTTGACACATTTTATCCTAGGATTGGGTATTGCTTTAGACTTTTCTTACATGCTTCCTGAGCTTTTTAGCAAAGAGCTTGATTCATTTATCATCAGGAAAATCTTTGAGCTCAAATACTCTCTCCACAATATGTAGCCAGTCGATGAAGTCATTGGGTCAAAGTCTTCCTTCAAATTCAAAAATATCAACCTTGATGTCTAGATATTTATATTTTCGAGTAGGAGACTAATAACGATTTCATGGATTTCGAGATTTCCTTGGGGCTTCGTCCTCTAACGTGTTGTCGTTACGAGAAGGATTAACATCATCTTCTTTACTACTCAAACTACTAGGATTAACATTCTTATTTTGTTGTTTATGTTAGGGAGTCGTAAGCATTGAAACCCTCTCTTAAAGTACTTGAACTTTTCAGTGTAACTCTTCAACTTCAATTTCTTGAATACTCCATTAGCAAAGATTTCAACATTTGGTTGGCATATTGAGTAATAATGTGATAATATGAAGAATGCACCAATAGAGTTTTAAAAGGAACTAGAGCAGGAATAGAATGACAACAACAAGAATCCTAAAAAAAATAAGAAATGAGAAAAGCAAACTACAAAAAGAAAAAAAAGGTAATTCTAAGAAAGATCTTAAAGAAAATATAATTATAGGAGAGCCAGGAAGAAAGAGTAATTACAAGGAGGATAAAAAAAAAAAAACAATACTAAGAAGATGGGAAAGGAAAAGAATAACTATAAGAAAGACAAAAAGGGAAAGAGCAATACTAGAAAAGACAAACAACTAAGAAATGCACAAAATAAAAATAATACTAGGAAACATAAGAAAGAAATGAACAAATACTAAGAAAGAAGAAAATCTCTAATAAGAAGTTGACGTAGGAACATCAAGGGGGATGCTAATTAAGGCGAGGTTGAAGGATAACTAATAAAATACCTTAGGTGGTTGAGCCAAGACTATTTTAATGTCACGAGAAGAAAAACAAGCATTATATTTAATAAGCAAGGCTTATAAATAAACTTTAATTAGCAAATTCACATCTTACAAGCTCTCAAGAGGGTCTTATTTATAGCTAAGTCTAGGGAAAACCTTCTACTACCTTTCTAATGTGGGAAAAATAAAACATAAAAGCAAACAGAAAAAATCTATTTCCGACTTTTCAATGTGAAATAGGACAAACAAGACTAGCTCCAACATTTTGCTCTTGCATCATGGTTATATGTGTCCCTTAGTAGAGGTTCATGTCATACTTAGGTCTCAATTTTTAAGTATATTAAGGGTGGACATGTTGTTTCATATTATAGAAGGTGGTTATTATAATGGAAACTTACATGATTTTATTATATGATTTGGAATGATCCAATATTGCAAGATGTTGAGGTGTATATCAAATACTAATTTGAAGAGTTTGAAATTAATTTATGTACAATAAATGATATTATGATAATATAAAAATATAAAAGAAGGCAGATGGCAACCTGAGTAGCACCTCCATTCAGTAACTAGAAAGAGGACAATAGCCCATATGAGAAAATAGATTGAAGAAAGAAAATTGAGTAAAAAATAATGGAAAGATTAGAAGACCCCTCGCCACCCCCCCACCCCCCCCCC
>JAXCLR010000073.1:45741597-45755874 GCA_035584095.1 Annona squamosa
AGATATATTCAAGTGGAATTTCGGTGCAGAAACGGGCCCCATATGATTATCAAATCAGAATCTACTCCACCCATTGTATTTAGAATAATATATTCTATTACCATATTAATTTTCATCCCCATCAGATGTATATATATATATAGGCCTCATCTGAAAATGGTACAAATTCAACGTAATAAAATAATTTGATGTAAATAATAACTTTAAAATGATTTTTTCAACATGTAAATTATTTGCTATAAAATTTATATATAAATAAATGATTGTATAAAGTTTTATTGCATTCTAATATATGTGGGGTCCACTTTTGATCAATATATATAGGAGCTGTTCTGGTGCATCGCAACTACACTGGAACAACAGTACATTTGATCAAAAGTGAACCCCACACATATTAGAATGTAATGAAACTTTATACAATCATTTAACCATATAAAAATTTTATAGCAAATGGTGTACATGTTAAAAAACCACTTTAAAATTGTTATTTACATCAAATTATTTTTTGACGTTGAATTTGTACCATTTTAAGACAGGGCCTGTATACATATCTAATTAGGATGAAAATTGGTATGGTAATAAAATACATTATTCTAAATACAATGGATGAAATAGATTATGATTTAATGATCATGTGGAGCCCATTTCAGCGATGATGCACCAGAAATTTCGGTTCAGGAATAATGTATTCTATTACCATACTAATTTCATCCCAATCAGGTATGTATATGAGCCCCATTTGAAAATGGTATAAATTCAACATAATAAAATAGTTTGATGTAAATAAAAACTTTAAAATGATTTTTTCAACATATGGACCATTTGCTATAAAATTTATATATGAATAAATGATTGTATAAAATTTTATTGCATTCTATTATGTGTGGAGCCCAGTTTTGATTAAATGTACCATTGTTCCAGTGCAGTTGTGCGGCACCGGAACAACTCCCTATATATATATATAGTCAATTAGTTTCTTAGGGTCCAATGTCTCATGTTATTAATACAAAAGGTGAATTCTCATATTGGTTGTAAAAAGGGCAAAGTGTGTGAATTACCTAACCTTGGTTGTCCTCTCCTAGGAGTTGAGAGTTATCTCCCTGTGTTATATCAAGGATGTGTTAACTTGATATGATAAAGATAAAATAAGAATAAATAAGGTAGATGTATGAAAAAATAATTGAAAAAAGTAAAATTAGAAAATTATGATCAAATTAATGGTAGTTCTATAATGGTAAAAGTTAAAAAAATAACTTTCCACTCATCCTTAATTTTTTTATATGATTTGATATCTTAATTATCTAAGTATATCATTTGTTTATTATTAATTTTATATTTCAATTTTTTATAGATCTTTTGTACAACTACTTTATATATTTTAATCTTATTATCTTTACTCCTAATCATAATATCTATGATATTACATCGTTCTCTCACTTTTAAAATTTCTTATATTCTCACTTTCTAACAAACTACATTTAGTTGTGTATGTCCACTCTCCTAGGTTTCCTCATTTACTATATTTTCTTCCGTAAATATTTAAAAAATGAAAATTTTTTTAATTAGATTCATATATAATCTACAATAGTGCAAAGAGGCCATTTTTATTTATTTATCGATTTTTCTTTGTGTACTTGTTTCCTAAGTGTACATTTAATCCATATACCAAGTTTTGTCGATTTGCGGTACTTTTACATTTTTTATTTTTCAAAATCATTGATTTCATGGGGCATAAAGATCATTTTTCACCTCTTAAAAAGACTTACTTTCGTAAGTAATTAAAATAGTTTTCATGTTTATACATAGACAATGAAATGTTTCCATTGAAAATCTCCATTACGGAAAATTTTATTTTGGCAACTAGTAGAAGAGATGGCTCCAAGATGTGACACTTGTGATATTGACACTTAAACATAAAAGGTTTGAAGTTTTTAAGTGACAAAAATATGGCTTTGGATTACCAAATATTAATGGAATTGATTATAGGAAACAAACTAGAAAGTCATCTTCAGTTGGAAATGCTTAGAGGGCTAAGAAGTGTCTTGAGTTATTACATGTTGATTTATGTGGTCTCGTTATTTCTCACTTTTTACTAATGATTATAGTTGTATGAATTAGAAATATTTGAGAGTTTTGAGCAATTCAAGGCTATGGTTGAAAGATAAAATGGATCTTCTATTAAAGCACTCCTCAAAAGTAGCGGTAGTGAGTTTTTGTTAAATCAATTTCACCACTTTTGTAAGAAATTTGGTATTCATTGAGAATTAGTCACACCTTACACTTTAGAGCAAAATGTTGTTGTCGGATGCAAGAATCGAATAGTTATGGAGATGGCAAGAAGTTTGCCAAAAGGAGAAAAACTTTCAAATTAATTTTGGGCTAAAGCAATAGTAACATTAATTTATTTGTTGAATCTCTCTCTATCATTCAGAAGAGCTGTTTTGAATCAAACTTCATATGAAGTCGAGATACAAATACATTAGTAAGTCACTATAGAGCTTTTAGTTGTATAGCCTAGTATTGGTAAATTCTCAAGTTAGTAGCCATAAACTTAATGAAAATTCTACAAAATGCATTTTTGTTATTTATTTCTCTCAATTCAAAGCATATTAGTTATATAATCCTCGCAGTGGCAAGAAGATACTTAGTAGGGATGTAATATTTCATGAAAATGCTAGTTGAGATTGTCTTGAAAATGATGAGGAGTAGATACCTCCTATATCAAATGAGTCTTTACAAAATGAAGGACAAAGGATAACTCTTACAAATTCACCTAGTTCTTCTATGGGTTACCAAGCTCATCCTCTTCAGCATCAATGTATTCTTCATTTACAAGTCCTTCAAGTGCTGAAGAGTCCTTGAATGGCACTCTACCTAGGAAGTTTCGATCTATGAAAGAAATTTGTGAAGAAGCTATAACAAAGAAAGAATAGCAAAGTGCAATAAAGAAAGAGTTAACATCGATTCAAAGGAATAGCACATGAGAGATCATGGACTTACCTGAACATAAGAGTGCAAGAATTTTGAAGTGGATATTCAAAATAAAATGTTATACACATGGAAGTATACAAAAGAACAATGCCCAGCTTGTGGTAAAAGAATATGCACAACAACATAGTATAGATTTCAAAGAAACCTTCTCTCCTGCAGCTCGTCTTAAAACTATGTGAATTATCTTAGCCTTGGCTACATAATTATAATGATTTGTTTATCAATTTGATATCAAGTCTATATTTTTTAATGGAGACTTACTAGAAGAAGTCTATATAGCTCAACCTGAAGGTTTTATTATTGAAGGTAAAGAGACAGAAGTATATAAGTTGAATAATGCATTGTGTTGTTAAAGTAAGCTTTGCATGCATAGTATAGCAAAATTGATAGTAATTTCCTGCGAAATAGGTTCGCTAGAAGTGAAAATGAACCAAATCTCTATTTGAAGAAGCAAGACGAAAGTAATGTTATCATGATTAATCTTTATGTTGATAATATCATTTACATAAGTTCTTCTAACCAACATGTGGCTAAGTTTAAAGCACACATGATGACAAAGTTCCCAATCTCGTAATGAGTTTATTGTTTATTTTCTTTTCTTTGATTGAGATTTTGTTGCATATTTTCTAGATCTTGAAGGAGAAGAAGAAATTTTTATTTCATAGAAAAAATATGCTAAAGATCTTCTCAATGGCCGTAGGGTTGCAACTTGGTACTGGATAAACCCAAATTTGCCCAATCAGACGCAATTTCAAAAACAAGTTTGGGGTTTTATTTTTGAGAATTTTTTCAAAATATATTTGATTTCAACCCGACCCAAAAGAACCCAATATTAATAACAAGATTACATCAACCCTACACCACCCAATATGCCCCTAGGTTGTTAAAAGAATTATATTAGTTTATATATTAAGTATTTTAACTATAATTATAGGGTCTGTTTGGTATTCCATAAAAACGCGGTGACGGATTTTTGCGCCCGTAAAAGTTGTCTTTTCAGCATAGTAACGATCATGAATAAATGGTTTGCTCTCCTAACGTACCCACCAAATGCTTCACGCCGAACTGTTCCCGTGTAACTGCACGCAAGTTGAGAAAAAACTCGTCAAGATTGGGCTGGTTTTTGGTCTTTCGTACATTAGCGTGCAACGCGATTTACTCCGACTGCGAATGACACGACGGGTTTTTCTTCGGAAACCCTGCGAATGAAAAGTTTTACACGATTAGACATGTTTTTGTAAATACCAAACGGACCCATAATAAAATTTCTTTTATATAATCATAACTTAATTAAACTGTAAAATGTCAATTCTAAAACTAAAATATTATTTACATTTGTTCATAAAAAGTTGAATATAATTTGTATGAGATATTTAAGTCATTTTTATTAAACTTGTTTAGATAGTGATTTCATATAATTCTAATTTTTACCTTAATTGTTAATGGTAAATTTATTATTTCATTGTACTTAGTTTTATCTTTTAATTAGAAATTTAACTTTCATCAAAATTAATGATATTATAGGACATATAAAAATATTCATGTGTAAATTATGAATAAATAAGTTATCATACTCAAAAGTATATTTTAGAATTAATTGATGTGAATGCACTAATGTTCAAAGAATTTGTTAATTTTATTAGTACATTTTAAATTTTATTGGTTTAAGAACAACCTAAATTTCAATACAAACCCCATGCCAACCCAGTCCAAACCTAACTTGAATCCGGATTCAAATATATGAGGGTTGGGCTCAACTAAAACCGGTACAACCCCACCCAAGTTACACCCCTATCAATTGGCTTAATATGTTAAATTATAAATATGCAGCTACACCTGTGAATATTAATTAGAAATTGCAAGTCGACAATGAAGCTGAGATGACTAATGCTTCAAGTTTTGGAAGCTTAGTTGGAGATTTAATTTATCTAGCTAACCCACACAAGGCCCAACATTGCATTCTTTGTTGGTGTGCTTTTAAGATTCATGCAATATCCTTCAAGAAATGACTATGGAGCAACAAAGCAAACCTTGTGTTACATTGCAGAAACTATGAATTTTGGAATTGGTATTCAAAATTTCCCAAATTCAAGTTATGTGGGCTCACTAACAGCAATTGGTTAAGTTCATTAGATGATAGGACGAGTATTATTAAAAATATTTCCGTACGTGTGTTGAGAGTCATTACTTAAGAGTTTAAAGAAACAAGCCACAACAACATTATCTTCTTTAAAAACAGAATATATTGCAGCAACTTCAATAATGTGTCCAGCTCTTTGATAAAAGAGAATATTAGTAGATCTTCATCAAAAGCTAGAATGTGTAACTAATATTTTCTACGACAATGAAGCAAAATGGCCATAACAATAAATAAATAAATAAAAATCTAGCTTTTATGGTAGAACAAAGTATACTGATATCCATTTTCATTTCATCAAAGATTTTTTTTTCGATGGAACATTTAATCACAGATTTGGTTGCAAAGAATGAGATAGCTTTAAAATTTTGCAACACAAATATTACATCCCTTCCACAAATGATCAAATGGCGGATATACTTATAAAATCTTTACCAAAAGATTAGTTTATCTTCTTCGAATTTCAGCTTGGTGTTTGCGACTTTGAATTAAGGGGGATGTTTAGGAATGATTCAAATCACGTTACTTTCCCACGTACGAGTTATGGCTCCACGTTCTTCTTATTCTTAGCTATGTCATTTTCCAATTTTTACCACCTTATTCTATTAGTTGGTAGAATCATGCAAGTGGTTAAGAAAAAATAGGTAAGCAAGTCGATTCAAATTATAGCCTATAAAATAGGAATGATAGCTTTCTATTTTGTGTTTAAGAAATATCTGTAATCTAAAAAAATTTGAGAAATCAACATTTACCTTTTGTAAAAATTCAGTTTCATCTATGCTATTTTCATTTGTTTCCAACACTTACAAGCCCACCTACAAGCACCAACTTCTAAAGTGGTTAAGTTAGTTATACGTGAGTTTTTCTCTACACAATTTTCTTTTTCTTTTTCTTTTTTTATCTATTTGCCATTTTCCCATGATCCTTA
This sequence comes from Annona squamosa, assembly GCA_035584095.1. Classification (NCBI taxonomy): domain Eukaryota; kingdom Viridiplantae; phylum Streptophyta; class Magnoliopsida; order Magnoliales; family Annonaceae; genus Annona; species Annona squamosa. Next base: position 45,747,654 of record JAXCLR010000073.1, read on the forward strand.
TGTCCCATGAAAACATAGCAACCTATGGTTGATAAATTGGCAAATCCTACCAAGTTCATGCCTTATGAATAATGGTTTGTAGAGTTTAAAAACAGATGATTTGGCCAATGTAAGAATGAAATTTTCAGCTGAATATCGTACTTCTCATAGAAATCCTAACAAGAAATATGATTACCTAGTTGCAAAGTCCAAGGATGCTTCCAACTAGACTATACTCAACAATTCCATTCACAGGATGTCAGTTTCACCATTTAAAATTGGAGTCTTGTGTGGGTAATTTAATTCTAACGAATATTTCTGTGGTAATTTTTATTACTTCAAAACAATTATTTCGCATATGACTTTGCAACTAGGTAATTTTTGAGTATTTAATTAAAATAATTTATAATATTATAGATTATGTGACACTTTTTTAAAATATATTTCATTAGAATTCCCATGTGTCGTTAGATATATAAATGAATAAACGTTTCCTTTTTATTGAATATTAGATTCTAAATGAAAATTGACACATTTAGATTTTCTTAAATGTAAAGTACATTAGTTTACAAATTATCATACAAGTACCTAATATCTTTATAGAAGCTTTTTAAATTGTTTTATACTATTTAATTTAGAATATACAGAGGCAGTGGTAGGTTTTCAATTGTATTATGAAGGGTATTGTTTTAATTATTTTTGAACATTAACTCGTCTTCGAAGTTTGAACTTTGAAAATGCTATTTACGAGAGAAGAAGAGCTGGCGTCCGTTGATTGATTTACGTTGAGGCGAGATCGGTGTGAGATGCAACGCAGCGTAACGTACAATCCAAAAAAAAGAGAGTGAATAAGAAAATAAAAGATTGACGGAACAGTGACTATGAAATGAAAGAAAAATAAGATGCATATGAGCCGAGGGCTGCATCGTAAAAAATAAGGTCCATAAGAGTAACAGAAGGTAAAAAAGAAAATAAAATAAAAGCATAAAAATAACTAGGCTGGATTTTCATCCAAAAAGCAGATAGCAGTTTACTCTAGAGATGGGTGGGTGGGTGGGTGGGTTCAAGGTTTGAAGTGGTGGCATTGGTAGAGGATATGTGGGTGACTTTAGGGGGGAGGGAATGTAAGGAGTGGTAATCAGGTAGGAACAGGTGGGGTAGTCACAATAGGAGATGAGGGTGCGGATGGAGATGGTAATGAAGAAGCCTTAGCAGGCCGTTCTACCAAGTCTTCCTTGAAACAGGAAGGGAGTGGAAATAGAATGGATGTAGAGTGGAAATGGGCAGAGGAATTGAGGGAGTAGGAGTGTTAAGATTGCCCCTTTTTTTTTTTGACGGCAGTGTTAAGATTTTTGAGAATAGGGAAAGCAAGGAGGATACTCCAATCTCCGCTTATGGTGCTAAGGGAGAAGTGCAAGTAGGAGAGTTATAAGAGACTGATGTGCAAGGGCTAGTGGCTGGACTTATGTAGAGATTTGGGATAGAGTAGGGGAGATGTCAGGACTTCTCTTGGAGTGGCAAGAGTGGTGTCTTCCTCTATAGGTGTTGGTGATAGAGGATTTTGGACGGGTGAATTGGGAGGTGTTAGTTCTTTCGGCTGGCTATGGTGACTAGAGGACGCACTCAAAAAACTGTTCAAATATTGAGTTGGACAAGATGAGAAACAATTATTGATAAAGACCTTCATGTGGTCATGATTTAGTCTTATCAATGTCTACAACTGGTTGAAACGTTAGTTGATTTGACGAGTTCTGCAACAAAGGTTTCTGAGGCTATCACCTGGAGTTTATTTCCATTACAAAGGATTGGATGTCAGAGGGATTTGAAATTGGTTTTGGTTGGAGATTTTGTCCTGGGAGATCGAGGTTCATGTGAGTCTAACGGAGAGGTGTGAGATTGAATATTTTCTAGGAGTGGACTATCTTCTGCTTCAACTGTTGTTTCATTTGCCAAAGCGATCATAGTTTCTACGTCATCAGCTGCAGGAGTGGTTACATCTGGTTGAGCTGTTGTTGTGATTTGAACATTGTTTGGAACTCGATCTGCACCTTCCGGCATACAAACTTGTCCATATTTTGTTTCTTTGCTAGGCACTATATTCTCTGTGGCTGGCATTTCCTCTGCGGTAAGTAAGGTGGTATGTTGCCGATTCTTCTACTGTTCCAGTTGTTTCCTCAACTGTTGCCACTCCACAGCATCAGCGATCCCAACTAGAATCTGATTATCTTCTGTAGAGAAAGGATTTTTTGCAGCAACTGCAATCATTTCTGCTGCAGGTTCCTCCAGAGAAGTTTCTGCAACTGCAAGCTCACTCAAGCCTCTTCTCAAAGAAATGGAAGTTTTCTCGTTCTTCCTTTTTTCCTTCTTCCTGTTCTCAAAGAAATGGAAGCGTCTTCTCACATGCCTTTTGGGTAGAGTCAGTTGCTGAGGAGGATAGTCAGATGTCTCTTCTCTTTCTTTCTTTACACTTGGAATCTCTTCTGGAACTTCTTTTGCTGCCTCATCATCTTCTAAGCCTTCTTCCTTAGGTTTATTTATCTTCTTTCTCTTCTACTAAAGACAATTTCTGTTGGCTTTTTATTCTGCTTGTTCGTCTTTTGCCCAGGTGCAACAACATGCTTGGCCCATTTTCCAGCATCATCTTCCTTAAAACCCATTTTTCTGACTGAGGATAGTGTGATGGCATTTGTCTCCATTGGATTCTGAAACTCTTCATTATTAAGGTTGATGTTATGAGCCCTTAGAAATTTTGTGAGAATCATACCATACAGTAGTCAGTACTTAGGATGTCTTTGCACAAAATCTATATTTGTTAATATAAGTTCAGCAATATCAATCTTCAAGCCTTTTTTCATAGCCCATAGCAATTTTGCATCTCTCTATTACTATTTCAATGCTCCCGACTCTAGGCCACAAAAATCCTATTAGGAAATGTGATTCGGGTTGATACGGACTACAGCGGAAGCACACATAGTAAAATAAGATCAAAGAAATAACAACAAGATCAAATACAAAAAGACACCAAGAGTTACGTGGAAAACCCTTCAAACCAAAAAGGGAAAACCATGGGAGAGAGATACCGATCCACTAGAATAAACAGGTTTCAAAGATACATATAAAATATTTCACACATATCCTCTGGATGCCTCATACACACCCTAAACAAGAACCCTCTAATAACCCCCTCTCTCGCATTCCAACGGAACACCTCTCAAGATTCCACTGAATCCCTAACTGATCCACCTATAAATAGAATTCCTCTAGGCTCTTACGCGATCTCAGTCTCTCACGACTAAACTATGCATGATATGCAATCTCAATCCCAACAAAATACAAGACAGACTAACAAATCTCCACCTTAGCTTGAATTCTGCGTACACTGCGCTTCAACTTGCATCAAGGCACCAATCTTGCACTCAATTATGCATAAGCTACAAACAATGTGAACTGCATTCCATTTTCCAAAACCATTGCGTTCTCGGGACTCCTCAGGCTTTCCACAATCTAATGTCAATCCATTCTTAGGATCTCAAAGCCACTGTCCATTGCTGAATTTAGGAAAACCCAGTCTATCTTCATGTGCTCTCCATGCATCTTTAGCATCAGCACAACCATAGATCATCAAAAGATTTGCTTATAAGTTATTGCTTCGAAACAAATCAAACTTGATTCCTCCCGATGAACCTCAATCTCGTGATCCAACTTGACCACATCCAACAGTGTAGCATCTTCTTGAACCACACCGCCCACAAGAAGCACAATACCTCATCTCACCCAAATCTCCACATCGATGCGGAACATCCATAGCTCTATGAAATCTACTTGCTCCACCTTAATCTAAACCACCTGTCAGATCCCACATAATCAAAGCAAAATCTACCCAGACAGATACCATTGTTGCGTTAGCATCTGTGCACTTTCTTTCTTCCTCTGCAAGCAAGGGACGCCTTCTTCCCAAGCACATGCCCAAATCCGCAAGCCACCTGTTTCCAAGATCCACATCTCCGTCCGTCATCTCGTCGCTAATCAACATCACCCATAACTATAGCTCTGATACCACTTGTTAGGAAACGTGATTCGAGTTGATATAGATCATAGCGAAAGCACACATAATAAAATAAGATCAAACACAATAAGACATCAAGATTTACGTGGAAAACCCTTCAAACCAAGAAAGGAAAAACCACGGGAGAGAGATACCAATCTACTAGAATAAACAAGTTACAAAGATACACATAGAATGCCTCACACATATTCTCTAGATGCCTCATACACAACCTAGATTAGAACACTCTAATAACCCCCTCTCTCACGTCCCAACAGGACATCTCTCAAGGTTCCACTGAATCCCTAAGTGATCAACTTATAAATAAAATTCCTCCAAGCTCTTACGCAATCTCAGTCTCTCACAACTGAACTATGCGGAATACACAATCTCAATTCCAGCATAATACATTACAAACCTAACAATTCCCATTACTACAGCCTGGGCAATCTTCATATCTACATCCAAGCAATGTGCAGACATGTCTGTTTATGTTTCATTTCGAGGTTGTTGCGCAATTTCTGCATATAAGGATAACCGTCCCTCTGGCCATGAAATCTTTTCTGGTTTGTTCTTCCTATTCATCTTGAACAACTCTCTGAACTTTTTAGGAGATAGATAAATTACCGCAGTCCCTACTTTCTAGAGCAGGAAGCGAGATTGAAGTTATGAACAATTGACTTTTACCAGTTGAGGGCAGGATTTGTCGGAGTACATAGCTCTCCTCAGTCTGCTTCTTCAGCCAAGCTGTAGCGTTAAATCCTTTTAACTTCTTAAAATCTTATGTTCTGCCATGAATCAGCCATCTATCTGTCATTTTCCCCCAGAAGTCATTAAAAATGGACTGGTTCGGTGAGAAATACGTCTGGTAGAGATTCTTGCCTACCATCTTCTGTCGCTTTAAGCTTTCCTTATCTGCTAGCTGCTCCCCTCTCTCTTCTTTCCTTTTCTGCCATGGGAGTATACGCTTTGCTTTTTCTTGCGAGTTCCGGTACGAGTAAGGGGGTCAATGGTAATGGTAAATCCGCGGGTGTATTTTTTGAATAAATGATTTATAATCCACCAACTCTTTTAACTATTTAATTAAATAAATGAATTAAAGTTGAGGCTTTGCAGCCTATCAACCCATTTAACCCCTTTATATAACCCACCCAACCCGTATAACCCATTTATTATAAGATATAATATATTATATATATGTGAAATTTTTTCCGCCGTAAATTAGGGTCCGTTTGGAAATGTATAAAACTAGCTGTTGTAGTAAAACTTTTCAACCCGAGTACCGTTTGGGAAAAAAAAAGTCATTTCGAGCACTAATTTTGGTTTCCTATGCAATTAATATGCCATATTTTATCATCGAAAAAACCCCATTTGAATTTTCATCTTAGTAACGCACCACTTTTCGTAGCTGAAAAAAACGTCTTTTAATTTTTAGTCATTTCCTGCTCGCGGCTCTCCTATCCCATCCAGGCCCAACCATACATAGTGTTCTGCAGCCAAGTACCCAATCATTTTCAGATCTCATGAAACAAGACGCTTGGAGTAGCACGCCGCACGTGTTCTACACTTCTACTATGTCTTCACAACTCGCAAGCGATTAGAAAGGGAACTCAAGGAAGGAGAGCGTGGAGCCTGGAGAGATTTGGAAATGAAGTAAACTGCAATGGAGCGAGGATCAAAGGCCTTTTGCCTTTGCAGCCAGTGGTGTCGCCTTCGTCTCTCTCCGCCATTCAGAGCGTTGTTTTTTCAATCGATCTCCGGCGCCACCCCCTCAACTCTCGCACAGGCACACTGCACACAACCATTAAGCCTCAATCTCTCATTTCCTTTCCCGCATAGCAGCACTAGCACAGGCGCACAACGCTTCCCGTTTGCCATGCCTATCAACTAGATCGTTGTCTCCCAGGAATGTTAACTTCGAATTATTTAATTTATTTAATTTTATAGATTTTATTGAAGATTTTTAGCATTAAAATTAGTAATAAACATAACCTGTCAACCCATTCATTAAATCAGTTAGGGTTGGTTTAATAAACAGATTAGTTTTAAGATATATCAAATGAATTAGGATTAAAATCAGGCTCCAACACCTTCATCCCAGTCCATTAACACCGCTAGGTACAAGCATACACAGTCGGGTGAAGAGATTTTAGAAGAATTTTTAATGCCAAAGGAGTGCGAACGAGGAGTTTGTCTTGGAATATAAGCATTTGCAAGCACGCCTATTAATAGCTAACAGCTAAGACTCATGTACATAGTCACGCCGCCATGAAAGAGGTATGCCTTTTTTTTAGTTTTACAAAATAAAAAAATATAAATATATTTGAAAAATCTAAAAAACGCTAAATTTGATGAGAGATGCAACCAAAGATGAGCACGAACTTATACATGAGGGGTGATCTCATGCGTCCCAAAAATATATTTTTTTTCTTTTTTTATAAACATTTAGAATTACGTATATTTAACTTATAAATTAAGTTTTAGATTTTGATGCTTTTAAGTATTTTTTTGTTTTTAAATACAGTGGTATTTTCATAATTTTCTGATTTAAAAATAAAAATACTTAAAAGCATCCAAAAATAATAAAATTTTATTTATAGGTTAAAGATACCTAACTCTATGTGTTTATAAAAAAAATAAAAATAAAAAACGCATGGATCACCCTCAAAATATGCGCGGAGACTTCATACCTGCCCTAAGCTTTTTCATTTTAAAATCTAAACTATTTATCATGTTCATTGATATATATTTATTTATGGTTCTAACAATTATATATTATAAACGTTTATATGCTTGATCAATACTATACATTTTTCAAAAAAATTAATAGTTATGAATATTTACTCTAAAAAAATGTTTTTTGCAAGATATGTTTCCCATTAAATTTTTTTTTGGCAACATGATGAAACAAGGTGTATTAAATATGCTAAACGGTTTACACTTAAAATTTTGAAAAAAATTAAGGGTAAATTTCATATATCCCCACATAGTTTGACCGAAATTGCAGATATACCCACGTAGTTTCAAATATTCCATATTATCCTCCACGTAGTTTTACAAATTTTGCACATGACCCCACAGATGCATTTTTCCGTCAGCACCCATTAATATATACATTAGAAAATGCATAATGTCAAAAATATCCTTAGTCCAAGGTATATTAGACCCCTCGTAGCTATGAATATCTCACTTGGTAGTGTGGTCAGTGAGTAGAGATCGACTTGGGAGAACGATTTGAAGGAGCATTTTCAGGAAGGAAGGCAAGTGAGTTAGAAAATCACAAGCTTCTTTTTTTCTACCCGTTTGCAACATCATTTTGCAACATTTTGCCGGATTTTTTTGACTTTTGCATTTCAGCTTGGCTGGTTCTTAAACGTATATCCCATAAAAAAATTCTGCCTTTCCCGTCGAAATAATGTTGCTTCTCTCATTAAAATAATGCTACGATTGTTAATTCGATTTGGCTGAAAGAACTTTGACATTGTTAATTCAATGAGGAAAAAATAGACCGTGTTTGAAGCAAAGTGAAATGGTGTGAGGAAAAAAAGATGTTGTCTGAATTGGAATGAAATGGAGGACGTTGTTTGAAGTAGAAAGAAGTTACCCCAAAGAAAAAGATGTTGTGTGAACTGGAATGAAATGGCGCATAGTAGTATTGGTTCATAACATTTTGTCTAATTTTTGGAACCATAATGGATATGGTTAATCAGTAGAATAGTGTACCGTAGACAAATTTATTTGGAAATTTTTATGATTTTAACATATGCATAAGAAAATGTGGATAATTTTTTTTTTACCAATTTGATTTTTGGATGTTGGCCAAAAAAATGGTTTTGTGCAATTTTGACTTTTTTATTCTTAGAAAATGTTAGAACATATTTGTTAGTGCAATTATTGGAAATTTTAGACATGAGTATTCTTCAGTTCCAATGCACATTTATTTGATTTTCTATTTTGATTTTTTGAAGACATCTTATCTTTATTTCATCAATTTGTTTTGTACTATTCGTTGTTAATTTTGTCAATGTGTTTTGTAAATACTTCTAAAATGGATTATGATCCTAAGACAGCTCCATATCCACATGTACAATGTCGTTGCGGATATGACGTTTGCTATCCGATATTATCACGCTCAAAAAATAATCCAGGAAGATGGTTTTATAAATGCCCTGGAAAGGTTATATCATTTTATCTATT
>JAXCLR010000073.1:45761965-45778908 GCA_035584095.1 Annona squamosa
GTACCCCTACTTTTAAAAAATAAAAAATATATATTTATATATCTCTAAAAATGGTAAAATTTAATACATAAGTTAAATACACCTAAGTTAATAATTTTGTAAAAAGATTTTCTAAAAAATATTTAAAATAAAGTTTTGTACATTTGATGCATTAAAACATTGCTCTGTAAAAAAATATGCATAGATAAGTCATTTTTAAAGTGTAATCCCATTGCACCATAATTACGGTGCTGCAAATGAGGCCTAATTGATCATGAAATTAATATCTAAATTACTAGCTACATTTAAAATTATTTATTTACAAAATCTAATAATTTTTATCCAAATCAAACATGTGCAAACTCCAACTAAAAATAGTACTAAATTAATATAATAAAATAGTTTGATTTAAATTTCAATTTTGAAGCTATATTTTTAGCATCAAACCATCTATTATATAATTTTAAACTGCTATAAAATGAGTTCTACATATATTAAAATATAATTATACTTTCTACAATCATTTATCCGTATAAAATCATGAGGGCAAAGGGTTTAAATCAAACTTCACATGTTTTAAAATGTAAATTACATTGTAGATATTTTATAAAATTTTAATAGTATTTTTTAATATCACGAGGACCAAATGTCTAAAATGCAAAGAATCAAACATCACTATAGGAGTGCAACTTAGTCGGAGTAGGTCCGGGTAGGGGTAGAACCTACCCTTGTTTTTAGAAAAATTTTGCCCTTCTATATTTTAGCTTGAGTCGGTTCAAAACTTACCTTTCTCTATTTTTCTAAGGGTGAGTAAGTTCCAGTTTCGGTTTCAAATCAATTCCAAAAATATCAAGTAACACATTAACATTAACAATCTGTTATATGCAGTATATATTGTTACCTATTACACGCAATCTGTTCAACATATTTCACTATAACAACCTTTAATAATAATATGTGAACAATTAAGCACTCAACAATCCCAACTTATAGCAGTAACCAATAATTAAGCAAGCCACAACAACATATATAATTTTAGCAACAATTCACAGCAAAATATATAATTTGAGTAACAATTCATAGTGGCATAAATAATTTCAGCAACCATTCACAATAACACATAATTTCAACAACAACTCACAGTAGCAATATTATTCTAATTCATTTGATGAACTAAGAGAGCAGCAAGGAAGTGCTTGACTACTTGCAGCAAATGCAAAAGAAAAAATAAAGACATTGCAATAGGGATGTGTGGGACTGCCAACAATCGAGACCAAAAAAAAAATGAAAATAAGGACGTGGTAGAACGGAAGTTGCAGCAGCTGATGAAGAAAAAATACGAAGAAGAACGATTAAACAAAAGAGAAGACAACAGAGCAACGTCGACATCGACAAGCTCTGGTGTGGTACAAGCACTATGGTTTTTTGAAGGGGGAAACAAGCGAAAGGTTAAGCTCCAAAGGGGGTATGAAATTTTGAAAATAGAAATATGTTTATATATTTTTAACAGTTATTATAATATATAAAATCTGGGTAGGTTCCAAATACTCCGCTCTTGGAACTGACCCTATCTGAATTTGAAATGAATATTTCATACGTGGAACTAAACCAATCCTATTCTAATTAGAGTACCCAGTAGGTCGATCTGCAGATACTTGGACCAAATTGCAACCCTACTTGACAGGGTTTGAAATATTAATATGCAAATCTCGATGTTTAAAATGCAAATACTCAAAGTGAGGAAGTATAAAACCTAAATTGCCCGTACAGCAACAGACTTCAGGCGGCAAGGGTGGAGATTACTGGGGATTTTGAAAAAAAATGGCTCCATCAAATTTTTATTGCTTTCGCATATGCAGTCAGGAAATGATATCATATATAGTTCCACGCATTTCTGAACAGAAATACTAGGATAACAACTGTATTTAATATATATTTCATGAACGATGGGTTTCACTAAATCCTCATGGAGAATTGGCGCGGATTATCTGAACAGACATGCATTACAAAAGGAGAATCTCAAAACACACTTTTACATATATGGAACATGAAGCTTTAAACTTTAAGTTCCTGCTATGGTTGCAACAACACATTAGTGTTTTTTATAACTGTTGTTGTAGACAAAACCGATGACGGGCAGACAAAGAAACCCTGTATGCCTACTCTTTCTGGTGTACAAGTTCCTAAACCACCACTACCAGGCTTTTGTCATTTTTTATGCCCTGAACACAGTTCGCATTGATCTGGACCCGCTCGATGCTTTGCTTCAAAGTCCTAGCAAATGAGGGCTTCATTCTGCTTGAGAAAAATTCTTCAATTTCATTTGCCTTCTCATCTGAAGAGAACTGAGAACATTGAAAAGCAATCAGTGAGAATGGTGTCTTGTTTTCTTTCTGCAGACTAATCAATGATATTTCTCATGACTTCCTCAAAAAGCATCAGATATGGTCCACACTCATTGGTGGTGGATAGTGCCTACTGTGAAATTTTGTGAGTAATATCTGCAAAATATTATTTAATTCTAATAAATTAAGGAATTCGACAACTGGGCAAGCATGTTCCACACATTAACCACAAAACAATAGTATCATATTTTCTTTTAAAATACTAAATCGGGTCTTATATTGTTAGAAAGGACAAGAATTTTTCAACAAACCGGGGACACAATGGCACTAATGAAACGAGGTATAAGAAATCCTGAGCCCCAATTTTGATAGATGTGATCCCAATTATCCTGCATAGCACCCACAAAGAATGGTATTAGAAGAAACAAATTTGACGGATGCATTATGGAACACCATTAAATATATGACAAGAAGGAAATCAATTAATTTTATATTTCCCTGTTGCAATTATTCAGGAATTGAAAGTTAGTTTTGCCGCCCGGAATATCCATATACTTTCCACTTCAATCTGAATGAAAATCTCTAATTTATTAAATTTGCCGTCTTCTTAGCTTTGAATCAAGGGTAGGATTTTTAAGTTCAAGTGCAAAGATAAAAGATCTAAGACAAAGTAACTTGTTAAATTAAGAACTTGTTAGCATCAGTTGAGACAAGGGCTTTAAAGTTCAAATGCAAGCACCAATGACTCTATGACATCTTAGAGTCTAATTAATCTGAGTTGTACAGGATAGAAGGATTTGTAGAACCCAGATCGACTTTGTAGAACCCCAGGTGCCTAAAGATCTCATTTTCATAAGTATGTTGAAACCTTGCAAGGCTTTGTATTTAGTTTACCTGTAATGAATGCAACTGGCCATTCATGCGTTTTGAGGCCAAAGGTCATTACTAACAAGCTTCTATGCATGACTGAGTTAGAGGTGTTGAAATGCTCAGTTGTGTTAAGATTTACATTTTAACAATCATTACGAAATTTGAGTCAGAAAACAGAAAGAAAATCAATTGGAAAATGGAAAAATGGGCAATACTCTTTTTTGGAGCAAATTTATACAAGAGTGTTCTCTTTCCCAAATTTGTAGCAAGCTCATGAGGTCTGGCCTGAATTTTGAAATGGTAGCTCCAATGGTTGAATGATTTACACCAAGGGTGTGTTTGGGAAGTGATAAAACTTTTGCTGAGAAGTTTTTGGCTCAATAGCTTTTTAAATGAGAAAAATGGATGTGATATAATAAGGATAATGATGAAGAGTAAAGAGAATAAAGTCAAAATAAATAAGTTAAATGCATGAGTAGTTGTGTAGAAATAAGTGAAAAGTAGGATAATTGTATAGAAAAATGTGAATAAATAATCAGAAAAATAGGGTATTGGATAAAGTTGAAAAGTTTTAATTTAAAATGTTTTCATTGTAAATAAACATCCCCTAATTCGGCAAGCTACAAAAGGGAAAATGAGAACAAATAATCAAAAGAAAGAAGATGAGGCTTTGAGGTTGTTGCACGAAGACACCACTTGTATCATGTTATTGGGATTTAGATATATTTGTTCAAATGATTTTGGAATGGAAATTGAATTAAAAAGTTAGGCATGGTGGTTGAAGTTTAATAGAAAGATATCTCTAGTCAGTAATGCACATAACTTGACTTTGACAGCGCACCACAATCTGCATATTTCGAGTAATAAGAAGTATATATCAACAGCTTTGACTTGAAGTCCAGAGTCCAATGGTACAAAATGGCATACTAATTCAATTTATTTACAGAAAGATATAGCTGAAATATTGCAGGTACGTCAAGCCGTCAAAAAACTATCCAGCAATGACATCACTTTCACTGCATTTCAAATATCGTGTAGGTGGAATTTTGAATTGAAATTTTATAATAAAATATAGATTTTGAAGTTGAATCCACTAGAAAAAAGAATAGGGTCAATCCAAGTGTCTGAAGAAAGTTGTGCCTGAAATATTGAAGGCATTCTTGTAATTCCTTAGGAACATGGATTCAAATATCAGCCTATAAAGGGGGCGTATCAGTCGTATCATATCCATATCGGTCATGTCCGATACGGGATATGGGAGTGTTTTGGCTAAGGTTTTAAAGCATAGAGTGTATTGATCAATACAGGGGGCATATTGGCCGATATTGGGGCTGTATCGGTCAGGGTGTATCGCCCAAATGAATAAAATTATAAAAAATTCTATTTTTTCACTCTTTTGCCCATGTTTTCCATTTCAAAACTCTTCCCTTCCTCTACACTCATTTTTACACTAATATTCATTATTTCTTCTTGCAACTTGATAAATTTTTATTTTATTTTATATATTTATAATTTTTAGAACTAAAAATTTTGATAATTATTCTGAAAAACTAAAAAGTAAAAGGAGAACTTTTTATCAGTTATACAAATTTGTTTACAATAATATTATTGATTTTTTCTTGCAATTTAACTAAAATTTGAGGTTGTTTTTAATTTATAAAAATTTTTAAAGTCTAGAAGTAAGTTTGAACATCTCAAAAATAAAAAGTCATCAACTTTTTATGGGTTTTTATCTTGTGTTTACGCAAATATATTTCAGTTGTGAATTATAATTAATTGATTTATGATTTATTTCATATTTTTAAACTTTATTATATTTGATTTTGTTGTGTATCATGTATGTTGAATTGTTAATGAGCTTACATGTCTTGCCTATGATTTCCTTTTTCATCTAAAATTCATACTGTATGTTTTCCCATAGGCAACTACTTATAAAAGAAAATAGACCGATACACATACACCATCATATATAGGAAAAATGCTAAATAATTATATATTCTTGCATTTTCCAATTTTCTGATTTTTTTACATAATTGTTCATATTTTTAGGTAAAAATAAATTCCATCTGATACGGTCCGATACGATATGGCCGTATCCTGTCGTTTTTAGAGGGAACCAATACACCGTCCAATAATGATATTCCGAACCATACTGAGGAACGATTCATAAACAGGTATGTAAGTGTCATGTCTTTCTCACTCCTGCCCAAACATCCCCCTAAGGCCTAGGAGGAGAGAAAAGAATTGAGAGAGGAGAAAGGAGATTGCTATACTGAAGCTTTGGAGCTTGGAGGTCTTCTATTGTGACACGAAGATTTGAGGCTTGAAAGCTTGTGGAGCTTACAGCTAGTTGGGGCTTTGAGGTTTAGACAGTTTGAGTACCTAGGTTTGTTTCTTGTAGATTTGGGATAATGAAGGTCCCTAAGTTGTTTTCCTATGGATTTGGATTCCTAGTTTGTTGGGTTTCCTAAAGCATGGACCCAGGCACATTTTTGTTTAGGTTTTGGAGGTTTTGTATAAATACTATGGATTTATCCTTTTAAAATGATTTATCATGACGTTATGTTGATTTTTGCGTAGATTTGCCGAATTTTTAAACTTCAAGTATGTTGCCTTGAATGAGGCATTACATGTGGCATTTAGGCATGACATGAGCATGCGGCATGTGGTTCAATCCTATCAAGCCAATAAAGCAATGAGCCAAATCCATCACAGATAGTTTGGCAAGCAGGTCCCTCTTAGTGATCATGCCTAGGGCAAAGACCCTGTAGCACGACTCAGGTCAAGGCGAAGGAGCTCCTCGAGGTTGGTTGGTGGTAGTGGAGGATACAATTTTGGGCATGAATGACGCATTGATGTGGCATGACTATGACATGAGCTTGAGACGGCATCTTCACATATGATGAGTGGAGCTAATGTTGAGCCTATGAGCATGAATACGTGATGGCATGGTTGAGATTACTATTTTCAATTATCACTATTATTCTCCACTTACTATGTTTACCCAAACCTTGTTCTATCGATGTTTTTAGTAGACAACATGGTCAAAGTTTGGCTAAAATCACGTCCTTTTATTAATGGTTTTAGCGGACAAGATGCTCGATGGAGCCCAATCAAGGGTCAAAGCTCAAAATGAGGCTAGATGTGAGCCAAATCCCATAGTAGTTTGTGAATAGAGATTGACTTGAAGAATTTTCTTTTCAAATATTAATGCATTTGTGGACATGGTTGTATTATTTTAGATATTCAAACATGATGCAATTTTCATTTGTTACCGAACATGATTTAGAAGTTAGAAAAGACATGATTTGGATTATGATATTATGATAGAAAGGATCTTGATGTATGAATGTACGATTATAATGATTATATGATTATTAGATTATTCTGTGTTGATTTTGTTATGCATTAATACTTGTTAGAGGTTTGAGCAGGCACTCAATTTACCCATTCCTCATACAGTTCTCGATTGCCTACTGCCGGTGGATGTTACAAATTAGTTTGAAATCACACTACCAACAGGACGATGATGAACAAAGTAATTTTAGAATGTAAAAATGGATAAATACCTTTAGCCATTTCCATGCAATTTCACGGCCCTCCCAACTTATGCCTGCGAGCCCATGAACTACATCTTGACTTCGAACCTAAAAACATGTGCAAGTAGCTCTAGTAAGGAGCCTGAAACTTTTGCAAGTAGCTTTAGGGCTTGTTTGATTCTCATGGAGCTTATAAGCTGATGATGGATAACAGCAGAAGCTACTAAGCAACAGAACTAAATATGGTAAGATTGTTTGGTAAAACTTAGAATAAACAAATTAAAATTATTCAGTTCATTGGTGGTTGAATCTGATAGATAAAAGACTGCAATACTCTTTAAATATTAGGTATATGCATAAATATTGATTAAGATATGTAACTAAAATATTTTATTATATAAAAAATAACTTTTTTCAGTTTGACCAATAAATATAGAGGAATAATCTTGTTCGCCTGAGCTAAGCAAATGTTTCTCTTAGCTCACCTCAAAAAATCCATTTATAGAACTTTTTTTCACTTTTTTCTCCATACACTTATTTATCTAAGTGTATTTAACATATAATCCAAGTTTTACCATTTTTGGATATATATAAATAAACAAGTGTATGAAGGGAAAAAATGTTGTAAATAGGTTTTTTTGAGATGGGCCAAGCAAGGCATTTGCTTAGCCCACTAACAAAATCACTTCTCCTAGACATATTAACCTGAAATGGATAAATTTTATAATTCGAAATGAAAAAGTAAATAAAATATTTTACAGCCTCATCTAAACAAATAAAAACTAAATTTAATAAAGCGTAATTTGATGTTTAAAGATTTGAAAATCTGTGTCATTTTTGGAAGATCTGCCAAGTTGCAGGATTCAGAGGAAGGAAATGAGTTTTTCAGAAACCAAATAACATATAAAAGGATATTTTACCAATATAAAATTTTCATAGCCGAAAAGCAACTTCATGGCTGTTTATGGCTTTTCTAATAAAAAAAAAGGAAAATAATCTCCTTCCATAAACATGATGAAATGGAACTTGTAAGGAAATTGAAAACATTTTAAATGAGACAGTTTTATGGGTCATTAAGAAGGAAAACTGAAATACCTCAGAGCCAGAGGACAAGAATAGGACTATGGATCATTAAGAAGAAAAACTGACATACCTCAGAGGACAAGAAGAAGTTGAGGGCTTCAAGAACAATTTCTGGGACAGGACAAGATGCCAACGAACCTATGAAACAAAAATAGGAAATTATTCCTCCTAAGAATTCTTGGCTTGAACAAGTTCTTTCAAACAAATATGGGTTGACCTACTAAGAATCCGCACTTTCTCCTGGCTTAGATCAGTCTCTCTATAAATTTTTAGAAGGGATTTATATCCGGATCTATTTGACGTACTTACAGTCTGCATAACAGCAACATACGCTGCCTGCAAATAAATTAAAGAGAGGGAAAAAAAAAAAAAAAACCATCAAGCTCCAGAAAAATGGAGAAAATCTAAATATGAGTTATGACCTTGTTAACCCCAGCTAAAAACCCTAAGTTTTTAATTTTTTTCATAAATTTGTTAACCTAGGTGTATTTAATATATAAACCAAGTTTTAACATTTTTGGATATGTACATTTTTTTTTTTTGGAATTTTAAACACGGGTATTTTATCCATTTCAAGAGTTGAAATGACTAAAATACCCATGTGTTTAACATTCCAAAAAATATGTATATACATACATCTCCAAAAACAGTAAAACTTTGTCTATATATTAAATACATCTAGATTAACAAGTTTATAAAAAAAATTTTAAAAGTAGGATTTTTAGCCCAGGCTTGCAAGGTCACAACTCAATAAATACTGAGTTGATATGTCAACACAAAAAACCTTTCTTATGTCTGCTGGGAGTAGTGATGTATTTCTATTATCTAAAAATACATTAAAACGTTTGACGGCTTCAGTTATGGTTGTGTCATGGCCAAATAGAGCAAGAGCACTCAATAGCTCCCCTCTCAGCATTGCATCCAGGTGGCTCTCACCAGAAATGGGTTCCCAACCTAACTTCCTACATAAATTTTCCCAAGAAACCAATTCAAAGATGTAACCCAGAAAGAATAAATGAAGGTATAACCATTAAGAAAAAAAATAATAATAATACACATCGCTAAATAGATTACAGAATAAAAACTGTTGAGATGCCTGCAGCGCTACACCACGATTTGCAGGCTTGCCGCAAAAGTGTTTTTTGGCATCAGAATGAATTAGAAGAGATACTCATTTTCCAGTTTTTAATAAATCCACGATATAATAATCAAAGCAAAGCACCAGTATGTTATCCATTAGGCATAAAAGATAAGCATGCATTCAAATGATAAGGTGTTTTTGCAGGTGCCTCAAGTTTGTGAAATTAGCAATTTAGACCCTTAAGTTTAATATTAACAATAGATGGCTCTTACTTTCCGAAATTTGCAAGTGCCGTCCTTTCCATCAGGTGAAGCCCTGACAGCATTAACTTATGACATGAAATGAATAAAATGCATTTCTGATGCATTAAATCACGCATTTAGAGTTCAAAATATTATTTTCTTGCAAGAATCCAATAACAATGGTGCGAACAAAGATACCAACCAAACTATGCTACCATTTAGGTTTGGATAGGATTATTAGAAGGGTGTTTAATCGTTTCAAGTCATAAGTCAATCGCATTATGGACTTAGGGTCCGTTTGGCATTGCATCTTATGGGAGCTTACGCATTTGTCTAGACCTCTCCGCGACAATTTAAAGGAGTCATTTGGATAAGAATAGCTTTTAATTTTTGCTTTCCATTATTTTCTCTGGAGAATCAACACTAAAAGCAGTGACCGCAGAAGCGTGAATATATTGCTTCCACAACAAGCATTGCAGAATTTCTCTTTAGCAAAAGTGGGTGATAGGATGCACCCCCAAACAGACTCTTAAACAGACAGGACTTACAGAACATGCCTCTGGTGGGTCAACAAATGAAAAGTTTTGTAAACTCGAGTTGACCATATACAAAACCCCCAAATCACCATCTAAGTCTGTTTCACCAAGCTAAATATACATTATCAATATGTTAGTACATTGCCACTCGCTTCAGAGAAGTTCACATGTTTTGAGCTCTTTAATTGCAACAAGCATGAACCAGGAAGTTAAGCTAAAAGGGATCAGGTGCAGGAGTCAAAAAAATCAGTTTCAAGTTTTAAGAACCCTAGAAATGTAACAAACAGTAGCCAATGCAAGAATCAGAAAGCACTTCACAAAGTACAAACGACATCTTGGTAGAAGGAACATGAATAGAAAATTTCAGACATGGTTTCTAAACTTGCATCTGGTGTTCATTCAGAACCTGTGCCCTGTTTTGAGGATTTTGACACTTACTGTGCAGAAAACTGGAGAAGATTGATAAAGAACTGTTTGACGTCATATGATAACTTAGGAGAAGCATCAGCTGCCAGCTTAGCAACTTCGTAACATATCTGCAGAACACAAGAATCACCCAAGATATGCCTTATGAGGTAAAAAAAAAAAAAAAAAGGGGGAAAGACTATAAAAAGGAATTGACATATTACGCTGGTCAAGTGTGACAGAACAGTATAATCCAACTCCAGCCTATAAGCATCCATCAATGACAACAAAGAAGACATTGTCTGTTTGCATGCCATGGTCAATGCAAATGAATCATCCAAAATTCCTGGCATAAGAAAAAGAAGTTAGCTTGACCATCATAAACAAAAACTAGTAGGATGATGTAAACATAAATTTAGTACCAAATCTATCAGTAGCAGTCAGGCAGCCATCCTCAATTGCATATCTAAGTCTGCCAGCAAGTTTATCATCATATTTCACCCGATAAAAACCTGTTTGGTCTACATTAATCTTAAACCAAGAACGTTCCAGCTTCTTTTCATATTCTTGCCCACTTCCCCCTGTCAAGAATGAATTGGAAGAACCTATAAACTCTGATATCAACAGCCCATCAGATTTAGTCTGCAGAAGGAAATTCTTGCGAGTATCATATGAACTGCAACATAATGTGATGGGGACAATCCAGTGCCCATTCCCGAGGAGGCCACTTGACAAGAACTGAGTCTGAGATCAATAAAGTTGTTCAGACCAAATAACAAAAAGTGAAATGCTCCAATGAGACTGCAAAGGCATCATTTGTTACCAGATCAAGAAGTGCAAAGTGCATTCAACAAGACACTTGAACCAGATCTACATCCAAGTAATCGTCTCTCAGAAAAATGAACAGCATTTAGGATTATACTTTGTTGATCCAATTCATCTTTAGGTTTATCTTTTCATTAATACAATATGAACTTTGAGTTGATAAAATTCCATCCCCCAATTTCAGTAATATTATTAGCCCTCGAGACTCGAAAAGGCCAAATCTTCTCAAAATGCAATACCACCTCACCTTCCCTTCTTTTCCTATCTTCAATTGTTTCGTCCCAAGGAAAAAGTATAAATCCATCTTTTCAACATTTGACCTTTTTCCAATCACATTTAGATAAACATGGAATTCATAACATTAGAAAATTTTAAATCAAAGATAAAAATCTAAAAAAACCACATAGAAGACTTTTTACATAATGAAACAAAGCTAGGATTGGGACATGGATAAAGGGTACATAGGCTCACATTTTCATGAAACATAAGGCATGTTTGGTTAACCTGAAAACTTTTTAAACTAAAGCTTTTCGTTCTCCATAACTACCCAATTTTTAATCATTTCTTTACATCTTTCTATACAACTACCTACCTTTCAATCATTTCTACACAACTACTCATACAACTAACTTATCTATTTTAAATTTATTCTCTTTACTCTTCATCATTACCCCTATCATATCACATTATTTTTCCCAATTCAGAAACTTCTACCCCAAAAACTTTTTATCCAAAATTTTTACTACTTCCCAAACACACCCATAATTGCTTAAAAATGATCCATTCCTTTTCTCCTTTTTCTTTTTTCATTTTGGTATCCAAAGATATTTTCTTTTTTCTTCTAACTTTAGATACTTTTTCTTTTTGACATTTTCCTTTTTTTTTTTTTCAAATTTCAATATTCAGGTCTGGTGGGAAGATGTAAAAAGCAAGAAAATGCGAATGGGAAAAAAAAATTTGAGAATAAAGAGCATAAAACTAAAATACTAAGGAAAATTGCAGAAAAATTTCAACATAGAGGTAATAATAATATGAAGTAGAATAGTCGGTAGTTAAGATGTTAAATCATATCAAGAGGTATGTAGGAAGAAGTGGGGAAAAAAATTCACTTTAACATGCTACAAAACAGAACCTTCATTTCCATTTTGCCCTTTTTTTCATATTTCCATGTTGACGTATTTTTCTTCTCAAGCAATCTTATCACAGGTAGGGGAAATTTCAGCTATCTTTTTTTTATTTAAGGATCAGTTTCAAGTTCTTGTTCATTTGTTAACATTGACTAATACATAGAAAAGCATCATTGATGTTTGTTGAATCCATTTTATTATATGACCTTGTGGATCAATAAACTCCATGTCTGACACATCTGTGGCATGTCTTCAGACGTGTTATATTTTGTATTAATTCATCGTTCTGTGTCCATCAGTCTGTTCATTTTTAGAACTTTTTTCCCTTCTTGGTTTGTGGCCATCTCTATTGCATTGCATTCATTTTAATTGGATTCGAATAGCACCATTCATATAAACTTTGTGAATTTGCATTTCTTTTTAATTCTTACTGTTCATGTCATTTATTTTGGGCACATAGAGTTTTGAGAATTGATTTGATGTCTGTTTAACTGATTGATGAATTGATTTGATATTCATAAATGGTCAACAATCCATAAAATGGAATTCCCTTAACCTATCTTCTTTACAAGCACTTCGACAATGATGAACTCCATTATGAATATCAAATCAGTTCATCAATCAATCATTAAATTAAAATGATCAAAGTCAAAATTCAACCAAATTCCAATTGTCTCGTAAATTAGTAATTTCAATATAAAAATAACAAGTGATGATTATTTCACCACTCTGAAAGACAATTAAAATCCTGTAGACCTAAATGAATGGCCTAATTGCCTAAACGATGATAAACACAATAGTAATACAATGCAAATGCATAAAGAAGATATGAACAATGATTCATTATTCAAAATGCCAAACCAAACTCAATTAAATCCAAGAACGAAATGTGATTAAGATGACCATGAACAAAAAATTGCAAAAAGAAAGTAAAGAAAATTTCAACATGCACAAATGGATGGACATAAAAAAATATATATCTGATGTGACAAAAAAAAAAAACAAAATTCAATCTGAACCTAATGTTGTCAAAACCAAACCGATGATCGAACCGGTAAAGGAACTAGTCTAGTTCGAACTGGTTTGATAATTATGATGTCATAAATGTTTAATAATTTTTAATTAATTATATATTATTAAAATACTAAAATTACATATTTATAAAATCCTAAATCCATATGTTAAATTTTAAGCCTCATAACAAAACTTGCAAGAAAACATTAATAAAAAAATCTAAATAACCTTATGCATTTGCATTTGTTGTATATCATATGCACATTTAATTTTTTAAAATTTATATGCAAATCTAATTAATATGATTTGTATATGGTATAAATATTAAAGGAAAAAATATGACATGCGTCACGGGTTATTTATAATTGAAGGAAATTTAAAATTGAAATTTTCATAGATAGATAGATGTGTGTGCACTATAAAAAATTTCTAAAATTTCAACTTTTCATATTACACGTAGATGGAAAATGATCTTTTGAAATTTTACCGACAATAGCCAATAACACCACACGGGAATTCACGCTGCTTGAAAAAGCAACTGAATTTTGGCGGCGGGTCCTGTGAAATTTCCAAACCGGTCGAAATGGGTTCAACCAATTTTACAGTTTGAACCGCGGTTAAAACGGTTCTACCAGTTCTTGCCCTGTAAATCGGACCGAGTATAAATGAACCGGATTGGACACCGGTTCCCAGTCAGACCGGTCGAACCAGCCGGTCCGATTCGGTTTTGACAACAGCGCCTGAACCAATTAACTAAAAAAAATGAAAAGGCTGCAATACCCCTAATACAAAATGAATAGTTATAAAACCAAAAATGACTAACTAATAAATAAAGAAACAAGCAGCAATTCTCTAAAAAAAAACACATAAAAGATATAAAACAAGACAAAATAAACTACCAAAAAACAAGGATTAGTAAAAAAGAAACTAAAACACAATTCAAACTAGACGTGAAAGGAAAAAATGCAGATGGAAAGCAAATTTAAAAACTTACAACCCAAAAATAGGTGCTACACCATAAGACAATTACAAGAAAATTTTTAACCATACTTGAAAATGAAACAGTACTAAATGAAATACCTATCGAATGCAACCATAAAAACAAAGGCATATTCCAAATATACTCATGAATTTTAACCCAAATTCCACCTGTACTATCAAAAATTTCTCTTATACTCACATATTTTGCCTTAAATCTCACTTACACATATGCCATTAGAGATCCATTTAAGAACTTGTTAGTTAGCACATGTGTCAAATGACATAAACGTCCACACATAATTCATGCCCAAATTATCCAATCCATATCCTTCATCTTCTTTGTAGCAACCAGCAATGAAGTGGTTCCTAATTTCACCAACAGCTCAACAAAATTGGCAACAAGTTGGGTTTTCATGAGGAAGATGTAGCAAGAGCACTGCCATTAATTCCAACAAAAGCAATGAAAGCCACAATTTCATCATCCTCTTTTCCAATCATTAGATTTGACTCCAAGTCTCCAGCCCACATTTCCTTCAAGGTGGGCTACGAAGAAGGATGATCTAAAACTCACAGAAATGGAATCAATTTTTTGGCACATTGCTGCAATATGTATTAGGAGTGGGAATGGGGGTGGATCGCGAGCCCTGTTTTACACTGAGGTGGGCCGATGGGGCATGGTTCTCTATTCAGCAGGGCAGGTTGGGTCAGCAAAATGTAAATTTTTTGAAATTTTGGGTCAAGGCGGACCTACCCTGTGCTGGACCCACTTATACCAGTCTTGACCTGCAGCTACTATTCCATACATTGTTTTATTTTATGTCATTCAAAACCCTAAGCCGCCATCTGTTTCTTGTCTCCCAGCTACCAAAAGCTTCCAAGGAAGCCACCAGCCAAGCTCTGCCTGTCTCATCTCATTGCCAAACCAACTCACCGACGTGCTTCTCATCTCTAGCAACATCTGCGTCCTTCTTCCATCTCCGGCGACAACACTCGTGTCAGATTTCATCTCCAACTGCCTGCATGAATCTCGTTTCAACGTCGATTTTAGTTGTCTACTCCATCTCCAGCGTCGTTTCAATCTCCAACAGCGTCTTTGCAGTGAGGAGCATTTCCCCCTTCTCAATGCTGATTTCCCCTTTACCATTTCCCATACCCCACTCACTGAATCTGCTTACCAATGCTACTGGGTCTAACCCAGATAATGGTGGACATTGCAGACTTGCACGTGTGGCTTTTGCTTCGTAGCTATTCAATTCCAAGGTTTGGGTGGGGGTGAGGGCTTGTGATCATAAGAGAAGTGTTATTCTTCATATGAGTGCAGACACCTCATTTTACAAGCGTAGTCATATACCTAGGTTAGCAGCATTTTGTGGAATAAGGAAGAAGAAGACTACTACTGCTGATAAGTCTAAAAATTTTCATTTATTTTCATATTAAATTCACGTTATTAAATATTAAAATGTTAATTAAATGCATGTTCGTGAAAATTACATTTTTCATAAAATCTCTAATTTTGCTATAAAGTGGATCATTTTGTAAATATTCTCAAACATATAAAATTATGACTCAATCTCCTAGAAAATTTTAATGTTAAAATATGTATTAGCATATCAATATAATTTAGGCAAAATTATAAGACTATCTAATTAGAAAATCATAAATATATAACTATAATTATATTTTGAAATATTAGGAACAAAGTAAAGTATTATATTTAGATAAAATAAATTAAAAGATTAAACTAAGGGGTTGTTTGGATTCCACAAAAACTCACCCCTTTTGCTAATACTTTTCACGCCCGGGAAAAACCTGTCAACTCAAGCCTGTCATCGGGGCAGAGGCTGAACCTTCTCAGACATTTTTTTTCAGAGGAGCGTCACTTTTATGACCTGGAACGGAGAGCATCACTTTTATTTACCTTCCGTGCCAACGCTTTTCACCTGCGGAGTACGGTCATGTTTGCGGTGCAGCAACTGGCTTCAACGATCGCACATTTTCTTTCTGCCGCATCATCCGCACATTTTCTTTCTGCCGCCCGGATGACATGATATGCAGTTTAATTACGCGCCGATATCTCCGCTCAAAATTGATAGTTGACAGTTTTTTAAGTCACAAAACACGTCAAAAAGTTTTAACTCATACCAAACAGCCCCTAAAATGATACGTGTCATTATTGAAATTATTTACCAAAAAATATATATATATATATATATTTAACTCGTATTTTACGCTGCATGAGTACACGCGGTTGTACACCACCGGAGCACCAGTTCGGTGCTCCACCATCTTCCCCAAAACCGGCAACCACGGAAGCAACAGCTGTCCAGGCAATCCGTTCACAGCAGCTTGTCATCCAATTGCAGGCTTCAATGAAAACATCTAGCCATCAATTTCTTCCAATCCAAACCAACACAACAGTAGTTCAGAAATTTTTGTTGTCCAAGCTTCGAACCTTGCAATTTCGAACACCAAATTGCAGCAGCCATTGTTGAAAATCAGCTCCAATTTTCAGTGGCACAACACCCGTCTCTCAAAAATTTCTTCCCCAAATATTCTACCCACAACCCATCCAAGCAGCTACCTTCCTTGAATCGGATCGATAGCCATTAAACCCATCAATCAGCAGTCAAAAAAATCGCCTATTAGCTACTCTAATTAATAATAATTCCTCAAACCTATTTTCCCCTCCAAACTGAACTCCATTAAGGCTCCAGCCACCTTTAGTCAACGCCCTGCTTACCCATTCCAAATCAAAAGCCGTAGCTAGCCATGACAACAAACAGACCCATTCATCACGGCAACAACCCCACACACATCACTAAGCAACCCTTTCCCTTGGGTGGGACCCATTTTGTGGGACCCGTAGCAAGGAAGTGGGGCCAAGCAATAAAATTTCTATTACGTGGAGATTTGCAT
>JAXCLR010000073.1:45779008-45794810 GCA_035584095.1 Annona squamosa
TAATTCAGTTGTTAGGGAATTATAATTTCTTTTATTTTAGCTTTTTGTCTCGCTTTCTTTCCAACTCTTCTAATCTTCTCTTTCTTTTCTTTCTCTAATTTCTTTTATTTTCTCTTTTCTTCTCTCTCTCCTCTCTCTTATTCTTCCAATTTCTTTCCTTTTTCTCTGATTTCTTTCTCTTTCTTCTCTCCCCAATGTCTCTTTCTCTCTCTTCTCTCTCATCTATCTAATTTCTTCTTCTCTCTCTCTCTAACGTTTCTCTCTCTCTCTCCTCTCTTATTCATCTAATTTCTTTCTTTTTTTTCTGACTTCTTTCTCTCTCTTCTTTTTCTCTCTTCTCTCTGTCTTTCTCTAATTTCTTCTATTTTCTCTTTTCTTCTCTCTCCTCTCTCTTACTCCTCTAATTTCTTTCTTTTTTCTTTCATTTCTCTCTCTCTTCTCTATACCCCTTTCTTTCCCTTAAAAAAAAAATAATTCAAAACTACATCGCCTCTCTGTGGATTCGACCCGACTCACCGTTATTCTACACTATCACCCGCATAGTGGTAACTTTAATGTGTTTCGGTTAATTTTAATTAAACTGGTGATCACAGTGCTCTTAACGACAAGCACTTGGTGCGCATCACCTGCAACATTACAATGCAGCTATATCAATCCATGTTGCTGCATTATCAAAAAGTTCACGCCTGGTTAAATTTGTTGAAAAAACAAAAAAGAAAAATGCTCATTTTTTATAACTTCTTTGAAATAGAGTTGAATAAATCAATGGTTCTGCTTCACTATCTCCTTTGTTTCCATCTTAGGCAACCATCTTCGATAGTGATTGTCAAGCACTGTAAGCAGCAGCAGCTGCTGCTGCTATGGAGCTTCTATTCCTGTGAGTAGGTAACAATACCTAACTTTTGAATGTTAAACTGTGATAGATGGTTTATTGTTGCGAATGTCAAGTTGTGAATCCATTATGTTTGAACTTTCAATTTTTAATTACTTGTTATTGGAATACAATTCTGGATGAGGCAAATTCCATTAACTTGTTCTCGTAAAGTTGAATAAATATTCATGTTTTGTTTAAATGATGATGTGTTACTTTGACTAATTAGTAACAGGTTGAAGCATACAATATTCAAATTTAGCATAAATGTCTTTATACTTAATAGGTTCATAAATTCCTAAACCATCATACTTGACTCGCATTTTTGTGCAATCTACTATCCCAATACCAACCTAAAGTTTGTCCCGAAACCGATTAAAAAAGAGTAAGAGTCAAACTAACCTTGTCCCTACTCGATAAAAAAACAAAGGCCAAAAAAGATCTTTATGAGGTAGGATCAAGGTTGGGCACACCCTGACCCATCCCAACCAACCTCAATTCTCACCCCTAACATGAAAGCATCGATTTAGGAGTCACTAGGGTAAGCATTTGAATCATTGCAATTCAATTTTTTCCGCCAGTTGCAGGGTTAGAAGAGTTGGCCCACTACAAAAATGGAGATTGAAGTTTGATGAATTGGCAAACACAAAACCCATCTACTTGATGGGGACGATAGAGCATAGAATATGGTGCTTCGTGTTACACTTAAAGTCATGCATATGCATTATCGCCAAAAGGCACCATTAATAGGAAAATAGGGACATTTTTGTCAATTTAAAGTATTTAACTTCATAAATTAATGGCATGCGTGTAAGTGGAATTTTATGCAAAATACATATTTATAAGAGGAATTTTTAAAAATTCATGACTATAAGCAGAATTAGCAATAAAATTTTTAAGTATATATAGAATTTTCCCTAAAAACAATACACCAAAAAAATTGATTAAATAAAGGGAAATTTTGAAAAAACATGAAGAAACAACAAAAATTAAACCACACACTCACAAGAGAGGAATCAATAATGCAAAAAAGAAACACGAAACAACTTTTAGAAGCAATTAAAACCTCACAACAAGAGGGGGGAGAAACAAAATTGTAAGGCCAAAATCATAAACTCTTCAATCAGTTACACCAACAAATTAAAAAAAAAAAATACAACCAGAACAAAAATGCTCACCTGAAAAAAATCCTGAACAAAAATCAAAACAAAACAAAACAAAATGATAAAATAAAAGAATCAAAAATCAAAACAAACAGAACCGAAAAACTGAAATTGAAGGACTTAAGATACAGTAATCAGCAAGAAAATTCCTCAAAATTTTAAAAATGAAATTTGAAAGTTAAAATAGCAAAATATATATACATATATATATATGTAACAAATAAAAAAAAATGAGAAAATGAAAATATGCATAAGAGGAACAAAAGAAGAATATAAACTCAAAAGCAGCTTTTTCACTAAAAAGATTCAATGAAAATTAGAAAGGTAATTAAAAATGGAAACGAATCCCTAAACAAATCCAAAATTCTTAAGAAAAACTGAAAATGAGACAGAGGATGAGTAAAAGAATGAAAACAAAAAATGCATGATTTCTTTGATGATGAGAAGCAAATAAATTTCTAGAAACACATAGCAAATTATATGAATCTAAATGCAAATAAAAAAATGACCAGATTTAAGACCCTAACAAAATTTTGTAGCCAATTATTAGAGTGAAGCATTCCTCACTGAAGATGCCAATTTCTGAACATCAGAATTTCTGGGGCAACAATTACAATGGAATTATTGGGGAAAGTGGTGACTGATAGAATGGAGTCACCACTGACTTTTCAACCAAAAAAGTCAGAAAAAATAAAGTTGACCAGTCTACAAATAAAGTCTAGGCATGTGTCTGGTAACATGGCTGGAATGGGTTAAACACTAGCCATCTGTACATTCAAAAAAAATGCAGTTTTAAATTGACTATTATTTTGGCAAGAAAATTAAATGCTTGATGCAATTGGTCATGATAAATATAATAATATGGATTATAATCCTGTGCTGATTATATAAAAAGATAATAATGCAAAACTATTCAGAGAGAGAGAGAACTCAGCTGAAGAATGTACATAAGCAGCCTCGACTGCAAGCGACCTTCAGAATAACTGTGTATCTCAATTGCATGTGCAACTTGGCTAAGATACCCACCGACCCGACCCGACCTTAAATTAGATAGGGTAAGGTAAAAAAAAAATATTACCCATAGGTATGGGTAGGGTATAAATCATTACCCGCCCCCCTAAGTAGGATAAGAATAGGACAGACATGCTGGGTACCCCAAACTGACCCACGCGGGTACCTTGCCGGATGAATAATTGTGTATATAAACCATAGATGTGTATATATAAATGGGTATGCATAAGTGATGAAGATTTAAAAAAGGACCATAATATAGGTCTCAACCATGCACGTGAAGCTGCTTTTCTAACAAAAATAATACATCAGGGTTGTTTGCTTTCACAGATTAAAATCAAGTATAAAAAAGAGTGTTGGGATAAGAACATTTGTTTGGTTTGTTCTTTATTGGAGTTGCCTTGGGATATTAGTGTATCACGAATTTCTTTTGAAAAAAAAAAGCATAAAAAAGAAAAGCCGCACGCATTAGCTATTTAGGCACGCGTTCAAATTCCATCCTCCCCATAGATGAAGTTATTCCATTCTCCCCCCTCCAGCTGGAAGCCAAGAAGCTTCACTAAACCAAACCCTTTTTCATGCAGCACTCCAAAAACCAGCCTACTGCCCTGCTTGCTGCCCTACATAACGAAACTTTATCTTCTTCCATCTTCTTATTGTTCCTCTTCCATTCACTTATTCTTCCCATTTGTCTACCAAAGATGAAAAGCCAAAAACCCATCTCACCAGTGCCACTCTTCCATTTCATTTCTTCCTCCCATTTGTCTCCTAAAACCCCAACCTATTCGTCTTTTTTCTGTTCTTGTGGTTGCTCCTCTTGCGGCTCATTTTGTTCATCGTGGTTGACTCATTCCATCTCAATGGTGCTGAATACTCATCTCAACAGTAATGTCTTCCACTTCCAAATCTCGCTTCTTACTTTTCCATGCTTGATTTTTTTCTCTCACAATTAATTCTATGTTATATTGCACTAGCAGAAAGCGGAATTTGAAATCAGACAAACTGCATAAATCTAGTTGTTCTCTGTTCAGTCGCTTGCGTTCTCAAGTTGTGTAATTCGTCAATGGTTGTTCTTTGTGTAATGCTGCCCACATGCTTAAATTAGAATTCTATGCCTTTGCTATTTGTGATATTGATTTGTTAATTCAATTTGCACTGCTGGCTTGGCTTTAATTGTGTTTAATCTGTCATTGCTAGTTTGATTTCCTCATTTATTTTTTTAAAAATTGTGTTAACCTGTTATTTAGCATTGAAGTAACCGATTTGGAACCGGACCGACCCTATCGGTAATAGGTATGGTAAGGTACACTAGGAACCAAACCGATCAAAGGGTATGGAAGGGTAGGCTTTTTACAAATACAGTATAGGTAGTTACCCGAACCGAAATGACCCGTTTGCACCAATAATCCTAGTTTCTCTTTGTACTTCAATTCATCATTTTTTGAAAGGCAAAAGTCCTTATTTATAGCTTTTCCTAAACTAGTATTTAATAAATATCAAAAGTTTCCTTAAAATGATTTTCCATGACATTTTCAACAAATAACCAAAAATATTTTTCAAAGTGAAGCTTGTATTATGCAACCAATAAATGAAAGGATTCGGTCAATAATTTGATCATCAGTCCAATTGGGATCTCAACACTCAACAGTTTCATTAGTTAGCCATGAAGTGAATAATAAAATGTCCTATCACAAACAGGCAAACAGCTGGTTTATGCTAATCACAGTTTCTTAGTTTAAGTATAATTCATCAAGGTCCACAAGATATGCAACAACCAATATTTCAGTATGCATGAAAGTTTAACCAGAAACATGGTACATAACACCATATCAATCTGCAATTTAGCAAAATATCATTTTATAGAGTGGCCAAATGCAAAACTTTAAGGAAATTCATGAACGGACCTGTTCAAACTCCAATATGTTGTCATTCATTTTTACATCAACAACTGGATATCCTTTCTGCTTTGTCCAAGAATTCATTACTGCCATCACAGGTTCACGAGATTCCTCCTCAAGAACTGCCCATAGATCTTCTGTTTTGGCGTTTGAGCAAGCAAATTTTTTTACGTACAATGCCAATGCTCTCTTGTAAAAATAAAATATATGTGAAAAATCATGAGACTAGTCATCAGGAAGAAAGTAAATAATCATAGTAATAGTGATACTAAAAAATAAAAGGAGCATGTAAACTGCAAAAAAAAACAAGTTACATGCATCTGATCATCATTCTTAGCTTCATTAGTGACTTGACAGAATTCTTTAACGAACAGAATTAATAATCAAATCATGACTTTTCTAATCAAGAGTACAAAATTCAACCAAGCTGGTAATGAATTGTAGGCAAATGAGGTGGCAACTAGAAGTTTGACAATTATGTAAGAGCATTTATTAGCATGAAATAGTTTTACATGACAATTACATAAAAGCATTTAATTGCCATGGTTCAAAATGCTCACCACAGAAAGCAGAATCCCCAAGGAAAGTTTTTAACGATCATTACTCATTAAATGGAAATTAATGCCATTGGAATATATGCAAAACATTTGGAAAATCATTGACAAAAATGCGGAATATAAAACATAGTTAACATGGATGCAAATATTTTACTTTCAAATTAATATATATGTGCAAATAACCATAATGAATATTGTAATGGTTTAAATTTTTTTACAAAATCCTTCCTAAAACATAAAAAAACCACCATTTGTACAACTAATTTGTCCAAACATTTATTTGATCATTCCATAATACAATTTGTTGATTTTAGTAAGAAATATGTATCACAATTTTGAAAGAAGTACAGGTTAATGGGTTTAGGTCAATGCTCAAGCTTGCATTACTTATTTTAAAAAACCATTAATTTCATTAATATTGGGCCCAAGCAAGATCTTTTTATATATGAATTTTTTCATTTTTGTTTAATTTTTATTTTCAATAATGAAAAAAATTGAACATTTTTCATGAGCACATGAAAAATGTTTGATTTTTTCATTTTTTGAAAATAAAAATTAAACGAAACCAAACAATATAAACATGAAAATTTTAAAGTAAAAAGAGTAAATTCCGACTATACCCACGAATTTTGCCTCTAATTCCAAATATACCCATGAACTTTCAAAACATTTCTCTCATATCCGTGTATTTTGCCTAAAATACTAATGGTACCCACATTGTTACTAACCATTAAATAGTTGTTGGTCCCATGTGTCAAATGATATAAATGCCCACCTCATAATTTGTGCCTAAATTACCAATCAATGGGCATTTACGTCATTTAAAACATGGGCTAACGGCCTGTTTAGTGGATCCCCAACAGCACAATACCATTGGTATTTTAAGCAAAATAAGTGAACATGAGAAAATTTTCTAAAAGTTCATGCATAAGGGGCATAATTTGTAAGTATAGTTGGATTTATCCTAAAAAAATAAAACAAAATCAAAAAAAAATGTAAGATTTCAAATATAAAATGATATTACTTGGGCTCACATATCCATACAAAAAAAAAAGTAAAGCTTTGCTAATAAGGATCAAGCTGACCCTCTCAAAGAGAATGGGATCAGATTGGTCAAATCCTTGAAGAAGGCAAAACCCTCAGAGGAGAATAGCACTGACAACTATATGCTTTTTACAAAATAGAGCATGTCAGTTTGCCTAATAGCAAATTAGACATTGTGGTTTACATATTTGCAAACCACTCCCTCTAAATTTCAGAACATTACAAAATAAACTATGAAGATGACATTAATGAGGGTCTAGTCTAAAACATCAGGGTTCATTTTGTAACAATTTTAAACCCAGAGAGCTTATTTTGTAAATACTAAAACTAGAGGGCCTAATATGCAACTAATCAAAGTTTTTTTTTGCTTGATAAAGTTGTCAAAGTTGAGATTGCATTTTGCAAAACCTCCATTCTTGCTAAAGTAGTCCCTCATATTCCAAATATAAACAATAAATCTTGATTCCATGTTCTTTTCTATATGATAACAACACAATCACTTTATCGAGCAAAGATTTTTGTCTATGATATTCTACTGTCTATAGCTAGGCTTTTTCTCTAAATTAATTTACTTTTTTGATGTGATGTGAAAAAAAATAAATTAATTTACTTTTTGTCTTAATTTATTTATTTATTCTCAATTTCTAAACTTCTGGACTGGTTTTACCCCCTTGGCAGATGTGGAGGACGTTTAGGGTCTGTTTGTTAGAAGAGAAGGAAAATGGGAATGAAAAAGTCAATACCCAACTATCCTACTTTTTTCATTTTTACCACTGTATTCTAATCATTTTTTCGTATCTTTCCATACAACTATCTTATCTCTTTTTTATTCTCACTTTACCCTTGTCATGTCTATTCAATTCCGATTCGGTTGTTTTCCATTCTCCTCTAAACAAATACACCCTTAAAGCTATACTCGACTGAGTTGAAGCACATATTTCATCCATGTAATTACAAATTTGGAGATGATTACTTCTTGGAAGAGAAAAATCATCTTTCACCAAATGCGCAACTAGAAGAAAGAAAAAAGAACATCACTAGTAATTAGGAATACAGCAAGTTAGTTTTAAATAACTAGCATGCCCTATGAACATTTTATCATGCCAAGCATTAAAAGCGAAGCTTAGTTTCATCTCCCCAAATTCTTAAGGGCATGTCACAAATGATTCAAGATCCTTGAATGAAATGTGTATGGAATGGGATTTCCCATTTTCAAGACAATTTTTTCAATTTTCAATACAAGTTTTACATTCTAATACAACTTTTCTCATTCCCAATACAAATCATTACATTCTCATCCCATTCAATCCCCTTAAATCATTCCGAACAAACCAGGAAAAGAAATCAACACTTCTTTTTGAGATTTTTTATTAATTAGAAATATATGATATGAGGTCTCCAATTCAATGCAACAATGCACATGCTTGCATGACCCCTTTTCCTTTTGATTTTTCGGCATTCATATGTAGGCACAAGCATGAAATTTTCATACATGCAATTTTACATTTTTTATTTTTGTAAATTGTTTTCCAAATTTCCAGAATCAAACTTGTTTCGTACTCCCACCCATGAAACGGGGGCATTTTTAGTGTAGAAATTTGAAAAAAAATTAATCAAAAAAAAAGTAAAATTGCATATGTGAACATTTTATGTTTGATCTGGCATATGAATGCCAAATAATGAAAAAGAATTTTTTTAAAAAAAAAATATGAAAGAAAAAAGAGTCCTACAAGGGTCTGCATTGAGGCTCAATGCACAAATTTTCGTTGAACCAGAGCCCATGATATTAAGGCCTCCACCTGAAAGACTTCAACACCTTCTTTCATAAATTTTTGTTTAGTATTTACTTAAATCAGTAATTCCTAGATGCATGATATCAAAAGTCTCTACCTGAAAGCATTCAGCACCAAGATAACTCTGCAACATACGAATTAATGATGCCCCTTTCTTGTAACTTATTGCATCAAAAATTTCATCGATCTCATGAGCATGGTTTATCTCTACCTGAAACATTTAGAAGCAAACAAAAGAAATTCCTGAACAAATTTAACAACAATCAAGCAAAAGTAGGTGTTCGATATGAAACAAAATAAACAGGGAAAAAATATTTGTAAAGCTTCAAAACATCAAAAACAAACACAAGACGAGAGAAGAGCATTGTATGCATGTCAAAGCTCGCTGTACAAGTCATATTGGCATAGGTTAGATATTAACTTTGACTACATCCTACTCCATTTTCACTCTATTTTTCAGATAAACAATTAGAAGTTGGACAGTGATACTAGCGCATGTACAATATGCATTTTTTTAACCTTTTGAATTTTTCCATTTTCCTTTCATTTTTATGTGGGCCTAAGTGTATTTAGTTTATATATCAGAATTTACCACTTTCAAAATCTTATACTTCTTTCAAATTTGCAAAAATGAAAAAAATTCACCCTTTTCGTATTCCTGCACATGAAAAAGGGTGAAAAAAAAAAATTTGAAAATTTATTAAAAAATATGTACAACATTTCGAAAATGATAAATTTTAGTTTAAAAACTAAACACATTTGGCTTCACATAAAAATGAAAAGAAAATAGGAAAAAATTTTCAGAACTAAAAGAAATAAATATTGTACACATAAGCATATGCGATACATTGCATATGATCATGGTCCTTAGAAGTTTAGAAGGACTTGTAAACACGATCCGAGTTAAACAATTATACTTGATGACTCCTATTGACCTTCAAGACACTTACAAATCATAAATAAGTGAAACACAACCAATACGAGTTCCTAAAAAAGCATCATCAATTGAAAGCCAAAAAGGCTATCAATAGTATCCAGTTCATCACAAACAAAAAGTTTATTTGCCACATAAGAGAATATATTAGTAAAATAATATATAAAAAATGACAAGACCGAGCTTAGATCAAAGAGATTTATTAAGATGAATAAAGAATCACAAGGATTGAAGATCACAATTACAAGAAAGCACTCTATAAACTAGCTACACAAAACAACCAATCATCATCCCTCCCCCCCACCCCAAAACCAATTAAAATTTACCTTAACCTCGAGATGGGTAAAAAATACAACCTCTAAGATTTTCAACACCAAGTGGCAAAAATGAGTTCAGTCCAGCCACAAAAGCAAAAATACAATCCACAAGAATTCCCCCAAGGTCTTGAAGTTGGGATGCAACTCGTAATGAGTTTGAGGTAGCTCTTATTAGCAACACAGTTCTCCCACACCCACATTGCATGGGCCATTGCGAAAATCAAACCCCCTGAATCCCACCGAACTCATGCAAAGTAAACCTTTGCCTCCAACCAACTTAGCCACATTCCACCTGGGTCCCACTCAACCCATGAGCTAATGAGCCCTTCCCATCCAAAATTTTTCCGAATAGCTAGAAGATAAGATTGGTATCCTCTACCAAGGGAACAATGACTTTGGCAACCACACCTTCCTTTCCCAACATCCCCATCCCCACCACCAGAATTCTGATCTCTCACCCTGCCCACTCCCTTGCTTGCTGCCTTACAAGGAGTTGCAGCTGCAATCAAAGGTCCGCATACCTTGACCGATGCCAAAGCATGCTAACAATCTGCTCTAGCCGAGATGGTCAATCATCAAAGCGCAGCACCGTCAGAGGGCGATCTACATCTTTTAGTACTGGCTTCAAATCTTAGTCAATGCCCAACACCAGTAATGGCGCAACCTTTGGCTTTCTAGACTCCAAGATGTGTCATGCCTCCTCCCTCTTTTGTTGTCTTATCGAGTTCCTTGGCTCCCTAAGACTATTCGTTGTAGTTGGCTTGTCTTCCTCCTACCTTTCTTCTTCAGCTCAATAGCAGATGCGACATCAACAACCAGCTTAGTCATAATAGCAGCCGCAAGTATTTCCTTTGCAAGGTCCATGATGCAGGACAGGAAGGCTTAAATAAAAGAAAGGAAAGACTTTGGAAGAAAGAAAGAAGATCCTCTTAATAGAAAAAGAATAGAATAGGAAGAAATCACAAACGAATTAGGAGAGAGAAATAAAGCCAAAGAAAGACTTAAAAGGAGTATAGAAGATGTAGGACGAATTAAAAAGGAGATAAAAGAAAAAAGGAACTTCAAGCAATAAAGAAGATGCATGATAAATAAAAAAAGTGACAAAAGAAAGAAGAAACCTCTAAAGAGATAAGAAGAGGAGAAACAGAAAGAAGAGAAGGGGGAAAAAAAAAGGAGAAATAAGAAGAGTAAGCAACGGTGCATAAACCAAAGAAATTCTTTTATAAAACTAAGGGCTTGTTTGGTAATTGAGATTTTTGTGGAATTGTGGGATAAGTTGGAGGTAGGAAATGGAATATTTTGAAAATTGTGTGATTAATAAGAAATGATAAAGGTAAAGTTGGAATAATTAGAGTTGTTATAAGGGAAAATGATTGAAATATAGGAGTAAAAATGGAAAAAATGTAATTGTCGATAGAGTAAATGGCTGCCTCTAAAAATGTGCCCCACACCATGCCATGGGATCCCACGGCTGACACTTACCAACCAAGCCCTAAAAATGATACTCCTTAGAGCTTACAAAGGTTGTATATATAGGTGAACATGATACCTCATTTTAGCAATATTTATAAAAGAAGTAATATTTAAGAAAAAAGGGATTGCATATTTTAAGTAAACCTCTGAAAGAAGTAAACTCAAAATAGATACAAATTTATTTTAAACAGATTTTAAGATATTCTGAGAGATCTTCTAGTATCTTCTAAAGATAAAAACAAACATCCTAAAACAATCTAAACCCTAATTTATATAATTATCTTCATGTCCCACATTAGTCCATCTTCCCAAAGCATGGTGGGTCCCTTAGAAGCAATTTCTCCTCTCACCTTGCCACAGATAGTTTACCAAAGCCATCCCACAGGCTATCCCCAATCGCCACTCAACCTACGGTCAATTCAACATCCACTGCAACAACATGCTAATGATGCTCCAATCGAGTTAACCTGTCTTTGAAGTTGCGATTGTTAGTTTTTGCCTCAGAGCTAGCTAGCATCATCAAGCTAGTGCAATCCTCCTTGTGACCATTGACCTTGGGAAGGATGTTGCTGCTTCCTCCCGCCTACGCCACTGCAAGGATCTTGTTGCAACTCCCCATGGCCAATCTTTCTATGGCCCCCATCCGAAGTTCTTACCAACCATGGAGTTCGACATCCAACCCATCTGCCCACTCACCATGGCCCTATATTCCCCACCATATCTACCGCCATCAATGGGCCTCCATGAAGCAATTGTTGACACCCATCCCAAAACATTAAACTTCAAGGTTGGGAACTTACTCGCAAATGGCGAGATAAAAGCTTTCGCCAACTCAAATCTTCTGTGCATCTACTATCGAGTTCGTCCAAAGCTTCTCACCAAGTTACCAGTGCATTTGCTCTCTTCTCAATGGCGAATTGAAAATTTTATCATCCAGATCTTACCGCTTTCTGCTGGCGATGGCAAGATTGATCCTTTCTCCATCTTGATCTTGCTACAGCTCTCCATGTTCGATCTTATGGTGGCTCTCTGTCCTAAGAAATCTGGTTCGATTATACCACCCGCCATGGTCAACGCCCCTAAACTGCAATTTGGAGATAGAATCGGTACTGCTTACCTTGGAAAATTCATATTCCATGACAACCAACAATGAATATGTTGAAAATTTCTGCATAGCTAATCATTTCTACAAATCTGAAGGCTCAAATACCTCATGATACGACTCAAACTTGGATGAAAGAGATTTATTGAGACGAAGAATTATCAATGAATTATAGGGATTTCAAGATCCCAAATATAAGAAATTACTCTCTAAAACATCTCTCTACACTACTCTCGAAATGAGCTACACAAAACAATCAATCCCCCCTAAAAAAGCTACACAAAACAGACAATCTCCCCCCCCCCCCCCCCCCCCCCAGCCCCCAAACCAATTCTCCAGCCCATTTTATAAGACAATGGACCTTAAGGGCAACAACCACCTAGGCAGGCCCACCAGCCCGCCAACCCTATCAGAAAATAATTAACGTGTAATGTGTCTCACTCTCACCTCAATGGGATGTGATTCTGAAAGACAATCAAGTTGAAGGCCAGCTGTTGTTGAGCCAAGAAATTGAGTCCAAATTTTCCATTCAGGAAACAGGCAATCCGTTGCTAGATAGCTCACCTGAAATGCAATTGTTGAACAAATGAATCATGAGATTATGCAATGCTAGCCAAGCACAAGTCAAAATACAAAGGAACTTGTAAAATATACCCATGTAGCAAACCCCTCATTAAGCCACAAATGTGTCCACCATTCCATTGTCACAAGATTCCCAAACCATTGATGCGCCAGTTCATGTGCAACAACAATAGCAACCTAAAGATAAGATATCCATGATAAAAAATATTAAAAGAACCAGCAGACATGAAAACATTATTATCAATATCAAAAGAAACATTCAATGTCCTCATGAAGTCAAGCAATGAACTTCAATCAAGCTCATTCACATCTTGGATTTCAACAAACTATTTAAGCATGTTTTGTTGAAGATGATAGTGCTGAAAAATGATACAAAAAAATGTTGAACTATTAAATAACATTGAAAGTGTTGGCATTACCCTTTGCTTGTTAGCGGCAGCAGAATGTTGATCATCATAGAGCAAAGCCGTTTCACGATATGTCACCAAACCATAGTTCTCCATAGCCCCAAAAGCAAAATCAGGTATGGCAATCATATCCAGTTTGGGCAATGAATAAGGTATTGAAAAATAACTGGCAACTCCAAACACGTTAGCAATGAAAATCAAGCACATTACAGGCAGCATAGCAAACAGATTAAGGAAAAAGCAAAAACTATTATGGCCTGTTTGATTTTTGTAAATTTGTGTTTTGATTTGGAAAATTTTGAATTTTCCCCTCTCAATATAACAACCCTACTTTCCATTTCCCAATACATAATAACCATATTTTTCTTTATTATTACTTATATTTTTTCATCCCCAAATATATGCTGTGACATATAGCTACAGCAAGAACCCTACTTTGCAATCTCAAATTCCATTCTTATCCAACAGAACAGCCCCTAGTAAAACTTGAAAAGGAGAAGAGAATGATTATCACGCCATGGACAAATTAAAGCTGCTCCCAAAATCATGTGATGTGAGGAAATGACGGAAGCTGCAAGTGACTACTATTAAATTGGCTCAAAATACGAGAACAACATAATGCAATGGAGAGAAAAGAACCCACTTCTTGTAGAGATCAAGCGTCTTGACAGCAACTTCCAGAGCAAATTTCCCCTGATTTGTCTTGCCAATCTGACAATACACACGAACCTTAGTCCCTGAACAGACAAAAATAATAATAATCAGGAAAATGAATTGCTTAGATAAAAGAATAACAACACATGGTCAGTCAGGCAAGAATACCATCAGATGTCAAGCCTTCAATGTAATCAAACAAACCAATAACAATAGCCACCAAATAAGTTGACATAACAGGTGACTCCTGGAAAGAAACTGTCTTGAGGTGCTCCTCAGCCTTTTCATCAATGACTGGCATATTGGACAAAGCTACCAGGTCTGTAGGCACTTCTAGAGCTATCTTGAATGTAGCCTGGATACATTACATCAGCAAACGAAACTTAATCTCTATTCGATTTCCACGAACAGCTGGGGAATTTTCAGGAAATAAGATAAGTCATCAAGGTGAAAAGCAGTAGCTGTAGATTTTATACTCAAACTTCAGTAAATCTCCACTTTTGAAAAATGTGAAACACATTATACGTTTTGAAAACCAGAAAGGTGACAGAACACAAAGACACACCTTAACTGCGGGTTCATCCCAACACGGAAAACACCGGCGTGCATCAGCGGGCTCAAATTGAGTAACTGCCATGTTCTTCTTCTCTCCATTGTGATCATAAACACTGGGAGAAACATAAAGACAGATGGTTTTGCGTAAGGTTTCCAACTTAGCAACCAAGCTCGGCAATTGGCAGAAGAAGAATACTGAATACCTTCTGTAGAATCCTTTCATGCGATCATTCAGTGTCCCCGTAAATCCAATCGCCAAGATTCCTCTCCCAAACGGGAGAAAACTATCAAACCCAAGCACCAAGATCTCGTCTTCCGCCACCAAAGCCACTTCCGAAGGGCGGTAAAGCTCCTGAAACGCAAAGGAAAAGCAACACCACCCTAGAAATGGAATCAGACAAAGGAAAGAAGAGAGAAACTAAGAACAAACGAAGAATCAGCGACAACTCCTGCCTTGTTGGAGGTAAGGGTCTGGAAGGAGACGGAAGCGTCGTCAATGGCGAGCTCGGCAGCATTGAGGACGAGGAATCGAGTGTCGGCGGTGATATCAATGGCGATCCGGACAGTACCGGTGAAGTTGCAAGCAGAAAGATCGGGCTTCAGCTTCAGGTCGTAAGATTTCGGAACTGCGAACTTCGGCAGCCGCGGCTGGCCTTTGAACTGTTCTACCTCGCCTCTCTCACTCCCCGCCATGCTGTTCGTCAGTAGTCAGTACTCTATTTTTCACGAACTCTTTTAACCCCTTCTATGCCGTTGAATTCTTAACCGGTGGATTTACGCTTATGCCTCCATTTTTAAAACGGGGCTGATAGCGTGCGGCCAAAGGCTTAGCCGCTGCATCATGGCTTTGTATTTTTCTCGGTAAATTTACAAATATATCCACGTATTTTACTCATAATTCCTTTTGTACCCTTGTATTTTCCGAACTTCCTTTCTTATCTACAAATTTTTACTCTAAGGGTGTATTTGGTAATGAATAAAACTTTTGATTAAAAATTTTAGAAGATAAAAGTCGTCAAATAATGTAACATGATAAGGGTAATAATGACAAGTAAAAAAGATAAAGTTAAAATTGATAGGTTAATTGTATAGATAGTTGCGTAGAAGTTATTAGAAAGTAGGATGGTTGTATAGGAAAATGTGAAAAAATACTTAAAAAATATGATTGTTGTAGAGAGTAAAAAGTTTTAGGGTGTGCTTGGAAATGGATAAAACTTTCGGGGGGTGTTTGGCAACAACCAAAACTTTTCACCTAAGGGTGTGTTTGTTTAGGGTAAAAAAGTGTCAACTAAAACTTTTCAATCTAAAACTTTTCACTCTCTATAATTATTTTATTTTTTAATTATTTTTTCACATTTTTCTATACAAACTACCCTACTTTTCAATAATTTCTACACAACTATCCATACAACTAACCTATCTATTTTAACTTTATTCTCTT
>JAXCLR010000073.1:45807236-45826812 GCA_035584095.1 Annona squamosa
GTATTCAAATATAGATATAATAACATAAAATATGAAGAATATAAAGAAATATTATTTAAATAGTATGTATATAATATGTTTTATAATAAATACAAAATGAAAAATCGGGCTCGAGTTCTTCGGGTTCGGGTTCACTTGAACCCTAACCCTATCATATTTACAAATCAGGCTCCTCAGGTTTGAATTATGAAAAATTAAATTCCAACATTGCCCAAAATCGGATTTGGCGGGCCTAGTTCGGGCTCAACCCGGCCCAAGTTGCACCCCTAATTAGTGCTAACATATGCAGTTATTTTTTTGTTTCTAAATGAGTTTAATACCTTAGGTCTATATTATTTTCAATGGGCAAACATATAAAAAATGTCTATGAGAATAATAAAAATGACAAATGTAATTATGAGCAGAAATTTTCTTACATAATTATTTTTCATATTATTGATTTTTTGCAGATTTCAAGGATTTATTTTCATTTGTCAATTTTTGAATGTTTTCATAAAGTTTTAAATATTTCAATCTCTCGCATTAATTTCTTTCTTCAATTTAACATACTTTTCAAATATAACATAGAACTCATGAAATATTTCTTCATATGCCTTTTGAAGTTCAGTTGTATCAATAAAAATTACTTTGATTCACAATCATTGTTAGAGTGATTTGCCATAAAATCAATATTTATGTACTTCACAATTTGAACTGTTTCATTATTAGATTCAAAATTGACAGAAGAATGGCTGTCACTATCAATTCAAAATTTATAACTTTTACTTTTCATGAATCCTAAGTTTGAATT
Organism: Annona squamosa; assembly: GCA_035584095.1. Lineage (NCBI taxonomy): Eukaryota > Viridiplantae > Streptophyta > Magnoliopsida > Magnoliales > Annonaceae > Annona > Annona squamosa. The sequence continues at coordinate 45,808,027 of JAXCLR010000073.1, forward strand.
CTTGATTTGTGAAGAAGGGGTACGAATTCGTGAGATGTCCATATCCTCTATAATTGAAATATCTCATTTTCATTAGATTGTTATTTTTTTCTCAAATTCATACCTTTGCATATTCTTGTTGATAACATTCTTTTGAATTCACTTTACTGCTGCAATTTTGTTCCTTTTTGACTTGATTTTAGTGATAAACTTCCTAAATTTCTCGATAAATATTGCAACTTCATCATCATCACGATCGCCTATATTAGAAAAAATATTTAGATCAACTTTTAAGATTTTTTACTTTTCACTTTTTTCATCATTCTTTTTAAGAATAATTTTGTAAGTCATTAAATGGTGTGTTTAGTAATATATAAAACTTTTAGTGAAAAGTTTTAGAAAGTAAAAGTTGTCAAATGATGTGATATGATAGGGGTAACAATGAGTAGTAAAGAGGATAAAGTTAAAATAGATAGGTTGGTTGTGTAGATAGTTATATAAAAATGATTGAAAAGTAGGATAGTTGTATAGAAAAATGTGAAAAAATGATTAAAAAATATGATAATTATAGAGAGTGAAAAGTTTTAGATTGAAAATTTTTAACTTAACATTTTTTGTCAATTGCCAAACACAACCAAAGAGTTAATCAATTGATCAACAGTCATAGTGGTGAGATCTCTAGCCTCTTCAATTGCAATCACTTTAGTAGTCCATATTGTAGGTAAAAATTGAAGCAACTTCTTGACTTATTTAGTTATAGTAATTGACTTTTCATAACCTTTAAGATTATTTACAAATATCAGCACTCTGCAACACATCTCAGAAATGGATTTTGTGGGTTTCATTAAAAAATCTCATAATCATGCATGAGCATATTAATCTTAAACTCTTTAACTTATGATGTTCCTTAATGGGTGACTACAAAAGTGTCTAATAAGGAGTATTTTAGACCATGATTTTTGGAGCAAATTTTTTTATTTAAGAAAGGGGGGGGGGAGAAATAAAAAAAGAAGAAAGAGAAAAAGAATTAAAATGAAATAGATGCACAAAAAAATAAAAAAGGGGGATGTTCAAAATATTCAAGGTAAAAAAGGGCAAAAGAAGAAACGTCCAGTTGCAAGGTAACATGCATATGAGGTGCACCAAAGAAGAGTACATGCATGGGTTATGCTAAGTCATCTCTCTCTCTCTCTCATCTCAAAAGTCAAAGTAAGCATTAAATGTATGTGAGAAATGTAAGACATATAAGTATGCATATAACTTAATTAAAAATCTCGCCACAAGGAGAGAAGTAAGATGGACAGTTTAAATCTTCAAACAAAAATAATCAATGGTTTAGATCTCATCATTATAATCATTTCATATGAGATCAATAAAAAATTGATTTCCATGTAAGGTTCGCCCATGTGCATGGAGAGACAAATCAAGGCTCAATCATGAAGCATTAAATGTACTTGAAAAGCAAGGCATGGAAACCTTGATTCAAAATCCCTTGTAATTGCAATATTACAAGGAGAGAAGCAAGATGGACGATTTAAATTTCCAAATAAAAATTATCAATGATTTGGATCTCATCATTATGATCATTTGGTATGAGATTTATAAGAAAATTGATTTCACACATGTAAGGCTCATGCATGTGCATAGAGAAAGATGGAGGAGAAACCGTAGAAGTGATGTGACACCTCAAGCTCTCTTAAGTGTTGAAAAGCATGCATATGACGTGGTTATCATCCTTACTACTCAAGACAGCTATAAAATGGTGGGAAAAGCACACTCAAGGTATGTAGGTAGTCAACCAATCTAAAGCAAACACTTGGAACACAACTAATAGTTCCACGACTCATAACCAAGATTGCATCTCATATGGCCACAAAATGGAAGACGATGTCAAGTTTGCTGCTACTTATTGTGTTTCTATAAGTGAAAATTCAAGTAATAATGAAGAAACATTGATGGAACCAGAAGAGGCTGGATGCCTGTAATTAATGATAGAGGATAACCTACCATGGATGGATTCGAAGAATTCAATCTTGAGACTAAGGAAAACCCGAGGCTCATTTTCATTGGTAAAAACCCGTCTGAAGGAGATAAGACGACATTAAAGCAACTCTTGAGTGAATTCAAAGATGTCTTCACTTGGGGATATTCTGGAATGCCAGGACTCAACCCTGTAGTTGCAATACATCATCTGCATATTGCACGAGATAAAAGGCCAGTCAAGTAGGCACCAAGAAGGTTTCGACCAGAACTTGATGAGCAGATCATTAAAGAAGTAAAAAAACTCATTGATGCTGGATTTATTCGGGAAATGAAATTCCCAAGATGGATCTGTAGCACCATCCCCGTCAAAAAGAAGAATGGGGAAATTCATATTTGTGTGGATTTTTGAGACCCAAATGAAGCATACCCAAAAGATGAGTTTTCTTTTCCTTTGATTGATTTGCTGATCGACAACACAACTTTGTATGATATCTTCTCATTTATGGATGAGTATTCTGGTTATAATTAAATGAAAGTGGTCCTAGCAAATGAAGTTGCAACCGTATTTCAAACTTTGATGAGTGTCTTTTGTTATAAAGTTAAGAATGCTGGCACAACTTATCAAAGAGCTATGCAGACCATATTTCATGATATACTTCACAAACATGTCGAATGCTATATTGATTATCTAGTTGTAAAATCTGATAGCCGCCAAAGGCACCAAGAAGATTTGAGATTGGTATTTCTTCGTTTAAGAAAATAAAATCTCAAGATGAATCCTCTCAAATGTGGATTCAGAGTGTCATTTGGAAACTTTCTTAGGTTTATAATACGCCTACGAGGAATTAAGGTTAACCCACTTAAAAAAAAAGCAATTCAAAATATGTCACCTTCACATAACCTCAAAGACATCGGGAACCTACAACGCTAGATATCTTATATTAGGTGTTTTGTCTCTAACTCGTTTAGCCGATGTCAGCCATTCCACAAGTTGATGAAAAAAGATATAGCATTCTAGTGGGACGAAAATTGTCAATGAGCTTTCAAAGTAATCAAAGAGTTATTGCAAAAGCCTTTTGTTTTAACAACCTTAGTCAAAAGAAAGACACTTATTCTTTGCATTGTTGCCAGTCCACAATCATCAAGGCATTACTTGCATAAGAGAATGCCCAAGGCAAAGAACAAGCTCATATTACCTTAGTCATTGATTGTTACAAGAAGAATACAATTGTTACTCTATCAAAGAGATTTGGTTAGCATTAGTTTTTGTGACCTAAAAGCTAAGACACTAATTCCTTGCACATTAGATTATTTTAATATCAAAGGTGACCTGTTCAATATTTTGATCACCAAACCCATGCTTTTAGGATGCTTAGCAAAATAGTCAATATTCCTAGCTAAATTTGACATCTAGTATGTACCTTGAAAAGTGATGAAAGGTCAGCATTATTAGATTTCCTAATAGCTTTCCTGCTTAAAAAAGAGTTTTCCATTTTGAAAAGTCTACCCGATAGGGAAGTTTTCTATGCAAATGACTGTCAAATATGGCAAATGTACTTTAATAGTTCTTCGAAACTATTTGGAGCTGACATTGGAATTATAATAGTTTCACCTCATAAGGACTTGTTCTCGCACTCATATTTTCTTGTAAAAGAACAACAAATGATGAAGCTGAATACGAGACATTCATTATTGGTGTAGAACTGCTCTTGCAATCCGACATTTTATTGATACAAATATTTGGAGACTCAGAATTGGTCATTAGATAATTAAATTATTATATAAGTTACATTAGCCTCATCTATGAAAATATTATGAAAAAATTCAAATTTTATTGGCAAAGTTTGGATTTGTTTCTATCGAGCATGTTCCTCAATTAGAAAATATAGTTCTTGATGCACTGTCAAAGCTAACCAGTATCCTTATTTTTAATGGGCTTGATGACATGACAATTCGAGTGCAAAGACTCAAAGACAACGAGGATTTCCAAGTCAACCAAGTTAGATGAAGTGTATCTGAGGCGCTCATAAGCAATGATGATTAACACATACCCATTATTAACTATGATCCTAATTCAAAAAAATCACTCGAAAAGACTGTCTTGCGATATACCATGTTCTAAAACAAGTTATATTGGATTACTTTTGATGGACTTTGGCTTTGTTGCAATGATGAAAATGAGATTTGCTAGGTTTTTCGGGAGACATTCCAATGAGTGTGTTGCTCACTAATCATAGCGATGCCCCTATCATAGTATCAGAAAGTTGAGTTATTATTGGCCATAATGGTCCTAGACTCAATCAATTTTACAAAATCTTGTGAAGCCTATCAAATACATGGTGATATTTATCATGTTCTTGCCTTGGTGTTGTTACTAATACCCATTTCATGGACTTTCTCTTGGCTGGATTTTGATATTGTTAGTCTAATTAACTAGGGGTGGGAATCAGGGTAGGCCATACCAGGTCATGGTTTGCCCAACCCTGACCCTACTTTTTAAAAATTGAGTTTGACCCTCTCTTTATACTGAGTCGGGATAAGGTTGGTTTGACCATCACTTTTTTTTAATAGGTTCTGGGATAAATTTCGGGTTAGTATTAGACCGGTTTCGGGATAGCAGGTTGAGTAAAAAAATACGGGTCAAATAAGATAATTTTAAGAATTTATATACATATCAAACTTAAGTATACGTCTATACTAAATTTAAATATTATATTCTTCAATATTTTACTAATTATTAAAAAACTATAATTAAGAAAACAAAATATTTAAAAATATAGTATAAGTTTTTTAAAATAGGTTAATATACAATTACACATAAGGGTTATGTACAAATTCTTTTTATTGATTCTTATATTGCTTTTTGCATGAATTGATTATTCTATTGTTGATAGATTTGAATATAAAAAGTAAGAATTTTGAAAGAAAATAATAATAATATTTAAACATAGGCTTATGATTATTAATTTAGTATATGCAGGGTGGGTCGGACTCTTCAGGTTAAGACATGGTCGACCCACCCCAACCCTTTTTTTGAATTCGGGTCAAAATTTCTGACCCATCCTATGTCAGGTAAAAAATATATTGATTTTACTCAGCCAAAAATGGGTCGGTCAAAGTCGGGTCATGGGTCGACCCGCCCCAATTCCCACCCCTATAATTAACTCATCATCATCTAAAGGGAACTTATATATTTTAGCTACTACAGATTATCTTTCTAGGTGGACAGAAGCTAAAGCTTATGAGAGAGTGGAAGCACAATATTGTTTATTATTTTGGTACCCCATATCAAATCACCTCAGATAATGGCATGCTATTCAATAATGACAAACTAAACCGACTATGCTGAAGTTTGGAATCAAATAAGTGTTCGCATCGCCATATTATTCACAAGAAAATAGTTAAGAAGAGTCATTCAACAAAATTATTATTCAAGTCCTCAAGAAACCACAGCGAAAAAAGGCATGATTGGCACGAGAGATTGCTGAAGCACTATGGGCTTATAAAACCACACATCGAATTGCAACGGGTATGACACTTCACTACTTTTTGGTGCTAAAGCTGTATTATCAGTAGAAATTCAGTTAACATCTTTAATTCCTTATCCATTCTGGGTTGACTATTAAACAATAAGCGAAGTTTTGTTTTGATGAACTTGAAACCCTAGATGAAAAGCAGGTCTAAGAGCGATAACGACTCAAACTTTATCAACCTCGAATTGTTAAAACATCCAATAAAGTTGTGGGATATAACTTATTTAAAAGAGGTGATTTAGTGCCAAACTATGAACAAAGCTCATGGCCAGGGGCAAACTTACTAGCAAGGTTGAGCCTAAATGGGAGGGACTTTACATTTTTGAAAAAGTCAATGATAATAGCATACATGAAATTATAATTCATGAAAGTCATGTAAAAGTAACAATAAATAAAAATTACTTGAAAAGGTATTATCCATTAGATAGTTACAAGGCAATTATACATCAAAAGTTTGCAAAAGATCCTCTACAGTTTCCCTTGTAGAAGGAAGTGACTTTGTGAGGGTTCAAATGGAGTCACCACATCAACAGGGGGATCATGTACTCAAAGCTCCTCAACCTTAGCCTCTAAAGTAGAAAGGTCCCGATCTGTCGAAGCAACCCTTTTGCCATAAAGTTTCACTTCAGCTTGGAGTGCGTCAAAAGCTAAATGGAATGAATTCAATCTATATTTATCTACAAAGATGGATGTGATAATGCAGTGAACTTCAGCTTGCTTCATCGCTATGGAATCGCGGATGATGTCGACAGTTTTCCTTTTGTCATTTGCTTCTTGTGTAATCAGAAGTCTCTATTTTTAAAGTTGAGTGAGGTGATCTCTACACCCAACGACATCATCTACCACTGATGCCAAGTGATAAGTCTAAAAATATTCATATAATTTCATATTAAATTCACATTTTTTTAGTGTAAAATGTTAATTAAATGCAGATTTTATGTGAAATTTTGTAAAATTACATTTTTCATAAAATCTCTAATTTTGCTATAAAACAGGTCATTGTGCAACATTCTTGAAAATATAAAATTATGACTCACTCCCCTAGAAAATTTTATTATTGAAATAAGTATTAGCTTTTAATATAATTTGGGCAAATTTATAAAATTATGTAATTGGAAAAATCATACATATATAACTATAATTATATTTTAAAATATGGGGAACAAAGTAGATAATTATATTTAGATAAAATAAATTAAAGGATAAAGCGAATTAAATTAAGATAATATATGGTGTTATCGAAATTCTTCAGCTAAGAATTAATATTTAATTCATGGTTAAAAGCACTGCAGGCACACCGATTCGCATGCACCGCTAGAGCATAGAGTTTCAGTGCTCCATCATTGACTTCCCCAAATCGACGCATAGCCATGACTCACCGTCCGACAACCCTTTTCCAAGTCATTCAGCACCGGCAGCCCCTTGCTTATCTGCCCATCTTCTCATAGCCAACCATTAAACCCATCGATTTCTCCCAATCCAAACCCATCCAAGCATAGCAGCCTTCATTCAAATCGGTCAGCCTATCACTGTACAAAAATTCAGATCCGATTGGGCAGATCCCTTGCTTCCTAAAAAATCCATTTGTGCACAGGTCCCTTTGCACAATCTGCCGGCAACAACCTTTCACCACCGAAATCGAAAGGCAGCAGCTCTCTTCCTCAAATATAAGATGTTGTCAACAGCTCAGGCGTCCAGCTTTCTCTTCTGCTTTAGCCAACCAGCGACTAAGGCACTCATTTGGCTGGTAGCAGCTACGCCATTAATCGGCGTCAATGCTTAAACCAAACGTCTCCAAACCTCAAGCATCCAAGCTTCAACAATGTGGTCTTCAACGCCATGCCACTAGGCGGACACACCCTCCATTTTCTCGAGTCCAAGCACCAGTTATGCTCATTTCCTCCATTGCCCCATTTTCCATAAAATTATAACAAAAAACAATTCTTACAGTAGCTCGCCAAGTTGCGGCAGAATAGAAAACCCATCTCGCCTCTATTCTTCCCCCTTTTATTTCAGTAGCAAATCCCGCAGCCCTTTTCCAACCAGCTTACGGCCATCTTTCAGCCATTGTCCCCTTCTCTAAATCAACCCTGCTCTTCAGCACCGATCAAACCATCTTTCGCCAGCCCAAAAGCAGAAGAATCAACGTTCCTGCCACTTCCATTTCTCCGGTCATCCATGCACCTGCATCAATACTTGGCGGTATAAAAACCCTAAATGAAGTAGCTATTAAAATTGCAAATGAACCAAGCTTCACTAAACTGCAAATCCATCTTCGGCCCGAAGAAATCGACACCGGTTCCCATTTTTTAGCAGCTTCCATGTTACCAAAACCTCCTAGCAGAAAACGACATTACCTAATGCAAAAGGAAGCTACAGTAACGATAGAAATGAGAATCCCACATCGGAAGCCAAAATGTCAAGAAGGGTTCTCCCAAACTATAAAAGGAGGGTCCCTCTTACCTTGAAAGACACCACAAAACCAATCCTCTCCCTTGAGGTGGGACCCCTTCTTGTGGGACTCTTAGCAAGGAGGTAGGGCCAAGCAATAAGATTCCCATTAAGTGGAGATTTGCTCTTCATATTTGGGTGATGTAAATTTATTTTCTGCTTTATAGTTGTTAATAGTTGTTAATTTTTAATTTGTAGTTTTAATTTCTAGATTAGATTTACTGTTTTATTGCTTCGTAATTTTTAGAGTAAATTTAATATAATTTTCTTTCCTGCTTTAATAGTTGAATTTCATGGCTTTTAATTGTTTTTCTTAAAATAGTTTAATTAAGTTGTTAGTTAATTATAATTTCTTTTAGCTTCTTGTCTCCTTTTCTTTTTCTCCAACTCTTTTAATATTTTCTCTCTCTTCTTTCTCTTTCTTTCTAATTTCTTCTCCTTTCTCTCTAATTTCTCTCTCTCTTCTCTATATGCAATCTCTCTCTTTAAAATAATTCAAAACTACATCACCTCTCTATGAATTCAATCCGACTCATCGTTATTCTACACTATCACCTGCATAGTGGTAGCTTTAATGTATTTTGGTTAATTTTAATTAAACTAGTGATCATAATGCTCTTAACAACAAACATTTGGTACGCACCACTAAGTCATCTATAAAAATCAAGGATCTTATAGTAGCTTCGATCTTATGTCATTAAGCATGAAGCTTCTCTAGCGAGAGTATGACGTCACTAAAACCAGAGACCTCGACTCGCAGTCTGTCGAGGACTATAGAAAAATCTTCATAAATATCTAATACCTCAGCAACATCTTCATGGAATCGATAATTCTCAAAGAAGAAATAACGCATTCCTTGAAGTGCTTCATTGCATGCGTTAGACACTTGAGATCTAGGTGGCCTAATCGTTCAGCTCCAATTACTATAAAGTTGAAAAGAAATGATGTAATGAGTTTAAGAAATGCTCTTTGACATCAGGAAGCTGGCAAGTCCCACTTGAGCTCGCACCAATGCTAGGCCAGTTGAGCTTAAACGAGGACCACTTGATCGACCAGATCCCAAAGCTGAAAAGCGACAAGTTAAAAAATTAGAGCGATGAATTTGTTAGATGAAAAGATCAAACAAAAATATGTGATAATACCTAGTGACAGGAGAGACAGGTAATGCCTCAGTTGGCATTTCAAGTAGCACCAGATCTTCTCCACCATTAGTGTTGTGATAAAAAACTTCGACAACTAAGGCAGTTGTTAAAAAAATTGATGAAGAATAATGCGTGAAGTAAGAAAGAAAAAGGAAAAGAAGCAAATAAATTGGTAAAAAAATATTACCCTCTAAATTTACACCCATACCTTCTGGATGAATATCACAATTATGAGGAACCCTTGTAGGGATTCCTTCCCTCAAACCAGATCTTATAAACTTAAGTAGATAACGTGAGAAACATTACAAAAATAGGCACAATTTGCATAATGGTGCAACGTAATCATATTTCTATCATCAAAATTCGAAGCTGACTCCATAGGGGTGTCTTGAGCTACATAAGATGGGGATTGACATGCCTTAGGTGTTCATGCCTTTCGATAATCCCTCATAAATATGTTATTAGAAAATATGGGTCCACTACTATAAGACCTTATAGATTGGTCCACTTGATCGATGTTTAGATCTATATGGAAGCCCAAGAGATCACTTAAAGCATGATCATTGGAGGCTGGTAGTGTAAGAGAAATGTTCTGTGCCTCAACGTGCATTCCTTTACTCATTTTGCAATTGTTTTAATAGTTTACAGCAATGCTAGGCTCTGCCACAATCTTCCCTTCCTTAGAAGGATTAAGATGCTGAGGAATCTTAATAGGGCATGATCTTCCATCGAGATCTCCCATCATATTAGCTTCAAGATCCTTCACAATTTCTCCCCATTTCAGGGAACTTCTCTCTCGAGAAGGGTTGGAAGGTCCCGCAATCGGAGATAAATTCATGATCTAGCAATTTTTTGCTTCTTACTACAAGTATCATGTATCTTTAATGACTCCCCAGCCTTTGAGTTAGTGGACCGGTTTGGAAAGTAAAATCAATTGATTGACTTTAGTGGATATACAACTTCAGGGAGTTTAAAGTTGTATTCTACAAAAGAAAAGAAAAAAGGGGTAAGGAAAAAAACACAAGATGAGAAAAAAAGAGGGAAGAGACATTCTTCAAGTTTCCATAGACTTCTATTTCTTTTGAGAAGTAACCTTTTCGGCAGCCAACTCCTAGAGAGTCTTCTTTGCAGGCTCAGTGTCACAGTGTATATACTCTTTTCCCTTGTAATCTAGTCTCTACAATCAAAACGACACCCTATGATCTCAAGATAGACTGTAAAAGAATCATGTGTTGAACACATTGAGCCTTTATCTTTGTAATATCTAGACCCAAGTAGGGTTCAAATAAGTGCATTTGATCTGTAATTATGATTCATGCATGAATTGGTTGATTTATGGATAATTTTTATGATTTAATGAGTAATTACGGTTGTGATTAAGAATGGTGGTTAAGATTAATCACCATAGCCCAATGTGAGTCAATATGACTAAAGGGGCTTAATGAAGACTAGAAAATACTAATATGTTATGAATAATGATTTTAATTTTCATCATTTGATTAATGGAAACTAGAATGATAATTATGAAATTAAGTTGAAAAATACTAAAAAATTCATAACTTGACACCTATAAAACGGATTGAGATGAAATTTAAAAGATGAGCACATGATTTTGTGCCAAATCTTATGAATGGATCAGATTAAGAAAAATGTGATGGGAATAGGATGATAATTATTTATTTTCATCCCAAACCCAAAAGTTAATTTCAAATGATCATAACTTGAGATAGAAAAGTCGTATTTAAACGAAATTTGAGATAAGTGGATAAAATTATATGATTAATGTTATGACAGGATTGGATTAAGCTAATTATCATGAGAATATGCTTATTCGAAAAAAGGTTCATCGCTTTGACTTTGTGCACCATAAAGTAGCATTACATTTATGTAAAAAGCAGAAGAGATAAAATGCATGCTTATTAACACAAATAAGGTGTCAAAAGAGGGTAATTTCAAGTGAATTTTGTGAATTTTCTACAATGACAAAATCAATGAATATTCAAGAGCTTTAATGCATGATTTAAGAGGCTAAGGAGTAGCTTCAATGAGGCTTGGAGTGGTGGCACAAGGGGTGATGCCCAAAGCAAGATAATGCATGATTTTTTGATTTTTTAAAAGTTACCAAATATGCATCGAATTACTTAGGCACCTAGAGTAAGTAATGAGCAATTAAGCCAAGTGGTATTTTGGGCACAAAATGCCAAAAATGGTTGCTGCATGGGATGTTTCCAAGGTGGACAACAATATGGCTCATCAATGTAATGGATTTTGATGTTTTTTGATATATGGTAAATACACATTTTACTTGGATAAGAATTAGCCAACCCATTAAGGGATAAGGGGGCATTGATTTACCCTCATGCGATGTGGCAATGTGGGCCCAAAAAGGTGGAAAAATATCAAATATATATATGTAAGAGAGGGCTTGCTTGGACGGCCATATGCTAAGTTAGAGAGAGAAAATTTTCTCAAGAGCAAGGCAGCAAGAGACGTCCCCCAAGCAAGCCAAATTCAGCAAGGAAAGAAAGGAAAAAGAGAAGGAAAAGGGAAAGAAAGAGAAGGGGATTCAAGCTAAGGAAGTTGGATTCAAATTTGATTCAATTCAAGTAAGTGAATCTTGAGTTTTGAATTATTTAAACCAAGTTTTCTTACCTCTATTTATGAGTCATGAATATGATTCATAAAAAACCTTTAAAGGATGATTAATGATGTCCTTGATTAGGGTATTGAATAAAGATTGAATATTATATATGGAAACAAGAATTCAAGAGGGAGAAAATGGAAACTAGGGTTGATTTTTTAGATGAAACCTATGTTGAATTTTCATGGAGCCATAAGTTAAGTTGTTGTTTGGTTTAAGCATGATAATTAGGACATGATTCATGTTCTTATGGATTATACATGTTGATTTGGTTATATGCTAACAAATTTAGCAAAAATGGAATTTAAGGTTTTATGTATTACCCAATTTTTTCATTTTTATGTTAAATATAATGCAAGGAGTAACTTAAATGATTTATGGGTAAATTATAGGGTAAAGTACCCTAAATTAGGGACCCTTTGGATGTACTACATGGGGTGAAAGAGATAACCCTAAATTTGATCTTTGGGGCATATGCATAGGAACGTCTAAATGGGGCTAAAACGGGTACCCTACATGTATATCATGTTGCTGTTTTGTAAATAATTAAATCATGGATGATTTAGAGGGTAAAATACCTTGGGATTAAGGTACTTTGGATGACCAAAATAAGTTGGGAAGATATGCCCTAAATCTGATTTTTTAAGGGTATGCAAAGGGGTATCCAAAACATCTGTAGAAGTTGTTGTTTTGGAAGCAACCAATATATCAATTTTTAACATATGATATTATCCTAAATTTGGGGTAAGAAAAGCATGATTAGTTATTGAAATTTATGGATTAAAAATATATTTTGATTTAAGTATCAAAGGAGGTGTTGAAAGGATGAAAAATGGGTCATAATGTTACTGTTTTGGAACCCAATGATAAATGGATTAAAATTCTATAATTAAATCCTAAATTATATCTTAATTAAGGGGTTTAATCATGCTGAAATAAAATATAAGTTGCTTTTTTGAAAAATTTTAAGAAACACATAATATACGTGTTATAAGGTGGGTATATATGGAAGGATATGTATTGATGAATGATAAATGACTTATATGAATTGCTAAAATCTAAAAATGCATGAATACATGATGAAATGCATTATTATGTTGCTGTTTTGATGATTAAGTATATTTTCAAATTTTGAGATTAATTTATGAAGCCTAAGATGTCAACTATGTGCTTAAAATGAGCATCGAAGTAGGAAAAGTTAAAAATAGATGAAAAATTGTAAATGAGGAGTATGAAACCCCACACGATGATTAATTAATGTTTATTATGTGTTTATTGTACATATGAGTTTAAAACACAATATGGAAAGGATGGTATGATGCATAAGTGAGTGCTATATATGTGTTCCCGACGTAAAATTCAAGTTGATTGTGTATGAAATGAATTATGGGTTGGAAAACTGAATGTATGTAAGCAAATGAAATTTTTATGAATGCAATGTCATTTTTATGTATAGGCAAAGGCAAAGAGAAAGTTGACTTGGAAAGCTAAGGCGAAAGAGGTAACCAAATGATTTTCTAAATGCTTCTTGTCTTATCAAATATGATAAAATATTTGCTAATGATATTGTAACTATTTGTATGGTTTAGCAAATGAATAATTTCAATTATTTTAAAGATATTTAAGGATGACCATTCATTTATCTCGATATGTATTGAAATGATATTTTCATTTCGATAAATGATTTATACAATGCTTTCTCAATTGTTTATGTCAAATGATGACACATGAATTTATGACTGAAAAATTATGCTAGCATGTCAAAAAGAATGTTTACGAAAGATTCATGTCCATAAATCATGAGGTCCATCTCAAAGGTGTAAGCGAACCGATTGTCCCTTTTTTGGTGCGGCCAAGTCGTTAAAATAGGCCTCGGGCCACCGGCACCTCCCTGGATTGGGAGAGAAGTTAGAGACGGATGGTTGTCCTTTTATGATATACCTTTGATGGGTATAAGGAATCATGTTTTTATACCCTCGAGTGGGTATAATATTGCTTTCCAAGATGTTTTAAATGAAAATGAATTGCCTAAAAATCTTATAGCTTGCTTTTTGAATTTCGACTCACGATTTATTTTCAAAACTCTAGAGACAAGTGAAAGGAAGCACCAAGTAAGGAGCACAAGTGAAGCTTCAAAGAATAATGAATATTTATAAATACTTGTATATGAACTTTTGGTTAAATGGTTGTATGATGATCTTAAATGATTGTCTTAATGTTGTATGAGAATAATGTTATGATTATGTGACTATGGATGATGAAAAATTTTATGGACAAATGCTAAGGTATAAATTATCATAATATGATTGAATATGAATTCTATGATATCACATATGTATATTCTGATGTTATAATGACCTAAATGGGCATTTGATGAAAATTAGAATGTGTTAAATGATATAAACTCCTAAGGAGTTAAAATTAAGTGGATAGATATCCAATAAATCCCACCATATGACAAGGCAACAATCCTGGTCACGTTTATTAATCAATAACGGTCCCGGATTAAGGCTAATGTTATGACACTCGAGCTGGGGCGCCACAGTCTCCTCCACTTCTGGTTCTTGGAAATGCCTTACTTTAAATTGCATTACCAAGCCCAATTCCCACTAGCTGGTAGACAAGTCCAAAGGCTTAAAAGCGCAAAAGCGAGATCTGGGCATAACCTGCTTGATGATCTTCACTACATAAATACCGTACCAGTGCACATAATCTTGTATTGCTTGGACTGGATGTTCAAATGGTGTAACTTAAGCTTACTAGAAAATTTGGCCCATTTCAAATCGTGAATACACTATAGGCCAATGCAAAGGTCCAATGCCGATCTCTCTCTTATATTTGGGGATGTGTGGGAGATGCGCAGGAAGGTCTTAATCAAAGCTGAATTGAAGGCAAATCAATGAGGATCTTAAAATGAGGGTTGTCTCTACAGGCGAGAAGACCTGGTTGAAATGATAGCGCGAAGTCCCTCTCATTAATTGTTAGCTCTTAAGAGGAAAATTTTGTTGATCACTCATAGGGGGCAATCATACGAAAGAACCTTTCTTCAAAATAACCAGTTTGGATGAGAAACTCGGTCATCTCCTCTAAACTATAACTGGCTAAATTTTGCATTACGAAATTCTTGAATATCAGACCTTGAGAAGGAAACTGAGTGACTTCCTCGACTCCGTAAATTTGAAAAAAATAGAAACCGAGCTAGCTAAGAAGAAAATGAGTTGATAATATGAAATGACACGCCCTAGGCCTTTCTCATTATAGATGATCTAATTTAAGCCTCTATAAATATCACATGGTACTCGTTGTGCTAAAACGAAGTGCTTGCCTTGAACCATGTCCCAAGTGATGTAGAGGCACAACCATTTTGCAAGACCATAGGCTACAGAGGAAGAACAAATGACTATAGAAACCCAAAGCCATAAAAAGAAAGCAAGCTCGATCTCAAGTTGTACTCGCTGTAGATATTCAAGAGGAAGCCATAGATTGCCTTGTGCCTTAGCATGAAACTCATCAATGTTAGAGGGCTAGTTGTCATTGGACACTCTTTGATTGGAAATTCTTGAAAATAATGTCACACATTCTTTGATAGTCAACTTTTCTTTCTTAGTTGTCTGATATAGCTCATCAAGAAGATCCATAATCCTTAGAGCTATCTTGTTCTTATTAAAGATGGAATTTGGAGGAGTGCACTCGTGAAAAGGAGCTCCACATATGGGAAGGTCGCTTATCCCCTTCAAGTCTCATAAGGTGATGATCATTTCTCCAAATGAAAAAAATAAAAGAATTGGTTGCCAGCAACTAGAAGTTGACAAAGGTGTTGATACTATTATTATTCTTCCAAAAGCTCTCATGGTAGCCCTTTCACATATTTCACGCTAATAACCATAAGGACCTCTTTATGATGACAAACCAGGTGTTGCCCTCATTGATGAAAACGTGGGATATTGCTTAAGCAACCATGGTAGACATTCGCACCTTCCTTGAAGTTAAAAGAATAACCTTCTAGTTCCTTTTGCAACCAGCTAGGCATCTCCACGATAAAGTTATAAGGATTACCTAGTGCTCTAGTTGGAAGAAAAGGTCTACTAGTGTTGGTTGCAGCAACACCCTTCCTAAAAATATAACCATCTTGGCAGCCTAGTCACTCAACAAAAATTTTCTCTAGGATCATGTAAATCCAAGTGGAGCAGCCAGTGGTATCTTCCAAAAGGTGACAATGCATGGGGTTAAGGTGACAAGGCCCTTGTGAACATTGAAAATGTTCATGGCTAGGTAAGGGAGGATATCACGGGTGACCAAAGAAATGATCATACTTCTTGCAACTTTGCGGACTCTTCTTCTTTGGGGTGTGTTGTTTCCTTTTTAGTGCCGATTGGCGGGTAATATTTTTTAGAAGAACAGTCTTCTTAGCAATCTCTTTCCTCTTTAATGTCGTTTTGACTTGTGGGCTCCTCACGGGTGTGACGTACTAAAATCTTGTGCTTTTTTGGATGAGAATCCGGTACTGGGGACACTGCAGTTGAAATGTCTTAAGATGAGGAGCTATGTTATTTTCTGATCGTCACTTTTGCACAACTGATCTCTCCTTGGGTGAAAGAGTAGAAAATTCGAGAGTAGGATAATCAAATTTGGAATTCATTGTTTGCATAATAAAAAAAGGGAGTATTAAATTTGCAAAAAAAAAAGAAGAAAGGGGAGAATTTGTAGTGAAATACCACATTTGGAACCCCTAACATGATTCACGAGTTTCAAAACTATTGTCGTATTAGTTAAGATGTCATAAATTTATGGTAATCCACGGCTAAACAACATTTAGAGTTTGAGAAACTCTAAAATCATGGCTAACGGCAAGACTTGAAACATGGTACTCTCACTCTTGCAAGAAATATAGTAGAGAAAGAGGCAGAGTACTCACAACAATTAAAGAATATATATATATATATGTATATATATATATATGCACATCAAAAAAAGAGCTCAAGAAGATGAAGAATCGAGAGTAGCTTGAGAAATATTGGCAACAAGTTGAAAAAAAAACAATAGGAGGAAAAAGGAAGGCAGCAAGAAAGCCAAAAGGTGGAAAAAGAAGTCGCAAAAAGAAAGGCGAATAACAAGGAAGAAAGGTTGAAATACTGGAGGGAGAAAGCTAAATAGTGGGCTCAAGGGTCTTGGCAACAATGGATGAAGTGAAATGATACTTATAATGATTTTTGTTAACCGTTGGGACCACCACCCCACCATTTCGCAGAACTAGGAGAACTTAGCTATTTTACGTGGAACTAAGAGACAACCCCAAACATTTTCATGCAGAACTAAGCTTATAGCATGCATCAAATGTGTCCATAAAACTGCTAAAGCAAAAATCATGTGTAGTGGACAATCTTTCCCCTATAAACATCCTTCCTTCTCTCTTAGAAATATCAGTAACAAGAAAGTACCTTTCTCATGATGAAAATTGAAATGCATCAGGTGTACTTCTTTGGTCCATCATGGTGAATTGGGAGAGCACATATAAATATCTATGAATCGATAAAACTAATCAACCCTACACGAGATTTCAAAAGCATGCTTAGATTAATTAGCATGATTTTGAATGGGGGTTATCGACAAGGAGTATTTTAGACCATGATTTTCGGACCAATTTTTTATATCAAAAAAAGGGGGACAAAATAAAAAAAGGAAGAGAGAGAAAAAGAATTAAAATAAAACAGATGCACAAAAAACAAAAACAAAAGAGGGGGACATACAAAATATTCGAATAAAAAAAAGTAGGGTAAAAGAAAAACGTGCATATGAGATGCACTAAAGAAGAATACATGCATGGGCATGCTCGGTCATCTCTCTCTCTCTTCTCAAAAGTCAAAGTAAGCATCAAATGTACATGAGAGAAGTAAGACATATAATCATGCATACTAACCTTGATTAAAAATCCCATCACAAGGAGAGAAGTAAGATGGACGGTTAAATCTCTAAACAAAAATTATCAATGGTTTGAATCTCATTATTATAATCATTTGATATAAGATCAATAAAAAATTGATTTCTCACATGCATGGAGAGACAAATCAAGGCTGGTCATGAAGTATTAAATGCACTTAAAAAGCAAAGCATGGAATCAAGCATGGAAACCTTGATTAAAAATTTCATGTAATTGCAATATTAC
Organism: Annona squamosa; assembly: GCA_035584095.1. Classification (NCBI taxonomy): domain Eukaryota; kingdom Viridiplantae; phylum Streptophyta; class Magnoliopsida; order Magnoliales; family Annonaceae; genus Annona; species Annona squamosa. The sequence continues at coordinate 45,825,919 of JAXCLR010000073.1, forward strand.
AGGGAGGGAAGAAATATGGACAGTTTAAATCTCCAAAAAAAAATATCAATAGTTTGGATCTCATTAATATGATTATTTGGTATGAGATCCATAAATAAATTGATTTCACACAAATAAGGCTCACACATGTGCATGGTGCTGGTCATGAGTTTACGACAAAACCCAAGAGGTGAGGGGTGAATTGGGTTCTTGAAAATTCTTTTCATAATTAGAAGCTTAACCCCTTGTAAGTTTAATTCTCTTGATGAAACGTGATATGAGATAGAAAGAGAGGGTGTAAATGAAATATAAAATGCAAGCAATCAAACTAAACAAGAGACATCAATATATAATAGTCCGGGCAACCTTCCCTACTCTACTCTTCAAAGCATACACCGGTTGTGTCTTGGGTTCCACTATTATATATTCAATACAATCTAGAGCACCCGCTTTCTTTTAGATTCTAGCTCTATGGGGCATATACAATAATCACTAGTTGGTGAGACCAACTCCAACCAACCAAGTCCAATTTATTGGTGAGACAAACTGAAACCAATCAAGCTAAACCTATTAGTGAGACAAACTCAAACCAACTCCCTGCATTGCTTCTTTTTCAATTCGGTCTCCAACACCAATTCAAAGCAACAAAACAAAAGAAATAGATCAAAGAGAATTTACACTTTGCAATGTATATTCGATAAGCTCCGGAAGCTCCTTGTCGTGTGAAGATGATAATCTTGTAAGCGTGCTTGGAAATAGTAGCACTTGAAGCTTCAATAGTTGTTCAAAAAGACTTCAACACTTTAGAATAATGGAAGACGTAAGCTCATCTTGTATTTTTGTAACGCCCCATTCATAGAAATACTCAATAATTAATCAATGGGGGCTACAGATTCTAAGAAAAATTCGGCAGCA
>JAXCLR010000073.1:45830008-45840308 GCA_035584095.1 Annona squamosa
AATTGAGATAACAATAACTAGTTTTTGAAATATATTCATTAAATTTACTAAATAATTTAGAAATTAAATAAATTATTACATATTTAAAGGATATGTTTATATCTTTCATTAGAAAAGATATTTTATAAAATTTATATTAAACATATATTAATCATTCGAAAAACAGGACCGTTCTGGGTATCTAAATCTTGAAACCTGCGGTATTTATTTATTTATTTTTTTTTTACTTGGAACATGCCATACTTTATGAGTATAAAAGTAAAAACTTTATGTATCCATTTTAGAGCATTAAAAGATCGACGTGAGAGTATTTTACCTAAGTTGCACTTCGGCTTTGCAACGCAGTAGGATTTCACTGGCAGTGCCTGGGCAGCCCTTAGTCTTTCCAGTTGGTATTAATGCAGGGATTGAATAACTTGGGTATTATTGCCGATCCGATCTTGTGTGCGCTGCGCATTAACTCATTTTTTATTTAAAATTTTTTTTATATGAGTATTAATATAAGTGTACTTAACATGTGTATCAGTTTTTACCATTTTTTGAGTATTTTAGATATTTATTTTTTATTTTTGGAAATTAATGGCATTTAAATAAAAAGTAAATATCTAAAATACTCAAAAAATGGTAAAACTGATACACATGTTAAGTACACTTATATTAACACTCGTATAAAAAAAAATTTCAAAAAAAATAAAAGAAAGAATTAAAATGGGTTTAATGCACCCGAATACACTGAAACTAAGTGACTCGAGTACATACGATTGCAATCCTATTATTGCAATTTGCAGTGTTTAAATTTGTTGCAGTTTCTAGCCTATGCAGATTACAACTGTGGGAGTTGAAGGGTCTTCAGCAGGCGCACCTAGTGGATTTGGGCATATCCGTCCATATCGTACGGTGATTTTGGTGAATTTGAAGTCTTAAGCTGCTGTTGGTGACCTCTTTCGCATTACAGTCCGTCTCTGATACTGTTGCCCGCAAATTAACCAATTTACAGGTGACTATAAAAAAACATTAAAATTTTTTTTAATAGATACATAGGATACATCTAGATATTACTCCTAGTGAAATTTGGCCTTTTTTCAAAAAAAATTTATTTTTAAAATTTCAAAAATCATAAAATATCAAATAAAGTTTAAAAATTCAAATTCCACAAAAAAAAAAAAAAAAATCTAAGCTCCACATATCTCTTAACAAAATAAAAAAAAAATTTTACAGCCTCACATAAAGGTGGTTGGTCTTGTGTTATGCCGATTAGGGGCAGTCATGGGGTCACCGATAGATATGCCCCTCTTATATTTAAAATTTTTTTACATGTTCGTCGACCCCACCTGGATAAGTGTTCACAAAATTTGAAAACTTCTTGGAGTTATCGAAATAAGTTTATCATTTTTAAAATCAAATCATTGCAAATCTCGCGCCTACATGTTTGCAATTTTTATTTTAAAAATAAAAACAAAAAGCTATTTCGATAACTCTAAAAAAATTTTAAAAAAAAATTATGTCACTTATCTAAGTAGAACCAACAAACATATGGGCTGCCTCTATGCGGCACGCCACACAAAAGCAAACTATGATACTCTGCCTCTCGCCTTAAGAGAACAGTAGCCACAAAAGACACTTAACAAAAGACCCTCTATCTCTGGAGGAAACCCTAGTATGAGAATTTCCCAGGTGTCTCTAGCTGGTGATTATCGTGCAATGAGATGAGAGATTGATTAGCATTGTGTCGAGGAAAAGTGGAAACTAGAAGGCAGAAGTGGCGTGGAAGATCGGATACGCGTTGGTGCAATCTGCGTTCGTCTTCGGAATCAAACAGAGGAACGGCAAAAAAAAAAAAAAAAACAGAGGAACGGCAAAACCGGAAGAGATTCCGGTTTTTATTTTGGGGGTAAGATAGATATTACAGATGCCTTCTTCGGAAAAAGATTAGTTGGAAAGCTTTAAGTTATAGCCCTAAAAAATAAAAACTTATTTAGATAACTCTAAAAAAATTATGTACACAGTACACCTATCTAGGTGAGACGAACGAACATGCAAAATAATTTTTTTAAAAAAATATATGGAAGGGGCTAATACGGCATTAACTGCATGGGATGGCTACAAATTAGTCCACTATGATTACTATCCTAAGAGAACAATAACCACAACGTGAGGGAACATGATTAAAAAAAAATATTGACACTATCCACGTGCGACAGTGTATATATTAGGTATAATATTGGGTAGCAAGGTACATTAATTAACATCATGTTAAACAATGCTTTTCTTATATGTTATGATACCCCGCGGATACGACTGTCGCGCAAAGACACTGTAACACTATTCTAATATGCGTCCCTTAAAGAGGAGGGCATGAAGGGGCGTGCCGATTCAACGCGTCCCTCTCTCCTTGCCATCTACCTGTCCAAATGATTTTCCAACAACTTTTGTCCCTTTGTATTTTGCAATTTCGCCCCATTTTTTGATGAGACAAAAAAGCAATGGAGAATGAAACCTGGATTTAATCGCCAGAAGGTTCCAGCAGTGAAGATTGATTGCAGTAGTGAGTTGAGCCGAAATTCTACTTCTCCTCTTTCGATTGCTTCTCCCCGAGCTCCACCACGATTTCCTCTCTCGTCCGGCCATTCGGATTCTTCTCTCCTTTTCAATTTCTTCACCCTCAAGCTCTACTACAACACCCTCTCTCTCCTCTAGGTGTTCAAGTTGGTTCTTCTTCTTCCCCCCTTTCGATTTCTTCTCTCCCGAGCTCCACTACGATGCCCTCTCTCTCCTCCTGTTCTCAACGGCTTTTTTGTCTCCTTAGGAAATGGGGCAAATTTGCAAAATATAGAAGGATGTAATCTATAAACGACCTAGCTTTTTGAATGGACGGTGAAAAATCGCATCTAGACAGATGGGCGGCAAGGAAAGAGGGGCGCATCGAATTTTGAATGCGCCTTGGTGATGGCATTGGATTTGTTTCTTATCTTCTCTGACGGCAACATCAGACCGGCGGCACCCCTATCCGCATTTCTTCCTCATTCTTGATCTACAAAAACTGATTTGGTGATGACATTTTCTTCTTCAAGATTGGTAAGTGAAATCCACCTCCATTAAATCTGGTGTCCGCTTCTGTGACAGCAAGTTGGTAAGTAGCCCATGCTGCAAATAATGGTAAAGCATGGTAATCCATGTTGTTGAATAAATGCAGAGTATGGCTGCAAATAAATGAATGTACCTTGTAATACATTATAAATAGTGAAACAAAACGCAAACCAAATATGATTAATTTGGTTGTATCCGTGGAGTTGGATATCCAAATCATAGGGTATCTGAACTACACGAATTGTCTCTTGCTTTTTTGTGTGAATTTTCTTCTATGGTTTCTACGTGGCATCAGAGCTTGGTTCTCCGAGAGGCTAACTAAAACAAGCCATGGTAATGCCATAGTCAACTCCTGTAAGACAGTTTGTTAAAATCGTCACCATCGTAGCCACACACGAATGATTCTCTCTCCGTCTGTCACCCAGAAGTTCGCCGCACACCAAAATTGTCAGCCTAAGTCAGCGCCAGATCCCGCTCTGCTGGTAGAACCCACCACAAGCAGCCACCTCTTGCTTTGTCTTGTCCTTCTATTCCAATAAGAGCTAAGCCAACAAGAGCTACGCCAGATTTTTATGCGACAAAACCCGCGAGAAACACCATCGCTCTGATTTGTTTCCCACTGTATTCGAAAATCATATCCCTTTGTTGCAGCAATGTCTCCGTCGATTGTCTCCTCATTGTAGATCTTCTCAGTCAAGCCCCACTGGATCCGACTGCCTCTCACTACTCGCGCCGAACCGAGGTTTCTGCTCGCAACGCCTAGATCTACCGCCTACACTGTCACAAACCCGACACAACCCCTTCACTAGTGCTGCCAGAACCAGGAGATTTCGAAATCTTATTGCTTACCGTCTCGTTGTCCTCCTTTCTTTAATTGATGAAATCATGGCAGCAGTCACTTCTTCTTGAACGTTGTGCTCTGGGGAACGGTAATCTTGGAGATCTTGGGATTGCCGGTCATTGAGATAAGAGAACAGAGAGACTAGTCGTTGAGAGGAGAGCAGAGTTGGCAAATGTTAACTACGGGTGCATTTGGCGGGAGATAAAAAATTTTTATGAAAATTTTTCAAAGTAGAAATTGTCAAGTTGATAGAAAATAATGTGATATGATAGAGATAATAATGAGGTGTAAAGAGAATAAAGTTAAAATAGATAGTGTAGTTTTATGGTTATGTAGAAATGATTGAAAAATAAAGTTGTTTATATAGGAAAATATGAAAAAATAATTAAAATAAGGTAGTTATGGGGGAGTGAAAAGTTTTTGATTAAAAAGTTTTTATTGACACGTTTTGTGTGTAACCAAACACACCCTATATTTATTACAAACTGCATGTGCAGTTATCAAGGTAGGCCAGCAATTTTGTCTTATACCAGATTGCTTGATATATCAATAGTTCATCTGCTAGTAAAGTTTCGGTAAAGCTTTCATTTTCTATAAATTTTTTAGGCCTCTCTACAAGTGATAATTTTCCTAAAATTATCTTTATTTATGGCTACTTCATATTGTGATATAGTTGGACGACCAATTTCCAGTGTCAATAATACCAATATTAAATTGACCAATACGTTGTTAAACGAAAAAATTATCTTTCTTAGGCAATTGTTGTCGCAGTCTCCCTTGGTGAAAAGTCAAAAGTCAAAACTTTAGCATATTAATGAAAAAATTAAAGCTTCAAAGCCAGAAGATCCTAACTATGATGAATGGGAGGCATAAGATAATTTAGTCATTAAATATGTTAAAAAATACTGTTACATTCATGTGTAATGTTAGAAATACCCTTATGTTTATATGAAAAGTAATGCCATCATGACAAAAACTCGCATCATTTACGTAATGGAGCCTCATGATTCTGAGGAAAGAATGACATTTGGGAAGATGGTGTTAGTTTTTAGTCTTGACTGCTTTATTTTTCATAAATGTAAGGATATTTTCGACATTGCACATAAGTTTAATAATATTTTTTAACACAGTTGAGGGTGAGAGTTTAAAATGTAAAAATCAAAACTTTGTAGGGTCTAATATACTAATACGTAAATTTCGAGATCTAAAATGCTAATATACAAAATTAGAGGGTTCATAATATAAATTTTCCACTTGAGGGGGAGTGTTGACAACAAGCTGGTGAGCAGCCCATGCTGCAAGTAAATGTAAACCATGATAATCCATGTTGTTGAATCAATGCAAAGTATGGCTACAAATAAATGAATGTACCTTATAATACATTATAAATAGTGAAACAAAGCGGAACCCAAATACGATTTATTGGGTTGCATCCATGGAGCAGGGTGTCCAAATCATAGGGCATTAAAACCACGTAAATTGTCTCTTGCTTTTCTATTTGATTTTTCTTCTACGATTTCTACGTCTTCCCTGTTCTCTCATCACCGCCATTGCTGCTCTCTTCTTCAGCGTTGTTGTTGTTGTCAATCATTGCATCGATCGACCATCAATTGCTAACCAAAATTGTAATAGTCGTCCAACCCCCTTCAGATCCAACAAATTTAGTTGCCGGTTGTGAGTTGAATATTTTTACATATCTATATTAATATTACACTTTTAATTATAAAAAGAATTTTTTTTTTTGATTGATATGTAATTACATATATCTCAACACATTTCATACTTTTTGAAGATCTGAGACATACTTATAAATCTGGGGACACACATAAAATCCCAAAGAAATTTGGAGATACAGCTCCATAAAAGAATCTGGAAGACACAGCTTTCAACAGGTCACCGAGAGACTACTTGCTCTCACACCCCCTCCACCCAGGAGACAACCTGCTCCTACACTTCTTTTTTTTTTTTTTTGGACTGAAAATCGCATCCGCGATTCGAACCCGCACCGACAGCGCGACGCAGTATTTGCGTCGCCGTCGGTGACCAACCGAGCTAACCTCGGTTGGTTTTTTTAAAAAGAATTTATTAAGTAAAGGTTTTATATGAAATTTAGTTAAAATTTATTGGAACTTCTATTTTTATTAAAATTTGAATGTTAAAATTAACATATCTTAAGACATGAGAAATGAAATGCGCCATCTTGCATTATTTTCTAAATGATTTTATTTTTTTATGATAAAAAATTAAAGTAAACATGAACAAAATTAAAATAGGCTTAAAAGTTAATTCGAAAATATTTACTGACCTATAAAATTAATTTAAAAAATTTATATTTTAATAGGATAAATCAATATATAAATGTTCAAACTACTTAATATGGAGGACAAAATGGGCCATATGCATTATAAAGAATCATATGATTTTGATTTCGAAATAAAATAAAATACATGAATATAATGAATTAAGTTGCAGTTTAAATGATTTGGTTACATTAATTAGCTTATCACATAATTTTGGCAATATTACATGGTCTTTCTATGGCATAGATAGTCTAAGAAGGGACCCACATGAGCACAAATACAAATGAACTACCAGAGTACTGAATTACATGGACCTTCCGCACCATTGCAAGAAGTCCATGGTTGCCACCTCAATCGATCTTTCATCTCTCAAATTCAGCAATTGCAGCCATGGGTCGTCGGCGCTTCCCGATCGTGGTAGCCCCAAATTGCAACATGACCAACAGAAATAACGCTGACCGTCACAGCTCCAACGAATTCATAGCAGAAATAATGCTGACCGTCACAGCTCCAACGAATTCATAGCAGAAATAATGCTGACCGTCACAGCAACGAATTCCAATAGAGCTAGATAGGCTATTTTTCATGGATATTCATATATTATAATCATCTCAACTTACACCCCCAGTAAAACCACATGATTCCACCAAAGCAGATGATTTTGAGGTGTGGGGTAAATGGCGAATGGCAAATGATAGTAGAAATTTTGAAAGGGGCAGTTGGATTCTACTAGGAATTTTGAAAACGACGTTTGAATAGAAGCTACCATGTCTGCGTCTTCTTCTTTTATGCTAACTTCGAACCACTGCCTTTGATTTAATCCGATTCATTGGCGATGGAATTTGGAGGAGGAGCTAGCGGCAAAGGAGTAGCTTGTCGTGGATGGTGGTTTGAAGGTCACATATGAATGATGTTGGTGGATCGTTTGTGGCGGTGAGGAAAATTTCGCAGGGTCTCGACCGAGGCAGAGGTTGCCATTCCACCACAGGTGGGAGATTCATTTGCGCATTCTTCTTCTTTTTATTTTTATCTGCAAAGGTTGAGAGTTCCTGATTTTGTGCTTTTTGGGTCTGATCATTGGTGATTCTGGATTTGGATTTTTCTCTACTATATTCGATATTAGTGTGCAAACTGAATGCTTGCTGCGATGCAATTTGGTGACAGAATGGCTTGGTGGAGTAACTTTTCGGAGCGGGCGACGCAGGCGATGACAGGCTTTTGGAGGCTAGCGGGTCTCGGTCGAGGATGGTAGCAAGTAGCTCATTTGGGGGGCAAAATTGTCATTTTCTCCTGCCCTCGACGGTCGTTTTAGCTGTCCGTGATAGCATAGCTATATACTTAATAATGGGTGAAATGTGTGAAATGTTGTGGGCATTAAATAAATTATTAAAATATTATTGATATAAAGGAAATAATAGAAAAATATTATTGATGCAGAAAGGGCGGCGACACCGATTTTCGACAGCCACCACGATCGGCACCAAGGAAGACAAGCCGAAAATCGGGCGGCGATACCGGCGACTGCGCAACAGTGACGGCGACGGAGATTCCAGCAGCGGCAGCAGCAGGAAAGGGAGAAGGCGGACGACGCACCTGGCAGACAACGCGAAGAAGAGAAAGAGCAACCGGAAGAGGAAAACCCTAACAGAGACCCTAAAATTGGTTGAAATTGCAGAAAGCTCCCCGCCATTTCTAGAAATTACGAAATCATCCGGATTCAAGACTAATGCAAAACGAGCAAGCAAGTCCACAGAATTTCAAAAAGGACCACTCTCTTAGAAGAAACTTCATGAGTTTGTAGAAATTACGAAGTGACCCAAACAAAAAACAAAAACAAACAAAACAAAAACAAAAATACAAAAAAAAAAAAAGAAAAAGAGAGAGAGAAAAGAGGGTTCAGGTCAATGCCAAAAGGGATGTCAAGTACTTTGTCATTCACCGTCAAGATGCCTCTAGCAAAGGGGGCCAGCTGTTGACACCCCATCGTTGGGCCCAAATATGGATAAATTGAAATGGATTACAAGTCTAAGCAAATTCAAGACACAAAAGAAAGTTCAAGCCAGCTAAAGCGGGTCATTCCGCACTCAGCCCACAAGATCGAAGCTCCACCAAGCCTCGAAGAAGGCTTTTCAACAACCAAACCAGGCCCACAAAAGAGCGAAGCTCCTACAGGTCACCTCAACGGGCTCCACAATGCAGCCCAAGCCTCAGAAGCAAGCTTTCCTACAATTCTGGGCCCCTACAATGGCCCACCCAAAGTAAACGGGCTTAAGCCAAGCTCAAGTCCACCAAACTCAAGTATATGGACCAAGTCCAAGCCTTCAAAGGGCCCAAGGCCCATGATCTCAAACCAAGCTCAAGTCTAACCACTTAAGAGGCCCAAGGCTCATGATTCCAACTCAAGTCCAAGCCCATGGACCAAGTCCATGACCCCAAGTGGCCCAAAAGCCCACTCCTACATCTATAAAAGGAGGAGCCCTCCCTCTCATTCAACACTTGAGAAGAGGCATCCCAGAGGGGAGGACGAGAGTCTGTAGCAACGCCCTGGCGTCCCGGCTTTTCCTGCTCTACGTGCTCCACGCTCTCTCTTCCACGCCCCCTTTCCATCTCTCCCGTTCTCTCAAATCTTCTTATTTTTCCCCTTTTACGCCGTGTAAACCACCTCGGGTTGGCAGATTTCTCCATATTTGCTTCAACTCGAAGGCCGGGACCCGATCTCTGTACAACTAGTGCCTTATTTCATTAAATAGGGGTTGATCTCCCTTTAAAGATCAGTGGTGACTCCGTTTTTCTTTATTTTTGTGTGCGTGTGTTTGAGTTAACGCTCCGACACGGCGGGTGCACGGATCCCAGTATAATACGCTGCCGTTATGCTGTCGGATTTGTGACTTGACCCGTGTACGAAAAGTCCCGTCTTAGCCGTTATGCTGCCAAACCCGCAAGAAAACACTCGTACGCCAGTCTTTCTAAAAACGTGAAGCCTAACGCATTTTACCTCATGTGAATGCAGGAAATCTAAGCCCACGTTTCTTTCCAACACGATCTATATTTCTAAGGCCCGAGAAACCATTCCGAGCCCATTGTAGTGCTCCCGGCGGGTGCTACAGCTTGGCGACTCCGCTGGGGACGGCATTGCAAGTCTACATCGGCGCAAGGGGGTCAAAAACTGGAAGATCGGAGCTTCTTCCTCACTGAACAGCGAGTTCCGGGCGGTTTTTCGTCTTCTGGCATCGAGTTTTCGAAGTTTCTACCCAAATCGCGCAGAAACCTAAAAAGTTTTTAGGTCCAGAGGCGTCCAGCTCACGAACTAAAAAGAACTCATGAAGAAAGAACACTATTGCACACCGCCTCGTAACCGTCCAGACACGTAAAACGAGCCTACAGCAAGTGCCTCCGGCAAATCCAAATTCAATTAACATAAAAAAAATACGGCGTAAAAATCACTTTCTTTTTCATAACTTGAGTGTTTTCTGGTCACACTTCCAGAAACGCTTCAAGCGAACTAGTTTTCCTTCCAGAGACTCTTCAAGCGAACTGGTCGTTCTTCCAGACACTCTTCAAGCGAACTGGTCATTCTTCCAAACACGCTTCAAGAGAATTGGTCTTTCTCCAGACACGCTTCAAGAGAACTGGTCCTTCTCCAGACACGCTTCAAGCGAACTGGTCACTTTTCCAGAGACGCCTCAGGCAAAAGTGAACCTCGAACATTCTCACGCGTAGAACTTAAAATAAATAAAATCTCAAAAAACACAAAAGGACCTGGACTTGCAAGTATCCATCCAAAAGATTGATTTTTTTAGTATTTGTATATAAGTGCTAACCTTTTTTTTATTGATTGCTCAGGTTCTTCACCATATCTCGAAGGAAAGCAAGTCAATCACTGATGTGATAGGTGCTGAAAAGCGCTGACAAGACAATTGACATGACATAAAGGTGCTGAAAGACCACTGACATGACATAAAGGTTTCAACAAGACCATTGATGTGACATAAAGCTGTTGACACCCCACCGTTGGGCCCAAATATGGATAAATTGAAATGGATTACAAGTCCAAGCAAATTCAAGACATAAA